>JACJUM010002809.1:12841618-12892355 GCA_020976665.1 Heortia vitessoides
ATAATTAAAAACCGCGCCATTTCTATCGTAGCCGACCGTTATTGCAAATGAACGTGGGGTCATTGGCCTCGTTATTTTACCGCGAAAACCGACAGCTGCATGTTTAGTGTGATAATAATTTGTACGGATATTGATTTGACGGGCACGATGGCGCAGATGGTAATAAAGTCCTATCTTATGCGCTAATGGTTGTGGGTTCGATCAACACCCTGGGCAAATATTTTTATGATGGTTTTTGTGTTTGTTCTGTATCTGGGTGTTAAATATATGTATTATGTTTGTGATTCCTCTGTTGCATATTCAGATGTCAACTCCATCATCATATCAGCCATCGCTTATCCACCGGTGGACATAGTCCTCCCCAAGTGATATCCAATAGGGCTGGTTGTATGCGATTTGCATCCATCCAAATAACAGATCCCTACCTTAAACCGGTACCGAAACCGACAGATGGATTAACCGCCATTTGTCGCTTTTGGTACCTTAGTCGTCTCTTACAATACCTGGTACAGGGGAAGTACTACCTTGTCGGTACCTGACGACTCAAAAGATATATTATCACATAAGTTATTTTTTATTCGTACGGGGACTACGCGGGTGAAACCGCGGAGAACAGTTAGTTTAGAAATACGTAGTTGTTATGAGTTGTTGGCCATGAACATTTTCTGCCTCTAAAAGAGATTACAGCTACTCTAACATATATACATTGAACAAACTTGAATAGACAATGCGAGTAAGAGAAGCAAGAGAGGTTTGCCAAGATCGTAGCAAGTGGAGATCCATAGACTCTGGGGCGTCCTACCCGACACACAGGCAGGTGATGTATGTATGACAAACTTTATGAACATCAAAGTTAAACCTACAAAACCAGCCCCATTGAAATCACGAGTCGGCCGGCCGCATTAAAACTTCCACATGCAAGATAAAGCGTTGCGTTGTTTAACTTTAGTATGAAATTCACACGATTGATAGACCTCGGAACAACATGAACAACCTCATACAAAAGTCTGCATTGGTACACATAGCAACAGATTTATTATACCAGCCATTGGAAGTCCACGGCTAGACATAGGGCTCCCCAAGAATATAGGCCTGCCGCGCTGGGCAAGCGTGTTGGCAATCGCAGAATGCCCATGTCCTAATGCCCATCCACGCCCTGTGCATTTGAGCTGCACTGTTTCAGGTGGATATACCGCCATCTATCGGTTCCTGTACTTTAGTCGCCTCTTATGACACCTGGTACTAATCTACTCTGTCGGTACCTCACGGCACATAGATATATTTATTTATATAAATAACCTTGCATTATATAAGACCATATACACATTCATTCACACCTACACCTAGGCTAGACCTAGTTTAGGTACTTAAGCATCAAAATGTATGACAGTTTAAGTTTTCTTTTGTTTAATTAAGTTCTTATTATTATTATAAATCCAGAATTATCCCAAACCCGAAAATACATAAACCTCATTCTGAAGTTAATACAAAAAAACCGGTTTTCTACCCAAGTTTATTGCACTGATATAATAGACTGTTTCTGTTCGCTGACATTGTTAAACTTTTTAGTGATGTTTAAAAAAATTCGTTCTATAACAGGGGTCCATTTGCAATTGAATGGTCGTGAATCATTCATTTGTTCGCCAAGCAATTGTGCACATCCCTTGCCACATTTCTTACCCTCGCATCCATCTTCCCTTTCACGTAACGCACAACAATTACAACATTTTCATACCGCTTTTTTTAATTTTGTGTGATAAATCATCTAGGAAGAGAGGTTACCCCTTGAATATAGAGACGACGTGTACAAACGAAATGGTCCATTCTAGTAGTAAAAATGGGCAAGTATGTTTTTTACGCTTTCACCGAATTTAATGAGTATAGATGTTACAAGCTAAAAGTTATATCACCAACTAGCGGCGCCCTGCGGTTTTACTCTCGTATTTCTTTTTCCCGTAAGAATAATAATAATTTAGAATAATAAGCAATAAAGTAACTTAAGTTACTGCAGTCATAACGGAGTTAACCTTAAACGGAGAGACAGACAAAAAAATATTAAAAAAAACTAATTTATTTTATGAGTACCGTACATACTTTCATATGCCTATTTTAAAGCTGTTGTTTTGAAATGACAAACGGACATTTCACAAATTTTACTTATGTGTGTAGATGTGGTAATATGCTGTAAATGCGAAAGTTTTCATAGGTAGATGTTTATAACTGAATCACGCTAGAACCGTTGAACAGATTTTGATGAAATTTGGCATGAGACAGATGACAGTACTGAGACTTATTTAATCCAGGAAAAGTTCCCGCGATAATGTTATATATATATGCACATATAATTGCAGACAGAAAGAGACTATCTAAACTAAGAGTATTAGACCGATTTTAATATTTTTTTTACTAATGCAGAGTTTCGTTATCAGCAGGTAACAAAAGCTATATATTTTTCCTCATCTTCTAAGGGGAGCGGGATCTACGCAGATGAAACCAGATGCTACGAAATTATCCATATAAGTAATGTTTCACAAATGTATAAAAAAGTTAACCTTCTACTGAAATACGTTGATTAAAAAAAACAATGGAAGACAGCGTCCCTAATTCGAGAATTACGTCACCGTCTCCACTTTGCAAAGACTACACTCCTGTGACGTCATAACTGGATTTGTTGCCAACACTAGAGATATGTTGACACAGCCGCGGAATATTGCAGGAATATAAATCAATGATATATTACAGCTATGTTTTTTCTCGTTACCGCCATTTGCATTTTTAATAAACTGTACAATTTAATAAATTAATATTACATAGTTAGTAAGTGTGCGCGGCCTCGCGGGAAATTATGCAAGCGAAAAAACCATGCCGAGCAATTAGCTCCAAAAAAATCTACTTCGGGTATGAACGTCTACTAACTATTTATACATTCAATTTACAGATACGTCTCATAAACGATTTTATAATAATGTATTGATTAAAGTATAATGTGTGTTAGAACTGGATTTCAACCAGGTATTTCAATTCTTTGTGCACAAAAAATCAAAGACAACAGTCTCACCGATCACTTTTATATATGTAAGTATATGCTCCAAGACAACTAATGTAGTGTCCATTTTAGTTATAATTAAGTTTTCAATATGAAAATTAAAGAAAATATAAAACTCATAACTTTCACATATTATTCTTCGCATACTTATGTATGCGCGAGAATTTAAATCAAATGTAAAACGTGATGTCAGCATTCGAGAAACACCAGTAATTAGTTAACATTTTTTTAAAGGTATGTTCGAAAATGGTATCGTAGATAAAGAATATGTCACTGACCAAAAGCACGAACCCAACAGAATTTACATGAAATAATAATAATTCCACACCCTCCACCATAACGTACCGTTGCATGTATTATACTCAACTGACGTCACGAACAATGTTACAATGCAATTACGTCCAGGGAAATCTGCCGGTGGCATCTAAAAATCGTCAACAATTAAGCCATAAAAACAAACCCCGGACAATTTAGCGAAGTGAAAAAAGGCGTGCGCCTGTTGCCGCCTCTGTGGAAGTGGGTCGAGCGGCATCGCAACGTCGCATAGCGGTACCGGGGCGGGGTGGCAACGTCGCGGCGCCTCGGTACCGCCGAGTCGAATGCAACTTCGCCTCTCGCCTGAGCTACGAACTGGGTACATACATATATCTATGCCGGCGATGTGGCTGTATTTCTTAAAACGTAGATAAAATTTTTGCGCTGTGCTTTTAGGTGTGGTGTTGGCAAAATATCGCCGGGCCTGATTTATACCGCCACAAATCATGTAACACGTTATTACTGTAAGCATGTATAACCTTGCGTTATGTTTTATATCCCCGGGTAATTTATTACTAAATATTTTTTGTTTTTCTATATTCGTAGGTACATAGATTACGGAAGGGAGGTGCCAATAGCGAATAATTCAAACTTTGTTGAAAGTTTGGACGTTTATTTTGTACAATGACTAAGCTGTTTTGTTCTTCAAGATGAATTACGAGTGCCTACAAAGGGAAAAATTACTTTGGTATTAACAGAAGTTATTTGTCTAGATTAGAGAGAAACTTGAACGAAAATCAATTAAATAAAGTAACGTTAGCAATTAGCCAAAAATAGAGGCAGATTTTCGTGCCCGACTTCGATCGTCCCCGTATCGAGTCCCATGGGAACCTTTACCGGGTCTTCCCTTTGGCCCAAGCTATCCACGTGCCGTGGGGTAGCAGAGTAAAATAGTACCTCCTCTTTACCATGACCGGAACCGACAGAGCGGTATATTCATTTGACAATAGCGTAACTCAATGCAACAGGGCGGGAATGGGCAGCAGCATTACCTGCACGCTCTAAGATTGCCACCACGCCCTTCCACCGTGGCAATTGTGAGCCAAATTCCTTGTCTTGTGGAGCCGATGGTGATGATGATGATAATGATGTGTATTCGAAATTTTTATTTTTTTATTATTTTTGTAAAATATGTTTAGGAATATCGTGTCGTAGAATAAAATCATAATGATATCGTGCACGGCTAATGGACTCTTTAGTGGGAGGTTTAACGTTCAGTATACATTTCACTGATAAGTCTAACATCGTGAGCAACAATCAATCTACACAAAAAAAAATCTGTTCAAAGTTGGCTGTAAAATATTGAAGGAATTGTGTGGGTCGATCTGTTTCTTTGTGTACCATAAATCAAAATAAAATTGGAGTGTCTGTATGTTATATTAAAATAACTGCCTCTTACTAAATGCATATCGATGTGTACACGATACACATAACATTTTTCAAATATTTGTCTGTCTGTTTGTTTGGGGTAATCTCTGATACAGCTGGACCGAATTTGATGACACTTTCACTGGCAGATAGCTGATATAACAAGGAGTAACTTAGGCTATATAACATCACGGTACGACTAAAAGGAACGGAGCATCAATCAAAAATGTGCGAAAAATATACGTTTTGAGAGATTTCGTTGCGTGCATTGCGTGGAAGTTTGTCGTTTGTACGAGAATATGCTGCCCAAAGTCACTATTGCACGCAGACGAAGTTGCGGGCACAACTAGTGCGAAATAAATTCGTTCATTATGCCATCTTTCATTCATAATTGACGTGTGGAAGGTTTGGACTATTAGGAAGAAAATGTGTTACGTTTGATCCCGACAAAGTTCTCTCCCCGCAATATACACGGACAAAGACACGCAGAAAACTAGTCTTTAATAAATATATGTTATCCCGTTACTGCCCGTTGTCTGTCTGTCCATATGTATACTTAGATCTTTACAACTACAAAACCGATTTAGATACGTTGTTTTGAAATAGATAGTGTTTGACGAGGAAAGTTTAAACATTAGAAATTTTTACACGCAACATCTCATTTCCTACGCTTAAAGCACTTGTGTTAAGGCCAACACAGGTATCATAAATATAATAGATACATATTTTTAAAACCACAGGATAAACATGAAACATAATTTTACGCAAACGCTGCCTGAACCCGACGATCGATCAAAAGATCAAAGACTACAGTATTGTTAACCTTTCAAAATAACCGCGATGGCATGTCTTTCTCTTAGAGATAAGCCACAAGAACAATTTTTTATCCTTATTGTTGTCGTGCGAATCCGGGGCCGGTCGCTAGTACATTTGAATCACATCCACCTGGACAGGTCAAAGCCGTGAAAATCTCTGGATTGAAATATTCCGCTACAAAAGTGCACCCATCTAAATGCGTTCCCTTTTTATTTTTTATCCCGGCCGCGCTCCGAATAGCGTTAATAACTGGCAGTTTTGGATTTTACCAAAAAAAATACACGGACGAAAGTTCCAGCTTCCCCATTCAGTTGACTAAAGCAGAAAATTGTTTGAATATTTTGCGGTGCTCGTTTTTTTTTATACTTACATATTTTATCTTCTCGAATGTATCAAATAAAATATTAAAACAAATTATACTAATATTATAGATGAAGTTTGTTTGTTTAAACGCGTTTATCTCAAGAACCGTTGGCACGATTTTAAAAATTATTACAGTATTGGATAGTACATTTATCAAGGATGGATACTGTACCCCCTAAAGTCACTCACAGACTCTCCTATCAATAAATAGAAAAATATAAAAATAAAAGCATACCTCTAAACACAAATCGCGAGAACGGCGTATCCAACTCGGCATTTTTTTTTGTATTTAATAGTAATACACAAGGAAACTATTTTGTAGGTTCTTAATTATTTTTATTTTCACTTCTTTAAAACAAAACAATACTTCTTTTTCTGTCAAATAGATGATGCAAATTGTCAACGTCAATACATACAATTTTTCCTTTAAAAAGAGAAAATAAATCTACAAAACAAATACACAAACTCGCAATGTAACAGGATCAACAGGATACCTGGTATAGAACGGGATACCTGGACTAAGTCAGGGGGGGCGGTAATGTGGTAATAAAATTGTTACTTTTTTATTACACCAGGTCAACATAAAAGCATACAGTTCGCGTGACAGGAAACATCAATGCCGCCTATACACGCACGTGTTGTAGCTACTTAACTACCAGACACAGAATATTCGTCAGACATCACACAAAGAGAAATCCACCACTCGATAGCCAATAAATAAAAGAATCGTTTCTCAAAAGCTACCAGTTGCGACGCTCTCATGTATTTCTATAGTAGACCTCATATATTTGAGAAAGATGGCGACATTACCGGGTCATCATTATCATCACCACCATATCAGCCGCAAAACTTCCACTGCTTGACATAGGTACCTCCAAGTAATTTCTAATAATTCCAATAGGACCGATTGTATGCGGTCTGTGTCCAGCGCGATCCTGCGTATTTAGCCAACTCGTCTGTCCACCTTGCGGGTGGACGCCCTATGCTGCGCTTGCCGGTACCTGGTCCCCAATCCAGAACCTTACGACTCCATCGTTCATAGGTTGTTCTGCTAAGTGCTCACTGCCACTTCAACTTGCTAATCCGCCAGGCAATATCGGTAACTTTGGTTCTTTCACCGATCTCCCCAATTCTGGTTCGATCGGGCAAAGAGACTCCGAGCATTGCTCTCTCCATAGATCGTTGCGCTGTTTGCAGTTGGCTAAAAAGGCCAATAGTTAGAGACCACGTTTCGCTGCCTTAAGTCATCGCTGGTGACATGGATAATGTGATGTAAATATCCTGAGCTCACAAAATTGGCGATGCGATATATTTTTTTATTTATTTATTTATTAATGGTTCAATAACAATTGTTACACTATTGCTAGATAACTATCATTCTTATAAAATTTTGTTAAATGTGTAATTTTTACAGGCAAACACCGCATGCAAAATATTATATCAAGGGTTACAAAGAAAAGGTTTGTAAATATTTTATGACAATATAAAAATATAAAGTAATAAATTAAATTGGCTATATTTTATGTAATAAAGAAGTTAATGACATCTTTGTGATATTACGAACGTGTTATAACATATTTTAACACACAGAACAAATAAAAATATCATTAAATAAATATTTGTTCTGGGTAGGAATCGAACACATGACCTTTAACGCACAAGATACGGCCACTACCATCTGCGTTATCGGGTCCGTGAAATGTTGCGCGAGTTAAATTTTAAAAATGTCTTTCTGTATTTATTATTTTAATTACCCTCAGATCCTTTGCCGGATACAATTTACATCTTAAATTACAATCCTATAAGTTATTTTTAGACTGAGACGATTAAAATCGAATCAAAAGAAAGTTTTGAGCCCAACTGTAATTTCTCACGGTGATTAAAAGACGGTGACGAGCTCGAACCCCTCTCACGTGGGCAGGGGGGCGGCCACACGCTCCCGACACGCTCCCGACTCACGACTCACGACCCAGTCGCAACCAATGAGTGCACACTGCGTGCGCATAGACACGCGACTCGGCTCAGTCGCGACCCGCCGCCCGCCGCGACTAGTCGCAACATGACGGACCTGGCCGACTTCTTCAACCCGGCGATGCTGATCGAGGAGGTGAAGAACCGGCCTGGATTGTACAAGACCGACCACCCGTCGGATCGGGAGGAGAAACTCGCGCTTTGGAAGGAGGTGGGCGCCGCTATTTATAACAACTGGGATACCTTTAATAAGGCAACAGCTTACGATAAAGGTGAGATTTATGTATACTATCTGTTGGCCGTGACTTCGCTCGCGGTTTTAAACCCGAGATCTGAAGTTTATAACCTTCTCTAGGGTTTGAGCTATCAACGTGCGAAATTTCATTAACATCGGTGCATCAGTACGTCTGTGATAGCGTTTCAAACAAACCGAACAGTGACAGTGAAGCTACAAGTCGAGACAGTATGTTTTCATAAACATACATAATTTTTTACAGGCCAGATGGCACATATGGTATATTCTATCTTGTGCGCCAATGGTCTTAGGTTTGACGCCCTTCCATAGCAAATATATAAATGGAGACATTTGTGTTTGTTTTGTGTCTCGGTGTTGAATATATATATTTAAGTAGTATATTTGTGATTCCTCTGTTATCTGGCGTCCGTAACACAAGCGATTTATCACGGAGTAGGGTCAAAGTATGAATGAGATGTAATGGGATTTTTTTACGAAATATTAATATCAAGACAGTATTTTAATATAGATAACCACCACGACAAACAGTCCTAATAATAAATATCACGCGGACTGTACGCCTGTTGGTCGACCTGGTATAAATAAAAAGAAAACTAATGTTACAAAGAAGAAAGATTTATTTTGTATATTTGTAACGAATCAACTCGATAACTACAAGAGCCATTTGAAAAAATCTTTCACTAATAGAAAGCTACACTCACCAAGTCACTTGGACTATATGTATATAAAAAATTAGTACAATGTGCATATATAATAATAAATAAATAAAAAACCAAATCATCACATACATTGACCTGATTCAAGTCGCTTAAAGCATTTGTGTTAAAGACATCACACAACAAAGGAATCACAAATATACTACTTGAATACATGTAATTAACACTGAAACACAGAACAAAAAAGCTATTTGTCCCAGGAACTTTGGTGCACATGACAGGATCACTAACATCTGCGCCATCGTCAATAGAAAGTAAGTAATCTGTACTTTTGTACGTTTGTAACATAAACATTCAAAAACTAATATGCCAATTTTAAAATGTATTTCACAAATTGAATACTACATTATCAGCGTTGAACATAAGCTATTTTTTATTCTTACATTTTCACGAAAACAGGAACTATGCGGGAGAATCGAAAAAAAAACATATAATACAATTTTACAAAGCGACCTCTATTTGTAAATATATATTAGCAATTAATTAGAATTACTGTAAATCTAAAGATAATAATTTAATATCAATAGCAAACTTAAAATATAAAGTCCTTCCTCGCAACGTCCGTCCATTTAAACGCAAATAACTAAAAAATCATGTCATTGCCATTGGAAGTTCACAGCTAGACAAAGGCCGCCCCAAGAATGGGGGAGATACAGCTGCCCATACACGCCCTATGCATTGCGTTACTTTGTTTCGGATGGATATACCTCCATCTTTCCGTTCAGGTACCTTAGTCGCCTTTTACGACACTTGATACAGGGGAAGGTACTATTCTACTCTGCTGTTACCAATCGGCGCGGTTTTCATATAAATTTTAACAATATATTGAATAATTAATGAGTTAATTTTAATTTTTTTTTTAAATAATAAATAAGTATTATATGTAAATTAATTGAAAATTTGTCAAAAAAAGATCGACATAGAGAATATCTTGAAATAAAATATTACTTTATTCAAGAAGCGGTTCACTCTTGACGTGTCTACTGGCTGGTTTTTTCCACGTACGCCGAAATCCGAGACTGACATGCATCACCCACTCACCAAATTCCGTTCACGAATGTTCGCGAAGCAATAACAATTTCTATTGGTACACTTAATTTTATACCTTGCTTTATATTCGTTTTAATATTCATGTTTGTGGAATAAAAAAATACCGGTTATTTTTCTGTTTGTTTGTACCGGTTTATTGGTGAAACGGCTGGATCGATTTTGACGGTAAATTCACTATATGGTAGCGGATGTTATGTAGAATAACATAGACTATTTTTTTACCTTAAAACAAAATAAGTCATATTGTTATTGTTTGATTGGAAATGATAACAAGAAATTGTTTTATGTGAGTCAATTTGTGTCAGTTTGTTAAGTTGTTTTCAAAGTCAGAGTGATGTCATTAAGACCAAATGAGTATCTATTATATCATCATACAAGTCATTTGAAGTCCACTGCTGGACATAAGCCTCTCCAATAAAGGAGATTTTTTGGCGATAATTGCCGCGCTGGGCAAGCGTGTTGGCAATCGCAACGCGCAGTTATCGCGACGAGGATGCTGCTGCCCATCCCCGCATTTGAGTTGCACTGTTTCGGATGGATATACGTCATCTGTCTTTTCTGGTATCTTAGTCGCCTCTTACGACACCTGGTGCAGTGGGAGGAACTATTCTACTCTGCCGGTACCTCACGGCACCTATTAGGTATAATATATAACAATGACAATTACACACCTATAAATGTGTCCAGGAAAAACATGGAAAGTCGTGTTACAATTGGCACACCAAATACAGCTAAGTCTAAAGCAAATAGTTTCAATGGCCGACCTCGGTTGGGTGACGTAATTCGTGACGTCACTCTTGTATACTTTATACAAAACCTTAGGTAAATATGTCTATTCAGTTAGTCTCACTTCGCCATTTTACTACAAGCAATTTATATCTCGTATGAATGCTTCCGCGACGTCGTTTAAAAGTAGACATTTTCTCCGTTTCTTTCTACTTTTTTAAACGGCTTCAAAACGCGGTTAATATTGAAAATGGCCGGCTTTATACATTTTTACGTTTATGTATGCCGTTTCAATCGTTTTCTAATTGTCAACAATTTCCACAACTTCTTGAGGCTGATAAAAATAAATTAATTCCGTTAAACAATTTGTTTTAACATCGAAGACTAAGACAAGTCCAGATCGATAAACAATCATACAGTCCACGTGATGGCAATCTTCACCGCAGCCTAAAGACGCTCATAATATCACTAGGATATCACTAACGCGATGCCAACCTTGTGACTTGAGGATATTATGCCACATTACCCAGTAAATTTACTGCTTCCCTCACCCTTCAGACCGGTACACAGCAATGTGAACACTGGTGTTTGGCGGTAGATATAGGTGAGAGTGAGATACCAATGCAAACGACCTTTTGTATGAGGTATGCCTTGTCGTTAGTGTTCGAGCTATCTACATATTGAATTTCATAAAAATACCGTACAAACAGACACATTTCTTATTAATAATGCTTGCATGAATGGTAACTTTTGTCGACTGCAAAAATAGTTAAAAGTTATAAAACAATTTTAACAAAAAATTGGTTTTTACGAATGATAAAAAGAAAAAATATATAGACGCTCGTATTAAGTGGATATCAAGAGCTCGAGCAACCTATTGAAGATATTACGCCACATTACCTAGTTCACTGCCTCTTGCCACCTTCTACCGGAAAAGCATTCTACACCACCGGGGTAGGCAGAGATTTTGGATCTCCACTTTCTACGATCTTTGCATATCTCTCTCGCGTCCCTTACTCGCATTAGTCTATTCATACACGCTCGTTTATTCTTATCACTTCTGACCTGGCCCTTCCATAATACCTCTTTTATCTGGTTAAGATATGTTCTCCTCGGTCGTCCTATACCAAATACTATATCATATATATAGAAATAATTAATTAATTAGGTAGGTTTAACCCCTTTTTTTCCCAGTGCTGCAGCTGCAAAGAAAATGGCGCTCGCTAAGGGATGCATACAACAGAGAATTACGCGTCAGAAAATCCGGCAGCCGGAGAAGAAAGGTCTACAAATACTTTAAAAAGATGAGTTTCCTCGGAGGCTTCGAGGGATCCATCAGTGAAGAGTAAGTATTTACTTAATTGTTTTTTTATTATCATGACAGCCGTAGAATGTCAATTTAAGGGAAATATAGTGGTTGCCGTGCTGGGCAGACGTGGTGGCAATCCCAGTGCGTAGTTTCGCGACAGGAATGCTGCTGCCTAACCTTGTCCTGTTTCTTTTGAGCTACACTGTTTTGGGTGGATAAAATGCCATCTGTCGGTTCCGGTACCTCAGTCTTCTCTTCAGGCACATGGTACGGGTTGAGGTACTATTCTGCCGGTAACACACGACGAATTAATTATTAAAGCAGAACAAACAGAGTCATCACTAAAAACTTTTATTCCAGCGACGATGACAACTTCCAAGATATGGCGGACACCCGGAGTACCCCAGAGGAAGCGCCAGAAGAGCCCCCGGAGCCAGTCAAAGTCACCAAGAAGGCCCGGAGGAAGAGCAAAAAGCGGCGACAGTCTGCAACCTCGAGCGTGCCAGCTCCTGAGGAGTTGGAGATGCCAGTCTTCCCGCTGGAGATCGCGAACGAGACAGACAGCGATAGTGATAAATTGTTTATGCTCTCATTCTTGCCGGAGATGAGGCAGTTGCCTCCGAACTTGAAGATGTGGGTGCGCGCACAGATAGCCAATGTCATGCAGGAAGCTGTGGCTTGTTATTACACCAACACGTTGCCAGGGTCAGGGTCGATGGACAAGAACGGATTGGAGATAAAAAGGCCCCGGTACGACAGTTCTGAATGATAACAGGAATAGAATCATCACATCTCGTACAATGACCTCACTCCATGATAAATCGCTTAAAACTCCCGTGTCACGGATATCGGACAACAGAGGAATCACAAATATTCATCAATCCTCGTCCTGGATGAGGATCAAATCCACGACCCTTGGCGTTCAAGATAGTGATAATTTTCAGGGTCTCTAAGCATTTTTGATGATGGAAATATTGACTGTAAATTCAAGACTGATTTCAAATGCATTTGTTCAATTTCATTTACTATATAGAGTATATATTTTACGGGACCGATTGCGCAGATGATGAATCCTATCTTGGTCGTGGGTTCGAACTCACTCAGAGCAAATATTGTTATTTGTTTTGTGTCTGGGTGTTATTTGTTTTGTGTCTGGGTGTTATTTGTTTTGTGTCTGGGTGTTATTTGTACATATCCATGTATAATATACGTAATTTCTTTGTTTTCTGATTTCCGAAACACAAGTGATATAATTGACCTGATCCTCAGGTAAGTAGTTCCTCGGGATCAGGTCAACGTCTGAGATGTGTGATATCTTATTTTCTTGAATTATTATGGTAACGAATTTTTCATGTACATCATTTTGTCACCTTTGTGACGAAATGAGTGGTGTTGGCGAATTCTATTCTTGTACCGTTAAAATGTAATATATAGATAACAGTAATATTAGATTTTATTTATTTATTGTTAGGGTCAGTTAGCAATTCCACGAAAAAAATATTGTTTTGTAAATACAAATGGACACAAACTTTGAATTATTGAATTAATTATTATTCAATGAAATAAGCATCCCCTCCTCAATAAAGGGAAAATTGTGCCCATAATTGCCGCGCTGCTTTCGCGGTAGAGTTACTGATTCTTATCACCGCCCAGTGCATTTGAGCTTCAATATACATAGTCTTTAAGCGTTTGCGTTTACCAAAAAATATACTTTTTTACTTGACTCGAACAATAAAAAAATAGAATAAAACACACGGCGCGTTTCCTATATGACTAAGTATTAAATATATAGTTTGTATCGATAAGATAAAACAGAAATAAAAATAAGCAAATAAAAATTGGAAGACTTTCTTTTCTTTTTAACAGACTTTGAAAAAAGGAAGATGTTTTCTATTTGATATAAATTTATATGTATTTAATTCGATTAATCATAACAGCCATATAACCCCCACTGCTAGATATAAGCCTCCCCAAGAAAGGGGGAATTTGGCAAATCATTGCCGCGCCATACAAGCATGTTGGCAATCGCAGAGCGCAGCTATCGCGACGGGGATACTGATGTCGATCCCTGCAGTGCATTTGACCTAGACTATTTGGATTTGCCGGTTTGTCGGTTTTGGTACCTCATTAGCCTCTTACGACACCTGTTACAGGGGCGGTACTATTCCACTAGGCCGGTACCTTGCGGCTAATTAATTCTTATCACGGCTTACGGCTTAATTCGATAGCACAGAGAATTATGAAGCCATTTTGGGAATTGGTATAGCCTCAAGATGGCGTCAAGTCAGGACATGATGATGAGATCTCAAGAGAAATTGAGGGCAATCCACTATAGGACCATACAAAATGATGTAGGTCATTTTTAAACCCGTTCAAGTATTTGCCTATGTACATGATATCGTTTTATTTTCGTTGAAAAAAGTAATTATGTATTATTATTCTAATCAAGAGACGAAATATATTTATTTTTGTATACCTAACTTGTCTTAACTAAGAGATAGAAAGACTTACAAAGTTCTCTCACTCTATTCCTACCGACAAACAGAAAAGTTCGTATTGATTTGTTCCGGTATGATGAGTGAGAAGCAGAAAAATTACTGTGTAATTTAACATAATATCTGCAGTGTCTACAATTTGTGGCCACAAAATACACTTATCGCCAGTGAGACTTCAATACCACGTATGTAGCATTTCAGTATTTTTATTCGAATTCCGAACCTTATTTACAATTGCCACTAACGCGTTATTGAACTAACATTGACGATGTTTGTAAATTGATTTCCGATGATTTTGCAAATATTTTCGGTTGGCCATTCAAATATAAAGTATAAAAAATGTGTTTTCATTACAAATTACTTCACCCTTAACTAAACGTCGACTGCTCCAAAAATACGAACACTATTTATACCTGCAACAATAAAAAGCAATTATAAATAAACACTCACAAAATGGCGTCCATTTCACATTAATTAATAATTTCACATTTCACATTTTCAAATTGTGATGATAAAACGATTAAATTAGATTTTGTTATGTTATTATTTATTTATTGTTAAGGTCAGCAAGCAATTACACGATAAAATGTAATTTTTGTGAATACAATTAATTTTAAAATAAATTCAACGAAGGTGACTAATTTTGGATGAATGAATAAATTATTCAATGAAATAATCATCCATTTTATTAGCCTTGCATACGTAAAAAAAATTAAAAAGTAAAGTAAATCACACTTGGCATATTTTTCAAAGACTACTGTCAATAAATTAGCCTAGGAAAGTAACCCTAGTGTTTAAATCATGTCATCTAAAAACGGTGTCGAAGTGCTATGAAAATTTTAGGTACATGCTTGAGTCATTTTTCTCTCACAGCATTCATTGGGCGATATTCACCGCACTGGGCGAGCGTGTTGGCACGATTGCCTCACGCGACAATTATGGGCAAAATTCCCCATTTCCTAGGAGGCCTATGTCCAGCAGTGGACTTCCAATGGCTGTAATGATGATGATGACATTCACATTATTTCTCATGAAGGGATGTTTGGAAAGAGATGCAGATAATGTATGTCGACTAGGGCAAACATTTCTTGACTTTGCATTCGTGTAGTTTCACGAGAATGTTTAAGTTCGAATAAGAGGATCGATTTTTAACTATTTGATCTTGAGTAAATTTGAGATAAGTTATCCAGAAAAGTTCTTTCATGCAAACTCAACCTCCTCGCCTCCCTAAGGAGGCGCGCTCCAAACTTTGAGAAGGCCTGACCAAGTCTAGGCTCTAATACATAAAGAAAAACATAGTACATAACTCCGGCCCACGCATTAAAGTAAAATCGGTCAAGTGTAGGACGGGATTTCACAAGAAGGGTTCCTTATATATTTAGAAGAAATGCTAAAAAAATTAGGTACCAATTTTTAGGACGTCCACCATAAAGCGGAATATTATTTAACTTAGAACCATTAAGCTGTAAGTAGAATGAGTATCTAAATGAGTAGTAAAATATAGTACCTCTCTCTGGTGTCTTAACAGGTGACTAAGTTAGGAAGTGATCGGCATATCCATCCGAAACAGCGCAGCTTAAATACTACAGGATGGAAGTGGTCAGCAGCATCCAGCGAACTGGTTCGCGACTGGGATGCTGTTGCCCATCCCCACCCTGTACATTTGAGCGACTCTATCTCGGATATACCACCAACTGTCGTTTCTCGTAATTTAGTCGCCTCTCACGGAAAAAACTGGCCAGCTGTTGTTTTTTTATTACTTGTGTGCTATTTTATTGCTAGCAACTTGCGATTACATCTGCGTTAAGTTAGAACTTTTAAGCCAACTTTGCACCCCCTTTTTACTATATTAAGGGATGGTTTTCGAAAAAACTTCGTCATGAATTACAATAAAGAACCTGCACACTGAATTTCATTTGTATAATTTAAAAAACAACAAAGTACTATACAACCTTTGTATCCCATTTCGAAAATCCTTTTTAGCTCTCCCCTAAGTTATAAAAGGAAGGAAAGGAGCAAA
Source organism: Heortia vitessoides (assembly GCA_020976665.1). NCBI lineage: Eukaryota > Metazoa > Arthropoda > Insecta > Lepidoptera > Crambidae > Heortia > Heortia vitessoides. The sequence goes on from JACJUM010002809.1 coordinate 12,858,070, forward strand.
TTTTCAAGTTTCTAACCCATATGTCAGTCAGTCAGTTTACCCCTTTATATATAGATAACATAATTTGAGAGGTCTGTGGATGACCTTCACCGGCGGATCCCTGAAACATGGCAACGTGTACAAACGGCTCCAAGTTATCTGCTTGGGCACCTATCTCGCGAAGTTTCGCAAGCCGCAACCCTAAATCGCCAAGTTCCGCGATTACTTCCAACTTGGCCCATAATTTTCCGAGTTATAAGAGTACCCCTCGCTGTATTCTGTTATGCACTCCGAGTGAACCATGAGAGATTTACTAGTCAAGAGTTTTAGCTAAGTGAATATATAAAATAAAAGCACGCGAGTAGAATAAATACTGCTGAAATAAGAGCACTTCGAAAGTATGGTGTGACTTTAAGAGATACATTAAAGAATAATGTACATATATATTATCGTTATTTTCATCATTACAACCTTTGGAAGCTCACGGCTGAACATGGGCCTCCCCAAAAAAGGGGGAATTTTGTCTATAGTTGCCGCGCTGGGCAAGCGTGTTGGCAATCGCAGAGAACGGCTGTCGCGACGGAGATGCTGCATATCCCCACCGGATATACCGCCATCTAACGGTTCTGGTACCTTAGGTGCGTCTTACGACACCTGGTAAAGAGGGTGGTACTATTCTACTCTGCCGGTACCTCACGGCAACATATATATATATATATATATATATTTTTTTTTTTTTTCAGTTTTCTCATTTTATATTTGTAAAAGAATTCATATCAAAAATATATTTGATCAAACGTCCTGGACCTCTTAGATTCTTATAAAGTCAGTTAGTTAGTTAGTCCTGTGTGATTGCGAACCAGGGAGAGGGTATAGGAAGTCAGTGTCCTCCTTAGGGGGTGGCGAACAGGTCAATCGCCCCGGGTGCCCTCTTTTTGTAATCCAATAGATCTTTTGGTCATCTCGTAAGTAAAATACTTACTGAACCTTAAAATATATTATATATACAACATTTTAGGATAAACATTTTTGGGTATTTTTTCTCATAATTGCCGCGATAGACACACTTGATAATTGTAGTGTGGTTAAGCAGCAGTACAGCTGCCCATCCCCGCCCTGATCCATTTGATTATTCGATTGATACGTGGTTTCGGATAGATATTCCACAATCTGTCAGATCCGGTGTCTCAGTTGCCTATTGGTATTTTTCCCCACTTTAATAACATGTTATGCATAAAGTCTGCAACGTCATAATTAAAAAAAAATGTAGATATTGACAACACTAAATAAAAATCTGTCAACTGGGCAAGCGAAGTCACAGGAAAAACAGTATCCCCATTAACAGGATATATCTAAACATAATTTTCCAATGAAAATAAATTTAAAACAAACACAATTTACGATTACACAGTCGACGTGTATCAAATGAACGTGTAATTAATTCACGAGGAAATTGATCATAGTTAGTGGACAGACAGACAGACAGCCGGTCGAATTTCGCAATTAACTTGTCTGGCATTAATTAATTAGGGGAAAGTGATCAATGGCGCGCGGTTTTGTTTTTAAAATGACATCACCGATAATTAATGTCTCTAGTCATTGTGTTATTTGTCGTATATAGCGAACTATCGCGGCTAGTTTTTCACGGAATTCTTACTTAATTCTTATCAGGTAGACATCATAAAAGGGTCGTCTGCATTGGTATCCCACTTTAACCTATTTCTATTAATATTGATATAATATCTTTGACGGGCCCGATAACGCAGATGATAGTAATCTTAGAGGTCGTGCGTTCGATTCTCGAGGACAAATATTTATATGACGAAATTTGTGATTTTACTATATCTGGGTGTTAAAAATAAATATTTAAGTACTATATTTGCAAGTCCTATGTTGTCTGATGTCTCTTACTATCACGGACTGTACGCTTGTTCGTTGAACTGGTAAAAAAAACATGGTCCACTGTTGAAAATAGGCCTTGTGAAGAAAACGGGTGCTGATTTTGGGCAGAGCGTAGTAGCTTCGCGTTTAGGAGTGTGCAGTGTGCTGCCTGCCCATACCCACCTCATTATATTATTAAACATCTTTTTTTTTATTAAACCAAGTCGAGAAACAAACATACTGTCCGCGTGATAGTAGCCGTCACTGCAGCTTATACACGCTTGTAATATCACAAGGATATCACTAACGCCTTCTGCCTCTCTCACAAACATCAATCAAGACCGGAACATAACAATGCAAACGCTGCTTTTTGGCGGTAGAAACGACGACCTTTTGTATGAGGTCTACCTCAAGTAAAGTTAATTTAAACATTTCATTTCCTTGTTACTTTAACAACAAGATTAATTTTTATCACAATGCAGGTCTTAAAATTGCTAATTATTTAGGAATAAATTACATAAGACTAGATGATAGTAATTTAAACATTAAATCTCAAAAGGACTGTTACACTCAACTTACTAGAGTAAAAGTAAGTCACGAGTACACTATTAAAGCCAAGTCCAAGTCTTAATTGCAAATAAAACTGAATTAATAATACCTACCTATGCACATCGCCACTCGAGTAAAATCAAAACTACGTTTGATGACATTGTAGCGAACAGGATCGCGACGTTGCCACACCTCCGCTGCAGCGAGTCGACACAGCGAGCTGGCAATGACGCCAACTTTTACAACCGGCGCTCCGAAGCTTTTAAAATTGTTATTTACCTAATTATATTTTTATATTTCCTACTCACTTTGATAGCTTGCAGATAATTCCAAATTGTATCGCTGGTTATATCTTGCCATCTAATTCTTAATTCCTTAAATCATTGGTAATTACGAATCTAATAAAATATAAGAATCATTAAAAAAAGTTCAATATTGAAAATGCAATACATAAACTAAGATAAAAACATTTTAAAATGGTGATAAATAATAATCAGAAATCATACACACAGGCATTCCATTTTTCTTGCAGAAATAAAAAAAGAAACTTCTTAATTGGAAACATTGGGAACACTTGATTAAATAGTGCGATGTGTTATTCTTTGTCATAATAAATAGTCTTCTAATAAATTAAAATTACATCGCAATAAAGAGTTATTTGTTTATAACATTGAATATATCATAGACACTCAACAACAGTAATTCGGCCATATCACAGATAAACACTGGAAACCAGATCAAAATAGCGAGTAACCGAATCATCGGCAACAAGTATTAATGTAGGTACAGTCGTTAACTATATCTAAATAATGGTACGAGTTGGCAACAACGCGGGGAAAGTAGCTGGCTGGCAACGTCGCGCGCGGTCGATACAGCGCGGGGGCCAGGGGTGGCGGCGGGGGGGAGACGCTGACCCTTCCGTACATCGCAATGTTATTATGTATATACATACATAGATGTATAGTGCGAGCACGTGTTGATTTGACATATCGGGAACATATGTATGCATGTATGTGGAACTGGTTGCCGTGAGATTAGAATGCGGGATCTTATGGTGTAGTTGTGTACGCGATTTTGCTTCTACAATCTATACAAATATATATATATACAATTAAGTGTCTGTTTTCTGTGTGCGGATGTGTGCTTTATAAATGCATATCCGCAATTAGTGCGTTTTTATCGCACTAATCGCGGAGGCAATATTTAATTAGCTATGTATGTTGTGGCTAATCCTGGAAATGGCTCGACCGATTCTCACGGGACTTTCCTGGTAGATAGATACAAGAAGTGTTCGAGCTAATTTATAAATATATATATGATTATAAATAATAGATATATGTTATTACCCTGCTCGGTGCTAATTTGTTTTATCAAAGATTACCGTCATTAAAATAGATTATTGTTTTAATCTGTAACCTAAGTCTGTTGGACGGACTGTCATAGGCAACATTGGCTGTTAGCTGTTATGAAATTTGGTAGTAAGCCGGCCTAATCTATCCCCACTAATTATGGGGAAATACCCTTTAGATATAAATCATCATCAACATAGCAGCCATTGGAAGTCCACTGCTGGACAAAGGCCTCCCCAAGAAAAGGGGAATTTTGCCTATAATTGCCACGCATCAAAGCATGCTGCTCTCCATCCCACCCTCTACAATTGAGCTACAATCTATCGGTACTGGTACCTCTGTCCCATATAACTACACCTTGAGAGGAGTATGCGGTATGTCGGTACTCTTCGTCTCTATTGTAATAATTATTTGTTAGTTTTGCTTTGCTTTCATTTATTTTAATGGTAATATATAATATATATAATATGGTAATTCTCCAAACAGAAAGTTCCCTCTCCTAAACTTGAATCCTACAAATTACTCTCCTGCGTTGTTAAAGAAAATACATATATATCAATCGTCAATAGATCGGCAAACTCAAAGTAAACAGTAACAAGCAATTTGCTTATCAATGCAATTCCGTCTTTGATTTATCTAATCGCGACACGTTTTACGTGAATAAGTTTATATAATCAAAGATAATAAAATAAATATTTCATCAGCCCATCGATAGTACGAACTATCTAAAAAACCACAGAGATTAAACTATTCGTAAGTTTAAACTTAAAAGAAGGGTAGCCGTTGTGAAATCCGTTGTCTATGAAGGAATATGTGGCCTATGACGGAATACGTTGCCTATGACGAAATTCGTTAACTATGACGGAATACGTTGCTTATGACGTTATACGTTATCTATGACAAAATACGTTGCCTACGTCGAAAAGCTTTACCTATGACGGAATATGTTGCTTATGACGGAATACGTTGCTTATGTCGAAAAACTTTACCTATGACGGAATACGTTGCTTATGTCGAAAAACTTTACCTATGACGGAATACGTTGCTTATGTCGAAAAACTTTACCAATGACGGAATACGTCGCTTATGACGGAATACGTTGCTTATGTTGAAAAACTTCACCTATGACGGAATACGTTGCTTATGACGGAATACTTTGCCTATGACAAAATACGTTGCCTATGACGAAAAACGTTAACTATGACGGAATACGTTGCCTATAACGAAAAACGTTATCTATGACGGAATACGTTGCTTATGACGGAATACGTTGCATATGACAAAATACGTTGCCTATGACGAAAAACGTTACCTATGACGGAATACGTTGCTTATGACGGAATACGTTGCCTATGACGAAAAAAGTTACCTATGACGGGATACGTTGCCTAGTCCAAATACGTTGCTATGCGCAACAGAATAGAAATAGGTGAGAGTGAGGTTCCAATGCAGACAACCATTGCAAGAGGTCTATCTCTAGTTAAGTGTAGCTTAACTCCAACAGGGCGGGGATGAGAAGCAGCATTCCCGTCACGAAACATTGTCCGCCGGTTGGCACCACGCTCGCCCAGTAAAAGGGCATATTCCCCCTTTTATTCGGGAGGTCTACGACCGGCAGTGGTCGTTTTCATGGATGCTATGATGATGATGACATACGGGAAAGTCGTGCTAAATCAGAACTAACAGAATGTCTAAACAAATATACACATTAAACATTCAGGCGGACATTCGACATAATTTAATAATATGCATACTTGAATGTTATTTATTGCCGCAGTAACACCCACGTTGTTATGTCGGCTCTTGACTGAAGAGATCCGTGTTTCTTTTGCCCGAGGTTTATTTTTTTTTAGTGTTTTCATTCGTTCTTCTGACGTTAGTTAGCATTATTTGGACAAAAAAAAATTGTAGTTACATGAATAATTTATCAAATACATCTGCGATTTTAGTCCGTCATGATACCAGCTATTGGAAGACCACTGCTGGACATAGGCCTCCCCGGGAATGACGCCATAATTGTCGCGCTGGGCGAGTGTGTTGGCAATCACAGAGTGCAGCTTTCGCGACAGGGAATACTGGATACCTTAGTCGCCTCTTACCTCTCCCAGGGGTAGATACTATACTACTGCGCCGGTACCTTACAGCTTCAATCTCTACTATATAGAAATTTTGCTAAACCCATTGACGTATGCAGGTTAATTTTGTGGCTCCTGACATGTCTTGGTCGATGATGTACTCACTAACGACAGTTGACAATTAATTTACAACTTTTGGAGTTGGTAGCCCACCATCCTGGGGCGGGCACTAGATCTTCCTGGCGTGACCTACCCGTCCCCCTATGGCTCAACCCTGTTTCGAATATAGACATTCCGTACTCTATATAGTTTACAATCATTAATTTAGTTGTCACTGAAATTGCAACCTTATGATGACGATGGTACGTCCTCATTACCCTCCTCCCTCCACCTAAAACCTGATCATCATCATATCAGCCATAAGACGTCTACTGCTGGACATAGGCCTCCCCAAGTAATCTCCAATAGGATCTGTTGTATGCGGTCTGTGTCCAACGCGATCTTGCGGTTTTAGTCAGATCGTCTGCGTACGCGGCGTTTGCTGATTAAAATCTGATCCCTTAGGTTCAATTATAGACTACTAGCTGTGCCCGCGACTTCGTCCGCGTGGAATAGTTTTTTGGGTACCATACCTATTTACTTCAAATTATATAAACTTTGAATGTCACGTTTATTTATATCGAATCAATGGCCTGAAAAATAAGTTTTAAGTTTCTAGCTCTAAAAATAGCGATCCATGCAAACAACTTTTCATCCCCCCTTGCAACCCCTTACAACCCTTATTTCGAGTTCAAAAATAGCCTATGTCCTTTCTTAAGGTCTAAAGATTGTCTATGCCAGATTTCATCAAAATCGGTTGAGAGGTTTAACCGGGAAAGCGTAACAGACAGACAGACAGACAGACAGACAGACAGAGTTACTTTCGCATTTATAATATTAGTAGGGATTAACTCCACCATAAGCCTAACCTGGCTATGATTATCTTTTTCTGCTATTATTAGTCCTTACTTTACATAACTGCGCTGGTCTCTTCAACTTAAATGAGGTAGACCTTTTGCAAAGGTCTACCTCATTTAAGTTATTTTTACCGCCAACCAGTAGTGCTCGCATAGTTGAGTTCCAGTTAAAAGGGTGAGAGAAACAAGTGACAAGGTTGGCAACGGGTCAGTGATATCCTTGTGATATTACGAGCGTCTATAGGCTGCGGTGACGCTTACTATCAAGCGGACTTACACACGTATGCATAAATATAATTGATTTCCTTAATTGAATTGTAGACCACAGTTCTATTAAGTCATCGAGGTTACAGCGTGTCTTTGGTTTGCAGCACAAGTTTCTAGCTGATAGGGTTACAGTGAAAGAAAATGGTAGCCAATACCGGTTCTTCGCAATCGAAGTTAAAAATGTCAGCAGACATCTGACGCTGCAAGTCTGGGCATACAGCCAGAATAACGCCACTTCAATTGGCAGAGACCTCCATTTTGTTCCAGTTGGTATTAAAATCATTTGAAATTGTTTAACCATCGTTTGTAACGTTTCTCCTCTATTTGTATCGCAGTATTGCGAAATGTTTTAGTGAAATATGAACAAGTGACAACACTTGACAGTAAGATCACAAGCTTGAGAGATATCCTATTAATTGGGTTAAACGCGTGGTACTAAATTGATATTTAATGTACGCCTTGAGGAGTATTTGGTATCTCCTCTTGTACCAGGTGTATAGGAGGTATACACATAACAGCGTAGCTTAAATATAACAGGGCAGGGTTGGACCACAAATTTAAGCCTTTCTGAAAGAGACCGAAGACAATTCAACGGCTATTATGATCATGATGAAGAAGCTCCAAGCGCAGTGATTAATTACATTGAGGTCCTTCGTGTTGCCGATATCACGTCAGGCTAACGAACGTGGCCCGAGCTCTTAAGGAAGACCAGTGATCCAGCAGTCAGGACTTACAACTAACTGATGATGAGGCTATCAAATATTATGAACTATGGTGAACCAAGTGTGCCATTTTGACGGTCCCGATTTCCACCCAGGTCGAGGGTTCGATCCCCACCCAGGACAACAATTAACATGATGATATTTGTGTTTTTTCTGTGTCTGAGCGTTAAATATTTAAGTAGTTAATTTGTGATTCGTCTGTTGAGTTCCGTGAACTTACCACGGAGTCAGGTGAATGTATGAGATGATGTTGTGGGAGTTTATAATTATTATTATTTATTATGGTGGTATAAAACTGTTTACATTTCACGGTACAAATACTTTCGTGTGTACTTTTCGATTTTAATTATATGCATTAAAGATCGTACTTATTAATAAAACTTGGATCATCTCCAAAATTCGAGCTAATTCGGTGCGATTTAAAATTAGAAAACTGAACTATGTTCGTATATCAACAAGATGGAGTATCTTCATATATTTATTGCCAGCTATTGCCAGCTATTTCCTGTGACTTCTTTCGAGTGGAAAAAAATATATATCCCACGAATACCAGACATATCAACGGGAGTGCTCTGCCAGACTATAATTTATCCCATACTCAATCCAGATTCAGGATTGAGGAACAGACATCCGTCCAAACCTTCCTGCTTATAATATAACTAGCGGTACCCTGCGGTTTTATCTGCGTTTATTTGTAGAGCTTTCATAATAAATTTGAACCCCTGTTTTTAAACATTAAGAGATGATTTTCAAAAATATTTTAATAATTGGGGATGTTGCCGCCCATCCCCGCCCTGTGCATTTGAGATGCACTGTTTCGGATGGGGTGCACTCTTACGATACCTTGTGCAGTGGGAGGTATTATTCTACTCTGCCAGAAAGAACCTCACGGCAAAAATCGATTGCCTTAAGATAAAAAAAAGATATAAGAGACCGAAGAACGGGATTCAAATTAGTAACAGAAACGTGCCTTCATTTAGTTGTTTGTTGCCAGCAGAATAGAATAGTCCCTCCCCCTGTACCAGGCGTCAGTGACAGAATGCGGTACATCCATTTACTGGGTCTAAATATATTCGGTAAAAATTCTTAACTCTTTCAGCACCTGGACTTCATGCGCATAATTTTAATAATTTCATAATACTATTATAATATGAAATGCAATGTTGTATGAAATTTCTGTTTAGAAAGCTACCAAAGGCTTGGAATGAAATGAATCTTCTCGTCGTGAATCTTCGCTGCCCAACGCGGCAATTACGGGCAACTTCCCCTTTATTGGGGAAGGACTATGCCGTGAACATGTTGGCGGGTGCTATAATGATCAGAATCAATGGGACAAAACCAAGACGGGTGGGTAGCTTGATTAAAATAATTTAACTAGTAAAAAATCTAGAATTAACGACACAAGTAAAAAGGCTGCGGGTCAAACGGTTGTCCTAGGTTAGCGTACTCAATCGAGTTCAAGTTATAAATAATGCAAACTAAATACATATTGGAGGATTGCTCGAATGTCCCACGTGGCTGAGGCAAATCGGGTAATGGGCAGATCGCGTGCCTTGACAGCATATGCCAGCATGTAGACCCTGTATCACGGATCGAATACTCGGAAACAGCTGCACATAATACTTACTTTATACGTGGCATACCAGCAGAATAGTACCTACCCTCAACTAGGTGTCACAAGAGGCGACTTAGGTACCGGACTTACAGATGGCGGTGTATCCATCCGACAGTGAAGCTCAAATGCACAGAACGGGGATGGGCAGCAGCATCCCCGATATTGGCAAATCCCCTTTTGGGGAGGCTATACGAATATTATATATACAAGGAAAGGTTTGACTGTTTGTTTGTAAAAGTTAAATTTAAAAACTACTAGACCCAAGTTAAAAATTCTCTCACCATTCTCATGGTGAAGGAAGTAACTCTCTAGAGTTACTTCTTTATAGAGTGATATAGGTAATGGTATTTTTTGTGTACATAAAAAAAATCACGCGTGTGCCATATTTTTGAAGACAATAATGAGAGACCGCTACTAAATAAATACTCTTCCATGTATAGAAAATGACATTATCGGTTGTGAGGTACCGGCAGAGTAGAATAGTAACCTCCCCCTGCACCAGGTGTCGTAAGAGGCGACTGAGGACCAAAACCGAAACAGTGCAGCTAAAATGTACAGGCCGGGGATTTGCAGCAGTATCCCAGCCGCGAGAGCTTCGCTCTGCCATTGCCAACACGCTTACGCAGCGCGGCAAATATGGGCAAGATTCCTCCTTTTCTTGGGGATGCTTATGTCCAGCAGAGGATTTCCAATGGCTGGAATTTTGATTATCAGCAAGTGCCACATAACATATTGTATCCCCATATCGTTATGGGAAAGGCAATTGCGTGAGTAAAACCTCTGCACTTTGCTAGTAAATAAAGATGGTAGGTGCTGCCTGCATAGGCAATTCTTATGGATTTCTGCTACAAAACAGCTGCATTGTTCATATAGCGAGGTCTGAAAAGTTAACGATGTATTACGGTCTCAAGTCTGACCAATACATCGATGGAGTTGCTAGCGTCTACAAGCCACGGTCATCACGACACAAGCAATGGGTAGAAAAATATGCCGTTGGGTACCGATAGAGTAGAATAGTACCTTCCCTGGAGGTACTACTATGCTATGCCAGGTGTTAGGGCAGCTAAGGTACTAAAACTGGCAGATGGCGGTATATCCAACAGCGTAGTTTAAATACACAGGGCGGGGATGAACAACAGCATCCCGGTCGTGAAAACTACGCTCAGCGATTGCCAACACGCTTACTCAGCGCGGCAATTATGGGCAAAATCCCCCCTTTTTTTAGGGTGGCCTACGTCCAGCAGTGGACTTCCAATAGCTGATGTTTTGATGATCCACCAAAGTGAAAACACAAACCCCGCCTAAGAGACGACGGCATTAAGTACATTGCGACCATAAAACATCCTCAGATTCCTGAATCACACGAAAACAAAAGAGCCCCTTGCTCCAAAGTTGTGATATTGGAGTGGTCGTAAAAGCAAAGTGCCAGTAAAAGCGATAGGGGAATTGGATCTTTTGATGGTCCCGATATAAGGGAACTAATTCTGGGCGATCCGGCTTTTTGGGGACGAAGAGTTTGTCTTCCGAAGTGTGTAGTTGGACATCGACTTGGTACGAATAACTCATCGTTTAAGTTCGTCCGACATATTTATTGGCTTGTGAATGGACGATCTTTATGCCGGGCCATTGCCATCTGTGGGTTCGGGTACCTTAGTCGCCACTTACGACAACTGGTATCTATAGGGAGAAGTACTACTCTGCCGGTACCTCTCGGCTATTGATGAATGATAGAAAATTAATACTTTCAGTTACCACTCTATAGACAACCCTTTTTTTAATAAAATAGGTTGACAAACAAGCGTACAGTCCGCGTGATAGTAAGCGTTACCGCAGCCTATAGACGCTCGATATCACAAGGATAACACTAGCGCTGCCAACCTTGTGACTTGAAGTTATTAAGCCACATTAACCAGTATTCCTGCCTCTTTTACCCTGCAAAGCGAAACCCAGCAATGCGGACACTGCTATTTGGCGGTAGAAATAGGTGAGGGTGAGGTACCTACTAACGCGGAGACGACTTTTTGTATAAGGACCTCATGCGAGAAATATGTTAGTCAACTAGATTTATATTTAAAGCATTTAACTTCTTAAGTAATAAATTAACTATTTCTTCTGTATCGATTGCTTACAAAATTTAGTTAATTAGCTACAACATTAAGGAGTGGCACTGATTTATCAACACTAAAAGAATACTAAAAAAATCTAAGATCTTGGTAGCACAACGCTAGAGCAGTCACCCGGCAACGGAAAATGCAGGTTCAAGTCTTATCTGAAGACTGGGACCAATTGTTTTTTTATTTTCTAAATATTATCTTTTATCCTAGAATGCTGTCTGCATATAGGTACTATAGCATTTCTCGAAGCAGTAGATTCAATAAAATTTTAGAAAACCAGCGATACTCAGACTCTCAGGAAAGAAAACTACTTTCAGTTTCCATTGCTACATTGCCCGTCCAGTTCGATAAATGTAAAAATACGATGGTTTGGACATGTAAAAAGGATGGATGAAAGTAGAACGACTGATGAATTGGTATACGATGACCAAGGCGAACATATCTTAACCACATATAAGAGGTATTAAAGAAGGGCCAGGTCAGATGTACCAAGAATAAACGAGCGTGAATAAAAGGACTGATGCGATTAAGGGAAGAGATCTATAGTCTCTGCCTACTCCGATGGGACACAGGCGTGATGTATGTATGTATGTAACGAAAGTTAAGCTGAACACGACACGCTCGTATCTATGTGTGTCACGCGATCGATTGAGTGGTTTTCAAGATAAACAGGATAACAAACTTATAAACCAGACATAACCATTCATTAGAACTCCTCTGCATCAACTTATATTTAGTCACCACTCGAGCTTTTGTGACTCGATGGCATAAACCTACTAACATTTTTTTATGATACACATCTGCAGTTGTCACATTCAAAGATTTCTTTATGCCCTAAACTTCCTTTAAGTCAATCTAGTTACAATATTCTTTTGGTAGTTTGAGTCTGCTGCGTCTCACCTCATGTTGGACATAGACCTTGCCAGGATAGGGGGACTGGACGTGGTGGCAAATCGTAGAGAACCACTTCGCGACGAGGATGCCGCTCCCAATCCCCCGCCCTTTAGTATTTAAGTTGTGCTGTTTCAGATGGATATATCTGTCGGTTTTGGTGCCTGTTACAGAGGGAGATACTATTCTAAACTGCCGGTACCTCACAGCTGATGAGTCTATTAGGATTTAATAAAACCTATAATTAAGGTTTCTGGTATAACAAACTACTAAAAGAAATTTCGTATGATTAAACCTGAAATAATTTCATTAATTCTGAAGAGAGTTTTCGAACTCTCCATTGACTAGAGTAGGTAGCAGGTAACCAAAGATATATGCAGTGGCTACAGGCTAACATTGACATTGGAGCTGGTCAAATTCATAACGGCATCAGCCGTAAGACCTCCACTGTTACAGGCAAAATGGTGTCCAATAAGACCCGATTATTTGCAACTGAATTATTTATGATGCATAACTCAATTCTAGATCTCATCTTGAGCAAAATTGACAGCAACAATTTAAGACCTAACTCGATTAATTAAGGTCTAATTTCAATTACTGGACGACCGCTAATCTCGAATACCAAAAAAAGATAACTAACACATGATAATATTCAATCAGCAATGAACATACAGCGAGCAGAAACAGCGGCTCCCTAACCTCAGCTATCGATCAACGTCTCTTGATTGATGAGCGGTTGGATGGACTAATGACCGGGGCCCGGTGCCGCTCGTAGCCCGCGTGGGCGTACCACTGGTACAGCAACATCGCTGAGCGGTCGAGCAGGCCAGGGCATTTGAACGAGGGTGATGTAGGGAGATGTTTTTGTAACCTTATAATAGGGTGCTTAACTATACGTGCATTTCGTTAATTTACACAGAATAAGTGAGATCAGTAAGTAAATATAAACTTAAATGTGAAAACAGTTGAAAATTGATCATTAATTAAAATGGGGACGTAACGTCATTTCACTCTCGCGCACTACGCTTATGGTGGTGACGTCATTTGTTCATATCTGCATCCTTTTCTTGTGATTTGTATTATGATTATTGAAATGAATGAATATTGGTATAATAGAAAAGCAATTATTTAGTGAATTGTAAGTTAGTTAGCAATATTATCTGCAATATTTATTTAAAAAAATTTTGAACAGCCGTGACTGGACAAAATGCAGTTTCGATAATTTTGGATATAAAAAAATCGAGTGAACTAGTGGCTATTGTTATTGCACTAGGAACACATAAATATACATAATACATAAGGAATTGTAAGTATTTTTATAATTAAAAGCATTTCTTCTAGGCAGCACCAAAATAATTGTAGTCCTGTAATATTTCTAAATCACTATTTAGAAATCCTATTTAGGCATAATCTATAAAGAAATTCTTGTTACCCACATCAAAAAGTATTTTTTTAATGAATCTGATTTAGGCCTGAGCTTCGAGGATTTTTAATTTAATTAAAGTCTGCGAGGGTTTTTAGCTTTCGGTGACCGAATTTTAGTCGACACTCCATATTGAGCCTTGAGTGTGATGTCAGAATTATTTAATCTATTTGGATACGACGTGCGTATATAAGATATAGAGCTTAGGTAATCACTGAAGTGCGTAATTACTTATTTACGTTACAGAAGCGTACTAGGTTATTAAATAGTATTAATTTTTACTTTGTTTTTAATTAATTTATAGTTTCGCGGTGTGAGCCGGCATACACTTCTAAATTCAAACTTGACCACGTTCCATTGTACGCGCGTGCGTTTCTGAACAAATGCGAAGTTTATCATCAAAAAAGGCCAAACAAGTTCAAGCCTCATACTTGAGATGTCAAGCTGATTAATGACAGTAAAAATAACAAAAGAATGAAGGAAACGCGTATCCTCCATCGTCGTAATTATCTTCAAGAAGTCCTTCAGAAAACAATAGTCGAAAAACGCGGGCAATGCACGGGTGACGCGAGCGTATGCAACATAATAAATAATAATAGTGCGCGGCGAGGCGGCAACGTCGCGCGGTGTGCGCGGAGCGGCAACGCCGCGGATCGATGCCGCGCCCGCCGGTACCTAATTCAGTATCGTGAACTTGTTGTTTTTACCTATGTTTCAAGTTATAAATACAAAAAATAAAAGTGGCGGACAAGGGCGAGGGTCCTGGTCTCCTGACCCGAGGGCTCGTTACAATGTTAATGAAAACACGTTTCTTTTTTTTTGTAACTTTAACTCGGACTTTAACTTTTTTTGTTCCTGGCTGGTTGTAGGCTTGCCAAGTTTCACGGTTCTAGGAAAAGGAAAAATCATCTCCAATAGGTTTGGAAGATAGAATATAATCAATGTTCAATTAATTAACACAATATAATGATGGTATTATATTAATTTAATAATGGTATTCCATCGTCAGAATTACATTTATTTGATCGTGAAAAATACTTTAAGATTTTAAAGAGTACATTTGGATTAGACATAAGCGAATAGCTAATGTCAAAATGGCGTTAGTAGAAATTCTAATTACGCTCCTGGATTTTTACGCTAGATATCCATCATTATATTATAAATGCGAAACGTTTGTTTGTTTCGCTTTCAGGCTGAAGCGAAATACTTTTGATTATGAATGTAAAATGTGACAGACGGCCAGAAAACCCGAGCCTTATGGACTATTATATGTTTATACCTGAAAATAATCATGAGTTGTGCTTAAACATACGTGTAATAATATAATAGTGTGATATACGTAGGCGGTGTTGTCTGTCCGTCCGTAATTTTCTAAATTGCTAGCTTGTCACAATGTGCGATGGCTTGAGAAAATAATTACTATGCCGACCACAAATGTAATATACCTTATTGAGTTCGTCACTCAATTATTTCTAGCCTCGGGAGACTGACTTGAACCTTTGTTTATAACATAACATTACTTCAGATAATTGTGTTGGAAATAATAATAATATAATAATAATTTATACGACATCTCATACATTGACCTGACTCCTAGATAAGTCGCTACAAGTACTTGTGTTACGGACATCAGACCACAGATATATCATATAAATATTTGTCCTAGGTAGGGATAGAACCCACGACCTTTGGTGCACAAGATAGGACCACTACTATCAGCGCCAACGGGCCCGTAGTATATTTACGCACTTTAGTATTTAAACTATAAACTATAGCGATTACTTGGAACACAAGTCTTGCCGCAGCCGATAGCACAGGAAACCATTTCAAAGAATTAACACAAAGAGCAGTTACGGTCTTACTTGACTCAACAGAGAAAATAAAAAAAGAATCCACAATAAAAGGCTCATTTATCCCTGGAAACCGCCGGGAATGCTCCCTGTAGATTTAATATTCCAACTCACCTTTGGTAGAAATAATATTAGTTGAAAAAGTTATTTTAAAAGCGTACCCTTAAAAAAGAATTTCTTTTTTAAACCTGGCTTCTTTTAGTAGCCATTTTGCAAGTACATTTATTTATTTATTTCTCTCTCTCTCTCTCTCTCTCTAAAGAATTCAAAGTGGGCAAATCGTTGTAATTATCGGCTGACTAAGAAGCAGTTCATTTCACGACGCGATCGGTCCAGGTTCCGTTCCCTGTCAGGACATGCTTCAATGATTTCTTTATGTAATATTTAATATTATTCATAGGGACAACGCAGAGGATTGGTAAGTGGCTATGGGCATATAGTACTCAGAAATAATAGTTGATGAGAAACTAAGGTCTGGAATGGAGACGCACGCACCGGCAAACGTAACGTAAAACCCGCCAGGTGGGCAGGTTTGACTAGATCAGCAGAATTCAACATTGCATACTATCAGCTCACTTGGCATAGCATATGTCCAACGCTCAACGGCTTATATGATGACGGTATATAATTTATCAATGTAGGTACTATTTATTCCGGCGATATATGCTTAGTGCATGAAGGAAGGCAGTGGCCAGGAACGTAGTTAAAACAAAACAATCAAAGCCAGTTAATAAAATTTTACGACCTTTATCGCCTAAAATCTAGAAACCCAATTATCTCGTTGCAGCAACGTTTAAAATGCATTCAACGTTTACATTAACAACAAAACCAAAATTTAAGTAGGTACAGAACCTGTTCGGCCAAATATGGCCAGATAATTGGTCGGAACCGTTACAGCCTGCATACATGTATAGGAAGGATACCCGCCATTTACGCCAACTTATCCAATCCGCAATGCCAAACAAGTTCGAAATTCGAATATTTACTCGCGAACGGCGCGGGCTGGCAACGCCGCGCCCTCGCGCCAGACGGTGCGGCAACGTCGCCGCGCCATTTCGCTAGAGGCGGCGTTCGTGATCGAGGGATCAGCTGGCTCGCTTTGTGAGATGTTTGTTGCGATATAGGTAAGTATATCCTAAGTGCCGGCTAGTGTTTGTTTAAGCTTCGTATACTCCATATACTTATAGTGTTGACGACATATCAGCCGAGTACGCCCACTGTATAAACTTTCCATGCAATAATTATTAATTATAAGGTATTTTTGCCCATAATAAATGGAGACGACCATATGTCGGTTCCGGTACCTCAAGTGACATACACCGACAGTCGACACAGCCGGAGTTCATTTAATTCTGCCAGTACCCAATGGGCAACGGTTTTCACTCTTTCAGCCAGTTATTTCGAACGAATTGGTAATAATGTTCGTCGGCCAAGGCGTCATATTACTCGTATACTAACTGTCACGGCAAACGTTGTTCTTCCAATTAAATTGTATAAAATTTACTAAAATGACTATGAAAAAATAGGGTTTGGTGATAGAAGAGAGAAATTTCAAAGTTGTAATGCTACATTAAAAAAAAAATTATCCTCCCTTATCATTTAGGGGTATGAAAAATAGATAGTAGCCGATTCTCAGACCTACAGAATATGCATATAAAAATCAATAAGAATCAGTCAAGCCGTTTCGGAGGGGTATGGTAACTAACACAGTGGCACGAGAATTTTATATATATTAAATAACAAAAATGTTTAAATAAGTACAACTAAGTGTATTATTGTATTTATTAAGTAACTATTATCTGAGACCGTGCATTCAATAGCATTTATTTCTAATCATTTCCACTGGAACCCCATTTCAGCTTATTTCTATTCAAAATCAATATCTATTCAAGTTGAGACCTATTTTCCATAAATATCTGGCTCGGTAGGCGTCTAGACTTTCGTATTTAGATGAATCCTAAATTATACAATTTAGGGCTTTGGTCTTTTGATGTTTTGTTTGATGTCGATATTGGATTGATTTTTGTTGTTTTTTGTAGGTGTGTGATTTTTCTTTTTGTAGTTAATGTATATGAGTGAGTATTGAAGTTTGCGGAGAAATGTAAATACGAAGACCTAATTTATAAATATATCGAGCCCTTACCGCCAAATTATCGTAAGCGACACTTTTGTTGAAAATGCTTTTTTATCGTAACTTGTATTTAAAGCCGTAACGGACATATCACAGTCGACGTTTCGCTCCAAAAAAACCGTTATAAAGTTATAGCAATTGCTAAAATTTAATTGATTAATAATAATTTTTATAAAAATCCTTTTCCGGTAAAATTTAAGTTTTGTCGGTTACGCTAAGACGGCGGTAAAGGCTCGATATAGATATCGACTTGGGAGTTAAGTTTTATATTTTCTATCATCATATGAACCAATTGACGTCCACTGGACAAATCTTCCCCAGGAGATTTTTGGGATTCGTTGTATCCATCCAGCGTATCGTGTCGTTCTATTCCGATAATTCTATCCATCGTTTCAGTGGAGGCCCTACGCTGTGCTCACCGTTGCGTGGTCTACATGGCATAACTTGATGCCCTGCTCGCCCCATTGTCACTTAAACTCACGAATTAGCTTGGTTTGTATTTATTTTAATAGTATCTAAAATTAATGCTTTTTGTGTTTCTTCTAATTTTCTTATTAAAGAATTACTTTATTAAATGAATGAATGTTTATATTTCTTGACCCCAAAATAATAGTTTATCATCATTGTCGTATCAGACATTGGAAGTCCACTGCTGGACATAGGCCTCCCCAAGAAAGGGGGAATTTTGCCAATAATTGCCGCGCTTGGCAAGATTGTTGGCAATAGCAGAGCGCAGATTTCGCGACGGGAATACAGCTGCCTATCTCAGCCCTGTGCTGTTTCGGATGGATATACCGTTTTCTGTCGGTTCTAGTACCTCTTACGAGGCAATTAAGGCTTTTTAACGAGACTATTCTACTCTGACGGTACCTTACTAAATATATTATTTATATGATATAAATTACTTTTATTATTTAACCACCTCCGACTAACAGTAAGGATATAAACAAACCTCATCAAATTGTCAAATGAATATTACATTCCTACAGAATAACAAATGTATTTTATGTTATATTACACAGGCTTATTAATTATTAGTATTTTTCCTCATAAAATATGTCTAAGTTTCCATGACATCATTTTCATTTATGTTATCCTTCCGTAATGTCTGTATGTTTGAACACGACAAATACAAAAAATACTGAACAGATTTCCACGCGGTTCCCATTGGTTGATAGAGATCATTACCTGCTAGAGATAATCGTGAGGAATGCTTTTCGGTATAATTGGCTAATGTTTCATTCAAATTAATTGAGATACAAAGAAAAATAAAATAAGAAAATAAATGTCAGGAAATCATTGTAAGTTTAATTGGTTGGCACTGGCTGATACAACGTTAAAAAGTTTTATTGTCGGATGCGGTCAAGAAAATTACTGATATTAAATTAATAGAACACTTCTTATAGTTAGTTTTAATTTATAGATAATGGAAATGCAGGGAATTAAAACTTTCTATGCGCATAAGTTGGTAATTCAAAAGAGAAATTTGAAAATTATATACATTCAAACATGCTGTGGGGTACCGGCAGAGTAAAATAGTACCTCCCTCTGTATCAGGTGTCGAAAGAGGCGACTGAGGTACCGGAATCGACAGATGGCGGTATATCGATCCGAGTGTAGCTCAAATGGATAAAAGGTGGGGAAGCTGCGCTCTGCGATTGCCAACAATCTTGCCCAGCGCAGCAATTATAGGCCGAATTCTCAGGTTCTTGGGGAGGACTATGTTCAGCCCAGTGGTCTTTTAATGGTTAGTATGATATAGATAATACATTCAAATATTATGTAATTATCAATTTAAACAAATCTGTAAGTGAACTTTATATTAATTCAGTATTACATAGTTCTAATAAGCGTCACTGCAGCCTATAGACGGAATATCAAAGCCTCTGTATCCCTTCAACCCGGAACATAGTAATGCAAACACTACTGATTGGCAATAAAAATAGGTGAGAGTTATGTACCATTGCAGACGACCTTCGCATGAGGTCTGCTTCTAGTAGAAATTGGTTTTAAGTTTTGAATAGATTTTGGAGTAATATAAATGTGGGCAAATGGTCAAAATGTTAATGTTTTACAACACAAAGGAGTAAATGAAGCAAATATTCCAAACTAATAAATATTATAAAATGAAAATATTTGTAACGTAACCGAAAGGTTACCGTAAGATTGCTGATTTTTGATTTTCAATGTTAGTGTATTTCATTATTTCTGTTAAATCCTTACCGAGTGATTATTACCGTTTTTTTTTAAATATTAATAACTATGCATGATGTGATTGCCTGTAATTGTAAGAACAGTTAACTATTATCTTTTGAAAACACAATTATTGTTCTTAATTTTCTGTTACTTATGTTGGTAATCCAATATTATATAAATAAATTAATTTATATTTTTGTTTGTAACAAATAGGCTAAAGCGCTACTGTATCGATTTTAGAAATTCTTTCGCTAATAGATTGCTACACTATTCCGGAGCAATAAAGGCGATGTTATACATACAAAAAATTACGAGATCCTTATGATAGAAATAAGTAAATGGAATTGTTCTGTTTGTAACAAATAAAATCGAAATCTAGTGAGACTATTGAAAAAAACAATCCTCTAAAAGCAAGTTATATTAACTGCGAGTAGCATAAGTTATATTTCATCCCAATATTCCAACAGGAAAAGGGGTGAAACCGCAACCGAAATATCAAGTAAATATATAAAATTCCGCAACCCTTCAAGTATATAACTTGGTATGTAGTTCTGTATTATCCGACAAGAAAAATATGTGTCGGATTACCGGGGCTCGCTAAATATAAATCAAGATGTGTATTTGAATCTGTCTCAAACGTGGGACGACTCGTTTACGTGGGCAGATGGTTACCCGGTCAAGAACAAATCAAGTCGCGGCCACGCGTTTAATACACGCCGCGCCATCTGTACCCATTAATTTGTGTAGGTCAAGTTAGTCGGGCCGGGAATAATTCATTCCCTATAGGAGACGAACGATTTATTTCCGTTCCAGGCCGGTGAAGGCATCGATTTTTCATTTACGATCCGGGACGCCGCCGAAATAGTCTGACCTCACAGTAGAAGTTATACCTTGGTCAATAATGAACTCTATTCTTGATACATAGAGTTCAAAAGTGTATTTGGAAATGTATGTAACCGTGCTCAGAAATCTAGATTCGGCAGTCCGATCTCGTTTTAGAAATCAAACGTTTTATTAATCAACCGGATAAGCAACATTGTTGAACAGAAGACAAAAAATGGTTATTTAAAAAAATTGGCTAAGATACTCCAGCGAAAGTTCGATCGATATTGGTCCAGCCGTTTCTAAGTATAAAGGTGCCATTACAATATTATGTCGTGAAAGCTGGCTGTGTAGGTCCAGGCGAATGAGGTACCAGAACCGACAGATGGCGGTACAACCATCCGGAACACCAGAGGACGTAGTTATACTGACTTGATGATGAAGAAATTACACGACTCCGTTTCTCCAAATTCGTAGTTTTATTATGAGAAATTCACGCATGAATGTTAGAAAATCTACACTAATATTATAAAGGAAAACGTTGCATTTTTTTATTTATGTACTTTGGTATGTTTGTCACGAATAAACTCAAAAACTTAAGGACGGATTTCGATAATTCTTTCACCATTAGAATGCTAAATTATTTCTAAGTAACATAGGTTACTTATATATTTTACTAGAAAAAATTAGGGATCCCTAATAAAATTTTAATAATGTAATCCAGGCTATGAAAAAATATACCATAAAATGCTTTTCATGCGGATGGGTTGGATCGTGGATACAATATTTTCAAGACTATGAACAGTTTTAGTAGCCGTGAGCTACCAGCAGACTAGAATAGTAACTCACCCTGTACCATGTGTCGTTAAAGGCGACTAAGGTACCAGGACCGACAGATGGCGGTATATCCATCCAGATCAGTGCAGCTCAAATGCTCAGGGCGGGATGGGCAAAATTATCCGTTTATCGGGGAGGCTATGTCCAGCAGTGGACTTCCAATGGCTGATGTAGATGATCAGTTTTAGCCCCAATATATATATATGTTTAACTGAAATGTTTAAAACAATTTTCCACCCGTCCCTGTTATCAAACAACGCGACATACCGAAAGAAATATGCGAACATAAATATATGTTCCAAGGTTTTTTTTGTAAACAACCAAAAGAGAGACGAACACACAATTTGGCAACGTTACATGGCGCCACATACAAACGCACATACATATATTGTACTCTATAGATCAATTGCCAACACGCTTTCCCACCGCCACGAAAGTGGGCTAATTCCCCCTTTCTTGGGGAGGCCTATGTTCAACAGTGGACTTCCAATAGCTGATATGATGATGATAGTCCCATCAGGGTAAGCAGAGGCTATGGATCTCCACTTGCTACGATCTTGGCATACCTCTCTCGCTTCCTTACTCGCTAGTCCTTTCATACACGCTCGTTTATTCTTGGTACTTCTGACCTGGCCCTTTTTTCATACGTCTTCTACCTGGTTAAGATATGTTTGTCTCGATCGTCGTAACACCCAGACACTGAACAAATATAAATATTCACCATATAAATATTTGCTCTTGGTGTTGACCATCAGGCCCGTCAATTATAAGACGAAGATAATTCAGATGTGTGTAAAGTAAGAACACTACGCTTGCCAAAATTCAACCATCTATAATAATATTATAAAGAAAAATATTAGATTGATAAAATATTTTTGTTTGTTTGAAACGATGTAACTAAAAATTTAGTGGACCGATTTTAAAAATTCTTTTACAATTATAAAGCGACGTTTTTAGCGATCAACATAGGCTATATTACATTTTCATAAACGAATAATTAATTTCTTACGTTGGAAACAATTATACTGAAAAACTACTAGACCGATTTTAGAAACTCTCACTGATAGAAAGTCACATTATCAGCCAGTAACATAAGCTGTATTTTATCCCTCACACCCACACGGGAAGGGGATGGTCGCGGATGTAACTGGGGAACGCAACTTGTAATTACAGAATTGGCAAACAAGCATTCGGTAAGTCTCCATAGACCAGGCGCTTTCGTG
Organism: Heortia vitessoides; assembly: GCA_020976665.1. Lineage (NCBI taxonomy): Eukaryota > Metazoa > Arthropoda > Insecta > Lepidoptera > Crambidae > Heortia > Heortia vitessoides. Next base: position 12,880,950 of record JACJUM010002809.1, read on the forward strand.
GAGAGGGGGGGGGTCTTGGGTCCAGCAAAGGGGAGGGGAATTGCATAATTAAAGGATCTTATTTATTCTTTTACGTATAACTGTATTTATAAATATGGCCATTATTTTATAAAGAGGCCGTCTACTCCGGTTACTCTTGTCTAAGACTATAGACGCTTGTGTAGCTTTAAGGATGTCATTATTGCAATATCAACCTTGTGACTCGAAACGTCTATTTTGTGGGATAAAAATGTGTTTAATACACCGCCATCTGTCGGTTCTGGTACCTTAGTCGACCCTTAAGACACATACAGAGGGTGGTACCATTCTACTCTGCTGGTACCTGTCGGCCAGTGTGAATTTATTATTCTATATTTAAGTGATACTAGAATAATATTATATATGACTAACTGTGCCTGCGACTTCTTCCGCGTGGAATTGTGACTTTGGACAGCATAATTTCTTTTGAAATACAAACTTCCACGCACCGCACGCAACGAACGAAAATTTTTCGCCTAATTTTGCCACATTTTTAATCAATGCCGTAATGTAATATAGCCTAAGTTACTATTTATTACGTGAACTATCTGCCGGTGAAAGTCCCATCCAGATCGGTCCAGCCGTTCCAGAGATTAGCCGGAACAAAAAAGACAGACACATAGAAAAATAATCTAAAAAAATAAATTTTAAATGTAGTAGAAAGCGGTTATTTTAATATTACAAACAGACACCAATTTTATTTATGTGTTGATAAGAAAATACATCTTTTATGTATAAATAATCATTGTTACTAAATTTATTACGCACATAGATATATCAATAACATAAGCAGAGAGATAAGACATAGCTGTTACTATGCCATGATATATCAGTGAGAAATTAAAACATATAATATGATACATACACGCGTTCTCTTATCGTCAAAAAAAAACCCAAAATTATTGATATATACATAATATTAAAATAGCTGTACTAACAGATACAGATAAATATATATTCAGGTTTATATATTTTGTGCGGTGGGGTACCGGCGGAGTAGAATAGTACCAGGTCGCCTTTACAGGTGAGGTTCCGGATCCGACAGATGGAGGTATATCCATCCGAAACAGTACAGATTAAATTCTACTGGGAGATGGGCAATCGCATCCTCGTCGCGAAGTTGCGGTGCCACCACGCCTGCCCAGCGCGGCAATTATGGGCAAAATAACCCCCTATCTTGGGGAAGGGGACTTTATATGGATGATATGATAATGATGATGATAAATGTATATATGGTTGAAAAGTAGATTATGAAAGATGCCACTAGGCATTAAATCTGCCATATACATGTAAAGAAAACTTCTTTGATTTACGTACATTTTTCTTAAGTTTGTCTTTGTCGTTTTATTGACAGGGCCACTAGATATCACGACTGAAGGTTGTGACATTTTATGGAAAAATATAATTCTGATATGTTTCGCATCAATAGGCTTTATTTGGATTTAATTGTAAAAAAATCTGAAGTCAAGGCTTTAAATGTTGTTTCTTTCGTTATTACAGAGAACCGCAATTACGTCTTTATTTCATTTTTCTCAATTTTTGAAATAATATCGTTATATATTTATATAGTATTTTTACTTGCAAAAAGTTCAATAGAAACTTCTTACAAAAGTCGAACAAGAAATATAAAAGGTTAACCAACGGTATAATATTTTATGGGTAATTGTGTTTGATTGTAACGTTTTCACGACTAAACAGTGGAACGGATCTAAATCTAATTTGGCATGGTAGGTAAAGGTAGGTAACTTGAACCCTAAGGATGGACGTAATTTTCTTTTGAACCCCAGAATGATCTCGAAGTGATACAAAATAAATTCCTCGCGGTCGAAGTGTCTATTTGTTATATGTATTTCACATTACGGAACCCCATCTGATGAATTTATAATAAAATAATCTGTGTTACAATCGCAGGGAAGTTACAAGTATGTTAGAATAATTTTAAAACCAGTTTTCTCCAAGCGACGTCTTTCACTTCGACTGGGTTATAAAAAGTAGCCTTTATATTGAGGTAGATTTATAATTTTACAGGGCGGGGATGGGCAGCAGGATTTCCGACGTGATACACTTGCCCAACGCGGCTATTATGAGCAAAAACCTTTCTTGGTAAGGCCTATGTCCAGCAGAGGACTTCCAATGGCTGATATAATGCAAGATTTTTATTAAGTATTACAGACGGACAGATTTCTTCTAACATTAAGAATATTAACATGATATTATATTCATAAAGAAACACAAAATGAACAGTTTATTTAAAAAAGTATCGATATAATTTGTCCTTAATAATCCACCCGTACTATAAACATACAATGCGAACGACAAATTTACGTCTTCATATCTATTGACAGCTCATTATAGATAGCTCCGCGCTCCGCCGGTCACAGCCGCCGGTGTACGCAACGCGCAGCCAACGAGAGGCGAGACCTTGACAGCGTCATGGCCGCAATAAAAATGTGTAATAGTCGAACTGGTTCGAGCCGGTTTTGATAATAGGGGATTTCTTTTTGGTGAATTTCTCAAGGTTTTTTTTTTTTGCTTTGAAATTGGATGTTGAAATTATCATTATTGACTATAACATGAGGTAGACCTCACACAGAGGTCGTCTACATTGGTACCTCACTATCTCCTAATTCTACCGCCATATTGCAATGCTCGCGTTGCTATGTTCCGGTTTGAAGGGTGGGAGAGGCATTGAAATTACTGGGTTATGTGACATAATATCTTCAAGTCACAAGTTTCGTAACGCGCTAGATTTTTTTCTTATTGCGAAGTCAGCAAACAAGCACACGGTCCGCTTAATGTTAAACATGACCACAGCCTATAGACGCTCGTGTCATCACAAGGATATCACTAGCGTGTCGCCAACCATGTGAACTGGAGATACTGCGTCACATTTACCCGTTGAGTTCTCACCCTGCTGCCCATCCCCGCCCTGTACATTTGAGCTGACTTTTCTCAATGGATATACCGCCACCTGTCGGTTCTGGTACCTTAGTCGCCTGTTACGACACCTGGTATAAGGGGAGGTACTATTTAACTCTGCCGGTACCGCACGGCTAACTAAAAATATATTTAGTTTTATCGCAATTTTGAACTAGAATAGAAATAAAATAACTAGCAAAGCCCCACAGTTTCACCCGCGTTAAATTGTAGAACATTCATATTAACTTTGCCCCCGTCATTTACTCCATTACGAGGTGATTTAAATTTTAATTATTTACATAAAAATTGTACGAGTTTCATAAACTTTCAATAAAAATCCTTTATGCTACATTTCATTCGAATAACTTTAAAAAACAGCAAAGTTTCATACTAATTAGCACCACCGTTTTACCCCTTAGGGGGTGAATTTAAAAAATCCTTTCTTAATCCTTCTACGTTATAAAAGGAACTTCTGCTTTTTTTGAAGCTCTACGTAGATATGTCAGTCAGTTTGTCCTTAAATATATATATATATATATATATATATATAGATTTATCCCATTTAAACATTTCGGGCGCAATCAACAGAGCCCCTGCCATTTTGGACTGCAACTTAACGTCAATCAATTAAAATGACTGACACTTTGAACCGTTGTTAATCAACAGTCGATTGGCAGCAGATAGGGGAAGTTTGAAATGGTTTGCATTAATATGTCAATTTGCATTGAATCAAAGAGTGAACGAGTTTTTAAAATTAAACCTTGTGAACCACTAAAGTAGAGATGCGGAGCTATAGCCACACTTTTAATAACTTTCACGGGTCACGTCTCTGCCTGTGTGATATTAATTTTTATCTATTCCTACAGACAATATTACATGTCAAATTTCAACAAAATCAATTGACATATTTTCGCATGAGCAATTTTAGTATTATTGCGAGGTACCGGCAAAGTAGAATAGTACCTACCTCTGTACCAGGTGTCGTGAGAGGCGACTTAGGTACCAGAACCGACAGATGGCGGTATATCCATCCGAAACAGTGTGGTTCAAATGCAGGGGATCAGGAGCAGCTTCCTAACGAAAGCAGCGCTCTGTGATTGTCAATACGCTTACCCAGCGCGGCAAAATTCTACCTTTCTTGGGAAAGCCTATGTTCAGCAGTGGACTTCCAATAGATGTGATGATGATAATAACGATGACATTTTTTTGTATAATTACGGCGTGCGGTATCGAGTAAAATAGTATAAGGACCTCCCACTGTACCAGGTGTAGCAGACTGTGGTACCTAAATAGACAGATGGCTACCCAGATGGGAATACTGTCCCAAAAAATTCATATTTTTTTCAGTTGATTAGCTTAAATCGACAAACAAGTACATACAGCCTGCATGATGGTAATAGTGGCTGGGAGTTCATCATATCCTAGCAATTAGTGATGTCTGTGCCTTAAAATTTAATCGATCATATTTTGCATCGATTAAACATTATTCACGACTCGGAACGCAATTTAATTCTGTATTGTGCAGATTATCGTGGAGAAAGTGATTCACTATGCCAGTAACAGATTTAACATGGTGACGTGATTTTTTATACCTATTACAAGAATTTTTTTCATATTGACTTTGGGTATTATTTTTCGTAATCTCCTGGAATTGGGACCACGCACGGGCACCCGCAGCGTGGGACGTCCACCTACAAGTTGGACACACAGCCGACGGAATCATGAGACCGAGTTGGGTGCAGGTCGCACACAACCGGTTCTGGAACTCGAAGCATACGGCTATCACAATAGTTGCCTCCTCGAGTACCGGATGTACTGCATCTTTAGTCAGGATATTAAAACTGCCTGATTGATGTGTTGTGCCATCAGATAACAGCAGAGCAAACAGTCGTACCAGATGTCGTAAGAGGCGGCTGAGGTACCGGAAGGGGGAGATGGCGGTATATCCACCACAAACAGTAGCTCAAATAGAGCAAGGCATGTGCAGCAGTTATCCCGCCTCGAAGCCATGCGACTATCTTAGGAAGGTCTATGTTCAGTATTGGACTTCTCATGGTATATGTGAACGTTTACCGGCTTTATAGTAGTGCGAAGCTGGGGCGTACAGCTAGTTAAACATGTTTATCCGTCCGTTTATCAATGCCTAGCCACCCCGCCCAGTGTTTATGGTATTCTTAGAACGGTAGAACCAGCGCGGGCGTCGGCTTGCGACATAGTATCCGACACCAATTCAAACTTACAGATAGCACACCTGAATCTAAACCGGTTATTCATACTAGTTTTTAACGACTTACGAACGCATTAAATTTTTACCGCTTTTATAGATGTGGGGGGGGGGGACTGGAATAAAATATGAGTAACGTTTTGTCGTGAGGTACCGGCAGAGTAGTATGTACTTCCACTGAAGACGGCAAGCGGTGGTATATTCATCCGAAACAGTGCAGTTCAAATGCACAGAGCGGGGATGGGCAACAGCATCATCGACGAGAAAGTTGCGCTCTGTGATTGGCAACAAAATGGCTGGTATGATGACGATGAACGTTTTCTCATGGATAAGGAGAACATAAATTGCCCAGAACGAGGGGCTTTTGTCTTTGGATCGTTTTTTTTTAATACTGCACTTTGGTTTAGTCTAGTCTGTCTTTGACCATTGATGTACTTTTTGTATGGGGTTTATATTTAGTTAGTTATGTGCGTTATCCGAGATAATTTACAAGAGATCTATCTATATCAGTGACACATCGCAATTCGCCAATCTTATGACAGAGGATTATTTATTTTACTTTTATACCAGTTCAACAAACAAGCGTCACTGCAGCCTATAGACGTTCGAAATATCACAAGGATATCCACGTTGCAAGATATTATGACACATTACCCATTAATTTCACCGCCTCTTTCACCCTTCAAACCGGAACACATTTTATGCGAACACTGCTATTTGGCGGTAGAAATAGGTGAGAGTGAGGCAGACAATTTTTTGTTTGAGTCTATCTCATGTAAACAGTGCAGTTCTGATACAACAGGCTGCGGAAGGGCAGCAGCATCACCGTCGTAAAACTAAAATTTTGAGCAAAAAATACTCCTTTCTTGGGTAGGCCTATAAGTAGGTTAAAGTTGAAAGTTCTGCCGCGGCGACCATCTGTACATATTAAACTGTGGCCTTGTATCCACCATGGTCTACGTCCAAAGCCTTTCTTAACCCATCGCTTTTCACATAAAAGAGGCTCAGTGCTTAATCTCTGACCCTTGGTCGGTGGCTATACAAAAATTCTATCTGGAAATTGATGGCAAAACTCGTTTTCGCCTACGACTTTGTCTGCAGAGAGGCAAACTGGTTTCGGACGGGATAGAAAATTGTCGGTCGGGTCTCTGCTTTGTTGCTAGCCGATTTATATAACTGTATTTTGAGTTGAATCGCTTGTTTAATACATTTTCTTTAATACTTTTTAATAATTCCAATGAGGTTTAATACCTTTTATAAAATGTTGTCTGTATTGGTACCAGGGTTATTATTGCCATCAGATACCAGCAGAGCGAAGTCGTACCGGGTGTCGTAAGAGGCGGCTGAGGTACCGGAACCGGAAGATGGCGGTATATCCACCACAAATGGCCTCGAAGCGACTCGACAAAATGTTACTCATATTTTATACCAGCCCCCCCCCCAAACTATAAAACGGTAAAAACAGAATGCGTTCGTAAGTCGTTTAACAACTAGTATGAATAATGGTAATGCAATAATGTAATGGGGCATTGCTGCGTTCTGGTTTAAATGGTGAGCGGCAGTGAATTTACTGGGTATGGCATAATATCCTCAAGTCCCAAGGTTGGCAACTCGTCAGTGATATCCTTGTGATATTACGAGCGTCTATAGGCTGCGGTGACGCTTACCGTCGCAGGTCTATTTAAAAAAATGTTCGGCTCTTAAATAATAATAATAGTAAGGAACACATCTCATAGATTGACTCGATTTACAGAAAAAAACTCAAAACCACACAACTGCATACTTCGAAGTGCTCTCATGTCAACAGCATTTATTCTACTCGCTTGCTTCTTCTGCCATACCCAACCTTCAATACCATGTCAGTGTTAGAACCAACTCTATGACAGCCAGTCATGGCCTTTTTGACACATTTTGGACGCCAATAAAGGCATAAATTAATTGGATATTCTACATTGCATAAATGTTATGGCATATAAAAAAGGAATAAAATAAAACGCGCAATGAAATCAACGGTACATTCGAACGTCAACCGGTCCGTAATTACATTTTAATGAAAGTTTTAAAAAAGTAAATGCTATGTCCGCCGTCGTCAACGAATATAAATACGCGTTTAATATGAACACGCCGTAGTGATATTAATAAAAATAAAGGGGGAAGGTTTGATGTGTGCCAATGACACCGGACAGTAACTCCCCCTTAGCGATTTAGGTACTGTACCTGACCGATGGATGGCGGTATCATCATTTTAGCCATTGGAAATCCACAGCTAGACACAGCCTCCCCAAGATGGATGGAATTTTGCCTATAATTGCCGCGCTGGGCAAGCGTGTTGGCAATGCTTTCACGACGGGGATGCAGCGGCGCTCGCTGTGCATTTGAGCTGCTCTATTACGGATGGATATACCGCCATCTGTCGTTTCTGGCACTTTAGCCGCCTGTTACAACACCTGGTATAAAGAGGTACTATTCCACTCTGCCGTTGCCTTACGGTCGTGGTGGTATATAAATCCGATACGGCGACACTCAAAAGAAAACGCGGGAATGGGCAGCAGCATCCTCATCACGAAGCTACGCTTTTCGATTCTCCCTAACTACATGGATGTCATGTGTTCACGCCCGGCTGGCGGAGGGTGAGAAGCGACCCGAACCCCCCTGACAGGCTGAGCTCAGCAAGCCCCGTGTGGTGGCAATATATATAGGGACAAGGACGTAGAGATAAAGATTTTGCCGGGAGTCAAGACCTGTGCGCGCCTGCGCAGACGCCGATCCGCGCACATCTCCTACGATTTGGCCATTATAACCGCAAGGTTGGTATGGCCGAATCGGGATCGGGATCCATGGGACGGTGGATGGCTTCTTGACTACAAGAGCCGAAGGTTTCCAGAGAAACCACCGGTTCTCTGTTTCAAGGTTTGGTTTCGCAGTGTGTTAGTTGTAGAGATGGGACAATGTTGCGTCTGCCTAGTATTACCCCTTTAAACGCCTTATAACGAACGAATCAGTAGTGCTGAAGAACGAATGCGAGCCTTTAGCGGGTTGTTGGGGTTGGTTTATCACCAAGCAACTCCTATGCCAGAACCTGATCAATATGTGCCATGAGTCGCGACATGACTGCCTCTTTATCCAGTAACTTTAGAAGAACTTGGAGAGGAATATGCAAGAACATAGGAATGAAAAGAAGGATGTCTCGAACGGAGAACAATTCGTAAGTAGTCGATTGCGAATTTAGGTGATGACCGACTTTACAGCTCCGGTACTCACTGGACAAGAGGGAGTGGAATTTAGTCAATTCGGTTCTTGCCAATTAAGTGTGATAATTATGGAAAAATATAATTGGCGTGATCCATGTCTAGCAGTGGTCATCTAAAATATTAGCCATAAAGTTACAATCCACCGGAATCTCAGCATTGACAGACAACCAAATTGTTTACGAGATGGTACGCGTCACCATAGTCTTTAAACGCTCGTATTATCGCAAGGATACCAATATTTTGATCTGAGGTAAATGGCCTTTTAAGCCTTAGGGTAAGAGTGTTGTTAAGATGTGCACATGTTCCACGAACTCACAGAGTATCGCTTAAGATACAGCAATTCACGGCTTTTCCTATCTTATTAATTTTTTTTGTAGTTACTTATTTGTAGCAATAATGATTGTAAATGATTATCTTACCTTTTCCTTCAAATGGCAAGCATACAAAGAAAAATTATGAACGTGATTAATGAGGTTTGAAAAGTAAATAAAAAGTAAAGAATTGTTCGTTGTGTTCAAAGATACGTAATTAGAACAGATGTAAAGTACAATATTTATTTCCCTTTGGACGTTTAATATCTATTCATTTTGTTTGGCAGCCATGTTTGTGTAGCACTTTCGGCGTTAAATGGCGCCATTTTCTTTTTGTGTGTGGGTGTGACCAAATGAGTAATTCGATTATTGAATTGTCAAATACTATGTTAATGATTTTCGGTTTCAATTAAGAGACAGATACACATTTGATATCATTTACTAAGAGTACTTTAATAAGATAAAACTCATTTTCTTTAGAATTGAAGCTCGAAATATTAATAATATAATATTTTATAGATTGTTTGAAAGGAACAGTCAAGGCGTTATTCCTCATTTCTGAACTGACCTGTGCATTGGCTGAGTCCGTTGAGTATACTGCGCCATGTCAGCCGCGCAGGTGGCATGGCTACGCGCAGCGCATGCCTAGCCCGCGCCGCTAGCTGCGCGCCATCTTGCGCGCGCACACACTTACACTACACACACACACACTGCCACCGGCACTGCACCGAACGATAACCTGCAACAAATTATGCATGTTCAGTTTTTTATATGTCTGTGGTCTGCGACATCCCTAGCGTACATAGACATTTCAAAGTTTTGAATTAAGAACGCAATGAAGATAAGCCAAAATGCTGGAATTGGAACATAACGTCGTAAAAGTTTAAAAAGTTATGAACACTTTAGAATTTAAAATACTTATTTAAGTAATAAAAACAAGACTATTGACTCAAAAAAGTTTATTAAACAGTTAGTTTCATTGCATGCATTTATTAGCTTAAACTTTATATTTTAATATTTTAAACCAGTAATTTAAATCATACTGAAGATAGCATAGAATTAGGTCTCCGTGTAAATCAAGTCAGCCACCTCCTGCCACAGAGTTCCTAGATATTTTCTACAGTCACATCAATAAAATCAGAAACTAAGACTATCATCACGCCTAAGTATTAACAGTTATGATGGCGCATTTATGAAGTAATAATGATAATAATAATTTATGGTCACAATCCAAAATACAGCACAATGTGGCCCTAGCTCCCTAAAAGGATAACATATGTGCCAGAAACTAGTTCCTTCCAAAAATCAACAATATTTATTTGGTCTAGAGATCAATTCAACGCTGTATCTTATTACACTATGAAATTAACAAAATAAATATAATAAAAATGATAGTCTGTATGTGTGTTTGTGCATTACTAGCAAACACAGGCGACATTGTCTGCGTAAATCGATACATATAAAATAAAATGGAATTATGTTAGTAATTGCAAAGATCTTTTCACTAAATGCGTAGAAAGTGTAAACGGTACTTGAAAAAATATTCGCCTGTCTGTTTGTTCCGTCTAATCTATGAAACGGCTTGACCTATTTTAACGACTTTCACTGGCAGATGCTGATGCTATAAAGGCTTACGCTTATTTTATTATTATTTTTTCACACGGGAACAGGAACTATGCGGGAAAACTACGGGTCGCTCTTAATATCTTCATAAATTACAGCCTGTATAGACGTTTAGTTAACATTCATTGCGTTCACGGGTAACCTAGGCCGAGGCGCATATACTGCAATAGAACTACTAAAAGAACTTTCTTATTCATGGAAAAATACTTTATTCTCTTACTCTTGCAGTTTTTGTGTAAAATATACAAATATACGCCCATAAAATATTTTACGGTTATTTATTTATTTAATATTGGATTACCAAAATAAGTAACAGTAAATTATGAACAATAATTGTGCTTTCAAAGTACATTAACTAACTGTTCTTACAACTTTCTTATTTAAAGAAAAGGTAATAATCACTAAGTGGGCGTTTCTCTGTAAACTGGGCAACTCATTGTCCCAGGCTGATTTTGTTTAAAAAAAATTGGTTGCCTGTAAAGTTGGTATACGGGCGAAAGTTTTACGTGACAACGACTTTGAATGGTAAAATAATTTTAATGTGAATATTCATTCGTATAGTAGGAATAAGGATGAAATAATAGTAACAATTTGAAACATTTATTTATACAAAGAATTATATTTAAAACATTAATTACGTTTTATAGTTCTTCAAAACCAGTCCCCTGGCATGTCACCAAAGCTGTTTAGTTACTTCAAACTAAATTATTCGAGACAGTATTTTTTGCAATTAATGTAATTAATATAATGTTATATCAATACTGTTTGTTTGTTCATGAGACCCATTTATTTTGCATAAATATTACAATACAATTAAAAAAAAACCAATGAAACTTTGTCTTCGCATTTTGAGAACAGTTCCCTTGTCTATATTTTAAATTAGGTGTCACGTAACCTAAAGGTTAAACAACGCCTTTTCTGCGTGTAACGAAAAGTAACAAGTCTGAAGTTTGCACGGTTGCCGCCATGATGGCTCGGACGCTATCTTATTTAGTAGTGTGCGAGCGTCCTTCCGTGGAACCCGCGTTGTAACCTCAAAGCCAACAGTCCTCTGGTAAGG
>JACJUM010002809.1:12897355-12908488 GCA_020976665.1 Heortia vitessoides
GCGGCGGGGCGCGGAGAGCGGAGCGGACGCGGGGAGCGCTGAGGGCGCGGCGAGGGCCTGGCTGAAGGCGAGGCTCCCGCTGACGACGGCGATGCCGGTGACGACGCGATTCCGGTCGGGGCTGAGGGCTCCGAGCGGGCAAGTGCGACGCGACGGTCGCGGGGATCGCGCGAGAGGCGCGCTGGCGCAGATACTGCGCGTACAATTCCGGGTGGGCGGCCTTAATAAAGTCCGCGAGCCCGGAATCCATATTTGCCATTTCGCCGGGTGTGGGAGTGCACCCGGCGATGTATTGTATGGGGTTATGTGTGTGTACCTATTTGTTTTCTAGTGTACTTTATTGGAGTAAGTCCTCCGCCAGGGGATGAGTTCCTGATCCTAGGCCACTACGGAGTAGCGAGTTACCGGGTGATGGCGGCGTGATCTCTAGGTCCTCCGGGTCTTATTCAGACACGTAGGGTTTGTAACTAGGGCCAACGCAGGCCACCTCACACGGGAGCAGCAGACCGGGCGTGACTAGGGGTCCCCCAAGGCCTCGTGGACCCCGGTCCCTTCTGAACTGCCCAACCCTTGAGGAGGGAGGACGGGCTTCAACAGGTTGCTCCGGTTGCTACTGTTATCACCGCAGGGTTTCCAGCAACCGGCCACTAAAAGCGTGGACTTCCAACTCTAGTCACCACTCAGTCCCCACGGGCTCCCCGCGATGAAAATCGCGTTGGGCCGGCGGCTGCAGCGATCACAAAAATTTTCGATTGTTTGGAGCTGTAACCCTCAAGTCCAACAAATCTGCTTTCACCCAACCGCAAGCTCCTCGCGATTAAAATCACGCGGGGCCGGCCGTTACAGCGATCACAAGAATCGACAGCAAAAAATTCTTGAGTGCTTGCAGGTGTTGGGAATGCACGGCGTATGGCGGGCGGACGGCAAACAGCGCAGCTGGGCACGACCCTTTTCACGGCAGCAGACCGCGCGTTTAGCGCGGTCGCGCCCGCAATGGCTCGCGAGATTTGAGCGGGACCGACGGCGTGACCGAGGGCGCCTCTAGAGGCTCGACCTAGGCTCGGTCGCCGTCGTTGGGGTTGAATTTACTATGAATGAATTAAATTAAAGCAAAAGGGGACGGACAGATTGAGCCCGACAGCCCCAGGGCTGTCGGTTATCGCTCGTAGGGGCAGGGACTTTACGCGTTCGCCGGCGAACGCGGTGTACTGCTCTGTTGTACGAGTGCATGTGGAGTGTGAGTGATTGTGTTGTGCCAGTGAGAGGGCGAGGAAGGGCTGCGATTTTCGCGGTTATATTATCGGGAGGATCGTCTAAGACGTGACGCGGTCTACGATATCGGGCGTGGACGTTTTTCCTTGCGACGTATTTCGCGGACTTGGAAATTAAGGGGTTAGAGTGATTTGAGGCCCCGTCGAAGAAACGGCGCGACGCTTCTTTCATGAACTCGCGAATCGAGGGAAGATCGAGATCGTGATGTAAGCTCACGTCACGGACGTACCACGGGGCGTCGGTCGCCCTGCGCATGAATTTATTTTGCACCACTTGAAGGGATTTGATATGAGACGGGGCCGCGTGAGCGAATACGGGGCTCGCGTAAGTCATCACCGAACGGATACAGGCCTTGTAGTCCTCTTGTGGCGGAGGGACATCTTACTTTCACGGCCGATGTATTGAGTCTACCTAAAATGTAGGCGGCCCTATTTCTGACTATTTTTATGTGAGGTCCGAACGTCATGTAACGATCCAAAATGACGCCTAGGTATTTCACTTTATTTACCCAGGGGATGGGTCGATCGAACAGTTTGTACGCCCCCACTTCGCGGCGCATACTGTTCGCACCGTGCCGACTTGACCTCGAGAAATGCACGACTGCACTTTTCTCGGGGTTTATTTTGACACGCCACTTGCGAAACCATTCGCCGAGTACATTGACCGCGCGTTGGAGGCGTTTGTAACTGAGGGAGGGATCGCGGTTACGGCCCGAGTCGTACAGGGCCGTATCGTCCGCGAACAGGGCTAGCTCCACGCCCGGGGACCTGGGCATATCGTTCGCGTAGAGCGCGAATAGGAACGGAGAGAGCACGGATCCGAGACAGAGTCTGTCCGGCACTCCCTGAAAATGGAGTTTGAATACAAGGCCGTTGTGCCAGACTTTGTCGAAAGCTTTCGCGACGTCAAAGAACAACGCCGTCGTCCCTTGCGGTCGGCGTCGTTCGTTGAGGCGCGAAAGGACATGTTCCGTGAGGCGGTGCAGTTGGTGTACACACGAGTGTCGGTTGCGAAAGCGGAACTGTTCGTCTGCCATATAAGGCCGTTATCGTAGACGAACCCTCGCAAACGCGAACAAATGAGGCGCTCATATAACTTGGCCAAGGAATTGAGCAAGCTAATGGGCCTGTAGGAAGTGGGGTTTCGTGGGTCTTTACCGGGCTTGTGGATGCCAATGACGACGGCGTCCTTCCACGCGTCGGGAAACACGCAGTTGGACATGGCCGCATTGAAAATTGTCACAAGCAGGCAAATGATATGGGCGGGGAGAATACGCAGGACGCGGTTAGTTATTCCGTCCGAACCGGGGGTTACTTTGAGATCGCGAATGACGTCACGGACCTCAACTGGCGTGATCGGGTCTAACGGCGGCGCCGTCGGCGGCGCGTGTTCTAATTTTTCGACTTCGTCGTCGACATACTGAACGAAGGACTGATTTGTAGGCAGCGTGCTAACCGAGCACTGCGATTCTAAGCTTTCCGCAAGGCACTCGGCTTTTTCGACGTCTGTGAACGCGACGGCGGTGGCGGCGGCGGCGGCGACGGTCGCCGACCGAGCAACATTGTAAGTTGCGCTTAAAATAGACCAGAGTCCCACCGCCCTCTTCTCACTTCGACTCAGAGTCTCTTGAACTAGGAAAACGTCCACGTCGTGCTCGGATAGGAATTTCGCGATCTCATTTCGCGATCTCCGCTTTCTGGTTGCTCATACAATTGGCGTTATAGAACGCCAACGTAAGCGAGCGGGGTTTTGATCGCGCTGACGATAGGGACATTAGTTGGATTTCGCAAAGGAGGCCAGGGTCTTGATTAGAGCCGGATGCTCCATCGACGCCTGCATTAGTGCCCACTGCGATTGGGCCACGGATTTTAGTGTTTTCGCTTCGGCGAATTTATTTAGGAGGAGCGGTATCTCCTCGATGAAAGGTGCGACCCCGGCCGAGAAGGCCATTAGCTCGTCTAGGTCCTCCAGTGAGAAACCTAGACCAGCCATCTGGGGCTGACGACGGCTATGCCGGTGAGGACGCGATTCCGGCCGGGGCTGAAGGCTCCGAGCGGAGGAAGTGCGGCGCGACGGTCGCGGGGATCGCGCGAGAGGCGCGCTGGCGCAGATACTGCGCGTACAATTCCGGGTGGGCGGCCTTAATAAAGTCCGCGAGCCTGGAATCCATATTTGCCATTTCGCCGGGTGTGGGAGTGCACCCGGCGATGTGTGGGGTTGTGTGTGTACCTATTTGTTTTCTAGTGTACTTTATTTGAGTAAGTCCCCCGCCAGGGGATGAGTTCCTTTGCCTAGGCCACTACGGAGCAGCGAGATTACCGGGTGAGGGCGGCTTGACGTGGGTCCTCCGGGTCTTGATCAGACACGTAGGGTGTGTGCCTAGGGCCAAACGCAGGCCACCTAACGCGGGAGCAGCAGACCGGGCGAGACTAGGAGTCCCCCCAAGGCCTCGTGGACCCCGGTCCCTTCTGTACTGCCAACCCTTGAGGAGGGAGGACGGGCTTCAACAGGTTGCCCCGGCTTGCTTTCGTTAACTCCGCAGGGATCCAGCAACCGGCCACTAAAGTCGTGGACTTCCAACTCAAGTCCAAACTAAGTCCCCACGGGACCCCCGCAATGAAAATTGCGTAGGGGGTGGGAACCGAAACGTTATTTTCGCTTTTGCTCAACTACGAGCTCCCCGCGATGAAAATCGCGTTGGGCCGGCGGTTGCAGCGATCGCAAAAAACTGACTGCAACTCTCGTGATTTCGTGCGTTGTTTCCGTCGAACAAAGGTGATGAACGGCGCGCGGACGTCGGGACGCACAAGTATGGCGGGCGGACAGCGCAGCGGAAAACAACCTCTCCCTTCGGCGGAGCAAGCAGGAATCGTCGCATTTTAGCTGCACTGTTCCGAATGGATATACCTCTTACGACACCTGGTGCAGTGGGAGGTACTATTCTACTCTGCCGGTACCTCACGGCAATATTGTTAAAAATAAAGTAGTCGAACTTCAATCAGTTGACTGAATATTTGAGGGTCAAACATTACATAGGTTCTTGTCTTGTATAATGTTTATATTGCATACACAATATGGTGGCACTGTTGTTACTTAACCAAGCGATGTCATGTGCCAAATGTACCCAATGTATGTCAATTAATATTTTCTATACTATTCTATTGTATGAACTAGATTTTCTTGGCTCACGCAATGAATTCGCTGTTAACTTCATTTTAAGACCCTGGCACTAAGCAGGGTTTAAGGTATTCACAAAATAACCTTTTTGTTCAGTGAATTTTAAGATCCTATGGAGCCGCCAATGTAATTGCTGATTTGCTAGCTCTCTTAATTTTAATTGTCAATGGTTCATTGTATAGAATTATGAGCACATTCTCGAAAAGAGTTATAGTAGATTTGCAACACATATATGTGGATACTTATATGTTACAATTAACTATTACTGTGGTATTTTTATTTCGGTTATTAAAAATCTCCTAGACTTAGACAAGAATCAAAGACAAAAAGTTACTGGAGATATAATAATTTTTTTATTTATTATATCACGCTAAAGGACTGTTTACGTATCTCGACAATTATATGTACAATAATTAGGATAATGTAGACACAACGCTCTCAAACTAGAGCAATAGATAATAAAACTAAAATTAAAATATTTCAGTTATCATTATATCAGTCATCACAAGTCCACTCTTGGAAATAGGCCTACCCAAGATACGGGAATTTATGCCCGTAATTGCCGCGCTGGGCAGGCGTGGTGGCAATCGCAGAGCGCAACTTCGCAACGAGGATTCTACTGAACAAAGTATGTTAGCTGCGCTTTTCCAAATATGGATAAACCACGATATGTCTGTCTGGTACAAAGAGAAGTATTTAGTCTGCCGGTACTCCACGGCTCAAGGCCCCTTGAGGCCCTTAAATTTAAGTGTCCATGCACAAAAGTGTTGCACTATTCTAATCATAAACCAGTACCATAACCAATTTCAAGATTGTCTTCTAATAAAGATCCAAGGTATACGTGAGAGGTTCGTGCAAGGGAATAATGGCGTAGTGTCCTCGAAGTACGGTTACATTACACCACCAATATCAGTAGCTATTTTATAAAAAAACATTTTCATTCATGATGTTTTCTCGGGCCAATCCAATATTGGACCACTTAGACGTCCGATCCTTAACCTGGGCACCTCCTGATTTGCGTGAATAGTCCAACGCCACCAGAGATGACATCAGACCGGGACTGATGGGATCATAGAGACACTCCCAGGATATATACAGGCTTAAGCCGCAAGTTAAGCTCATTTGGGAGATTTGCAAAAATGAGGAAGATGTTTGATGGATCACGTTTGCCATTGGTTCCACGATTACCATGAGTGTATACGATACAATTGTTTGAGCTGTCTCCGGACCAAATCTCATCGGATTATGTCACTGCTAGCAATATATAAAGTAAGCAATTTTAATCTTATTCGTATATATTTTATTACACGTGACCTAACCGTCCGTCCGTCATGAAATCTTAATTCAGTTCCTATTCTAGGAGAAGATTGAGAATATTCTAGTAACTTGGCGACTGACTAAAGCCTCAGTTAGGATGGCCATGAATACATTTCCAGAGAGGACATAATATATGGAGTTAAACTAATGTTATAGTATTACTAGCTGACCCAAGAAATGTTGTTATGGCATGTAAATTATTTACAATTATTAAATTACTGAAATCGTTATTAAAAATAGGGATTGGTGTTGGTGAAGTAAAGGGTGAAAATGAAGAGGATTATGTATATTTTACAAAATATATTTAACAAAAAGTTGTGTGGGTGTAACGTCACGTAAGGGCGTGAAAAATAGATCACAGCCGATTTTCAGACCTACCGAGTGTATATTTAAAATTTCATTAGAATCAGTTCATCCAATTCGTTTCGAGTAATATAACTAAAATTGTGACTAGAGAATTGTGCTCAATCACTACATATTATAACACAAGACAACTCCAGTCTGTCGTTTTGTCTGTTTAAACGTGATAAGTTCAAAAAGTAGCAAAATGATTTTGCATATAGTTTTCATTAAGACGACAGAGTCATTTATGTGAAGGCAATATGTTGGCAAATTTGAAATTTCTATCGTCCCTTATTTAACCTTTTATATCTTCTAAAAAATATTATTTAGGTCTGTATGTACTGTGTACAGTACAGGCACATAACTGATAAATAATTCAGTTTTGGTGAATGAACGATTTCCGTAATTAATCCACATTTACCTTCATTTTCTAACATCCCTTAATAAACGAATTAGTCTAAATTAAAGAATTTTCAATATTCTTGAAGGAAAAATTTTACTGTAACATATGTGCATTGCAAAAAGAAAATAAGCTGTAATATTAATACAATCGATATTTTTGCAGAGTTCATAATAAACTAATGTAAATTTATAATGTTGCCAAGCTTAAAAAAAGAAGAAAATGCAAAATACGAAGCGGGAATATCTCTAGAAATAACAGACGTGGTGTGTCTGCAGTTGAAGAGAGCCGGCCTTGGTAAGAGAGAGGCGCGAGCAATGGATGAGGCATTAAAAGCACTCCGCTGGCACATTAAGCTCAGAGATTTTGAGTTCCTCACAATTTCTTACTTAATCCATTCTTCTGTCGGGCTTATGGCACGATGCATTGGAATTTATTTGAATGAAATAACTGTTGGAACGCAATGTACTGTTTGTGATCATTCTGAAGTTAGACATTGGCAATTATATACAGGTTCTGATAGTAAAAAAATATACGTTTTTTATCAAGAATTTTCAATGTATATACAACCATTTAACAAATTAATGTTATACAATTCTAACGTAACACTAGGATTATACTAATAAATTGAAAAGGCGAAAGTCTAATACGCTAGCAATTATCTAATAATATATTTGTTGCCAAAACATAACCGCGGATAAATAAAAAAAAAATGTTTACGTTTAAAAAAGGAATGCCTTACCGTAGATTTTTTTGGGGCAGTATGGGATCTACAGCCTTTGCTTTTTACACAAACCATAGATTCAACATCCGAACAAGACGGTTACACAAGAATATCTATTAGCTGAACGGGATAAAATTACTGGTCATGAGAACGTTACAAAGAAAATAACCAGGACTGTTTTATCTCGAATTGAGTGAGGTACTTGAATAAAGTAAACCAGGAATGTTTGAATTGACAGGCTCGATGGCGCAGATGGTAGTGATCCTATCTTGTGCGCCAAGGGTCGTGGGTTCCCCACCCAGGACAAATATTCATTTGATGATATTTATATTTGTTCTGTGTCTGAGTGTTAAATATATATTTATTTAAATGGATATGTTTTGTCGCATCCGTAACACACGTGCTTTAAGCGACTTACCACGGAGTCAGGTCAATGTATGAGATGTTGTGGGAATTTAATGGTATGAAATACAGACATTTATACCTACGCAATGTAACGAATTGATAAAAGGTATTTTGTTAAATTATATTATTATTACAACATTTACCATATTATAATTTACTGAACATATCATACAAAGACTTGGCTCTTTAAGAAGTTGCTTAAAGGATTTGTGTTCCGGAATTAGAGAGTGGAATTATAATATAACACTTGCCCTGGGCGGGGATCGAACTCACGACCCTTGACGCATAAGACAGGCATTGGGCCGTCAAAATATGTATATTAAAATATTTTAAGCCCCACTGTGATCACTTTCAATTTCAGACACATGTATAACGCAATATGAGTTTCCTGTTTATTTAATTATATTTTGTCTTTAGAACATCTGCCGTCTCAGGGAAATGGCTTCTTTCCAACTTTATTCATTTGTTTTCTTCAACTGACCAGTTTTAATTGGTTCGGTACAAGGAACCAAAATTAGAATCGGGCTATAGACATAAATATATTTTGTATTCCTCTTGATATATCGCTTAGGTAGATAAAAATAACCTAGAAACCTAGAAAGAGTAGTTTTTTTTAATTTGATGTCATATCATAGAAACGGACAGATTTGTTTCACTAAGTCTGAGAGTGGTCTACGTTTTTTATGTTATGAAATTGTAACATTTCGACTTGGAAATAATGCCGTGCAGAATTGTAGATGTTTAAATTCTATTTCTTTAAATGCAATTCGGATTTGAAATTGATCGATGTCCGTTATAGACCAATATAAAACTGTAGTGCCAAAAAATCTTAACTATACGTTATGAAAAACATTCTTCTACAGTATTTTTCGAAACTTATAAATTACAAGATTTAATGGTTAACTAAAATGCCTTACGTAAATGAACAAAGTTTTGAAACACTTATTACTGCAGTATTTAAGATATTTTAATGAAGCCAGTTTACAGCGTTTTTGTTCAATGCAATAATGCGGAATGCCGTTCGAAAGAGAAAATTTAGTTTTCTTTTTTTTTGCCGTAACCACGCGATTTTTAAGGACGGGTTGCTTACAATTTTCTTTTTCTTTTGCTTTAGAACCTAGTATAGATGCTTTTATGATAAAAAAGAATTAGTTCGTTTGGGCTTATGTTCTGTTTACGGGGCGGTTAAGAAACCGAATACAGGTATGTAAAGTAATTGTAGGAGTTTAAGAATATTTTACTTTTAAGTTATAATTGGTAATAAAGATATTGCGTCGGTAGGGTTTGAAAAAATTTTCACACACACAGTTTTCAGCCTCCTTTTGAGGACTTAGTCGCGGACTGTTTGAGCAATGTGGAGCATCCCATTAGTTAAGAATTTAGAAGTTTCAGCGGCCGGTATCGATTGCACCTCTATTTAGAGACGACCAAAGGGCATTCCAAGACGAAAATAACACTTAGCGTCTCGACGCAAGGTGATAAGCTTATCACTCCTTACATAATCCCAGGTCTCTGACCACGTGGATCACTCTATCAAACTCTAATACAACTCTAATATCACTGCAATACATTTACGCAGTTAGATTTAGAGTCTACGGCAACAAATTACGCGGAAAAGTAGGAGAAACTTGACGTCGATTTCTCCTCCAACACTCTACCTAGACCCTAGTATGGCACTTATTTAACACCCCTAACACAGTGAAACCTATTTGGGACTTACCTTTAAGCTTAAAACTGACGTAGAAACTTCCTACGGGACGGTGTTCACTGACTTACACGCACGGACACGCAACTCGCACTATCATATCACAATTAACGCAAACAAATACTTTTACACCACTTCCTTTAGATTTGTACGTAACACAGGACGTATTGAGACAATCAACGCGTTTTGAGTTTTCGAAAAGTCCATTGAACTGTTTAGGTCGAAATTTACGTCGAGCGAAATTATAGGTACGGAGTGGCAACGCTGTGTTGAACGACGTATACATTTCTCGTGGCGGCCGCCAGGCGGCGCTGGCGGCGGCGGGGGGCGGGGCCGAGGTACGCGGCGGGCGGGCGAGAGCGGGACGCAGCAGCGTCGACGCCACGTCGCAATATTTTTTTTTGGAAGGTGTACTTATGGGATTCTATGTCGAAACTGCGATTGTTTAGGTTAAGACGAAGACATCAGCGGATAGTGGGCGCTGCGGCGACTGGTGACCTTTTCGCGGTATCGCGTCACCGCGGGAGGCGATAACACGAGGTCGTCGGTCGAGCGCGCGCCGTTGCCAGCGCGCTGCGGCATTCGGTGCCCACGTTTGGTCGGATTACGAAAGTGTCGGCGAAAACCCGTGTCCCTTTGATTCTTGTTTCTGCCTAATGAATCTAACACAAGTCTCGGCTCACGGAACTCCTCGCCAACCTCAAACAACTAACCTAACCTACAGTCTATGCCGGTGTTTACCAGCTACAGCCATGTTGTATTGGTATTTTATTTAATTAATTAACCTAGTTAAAATTAATAAATGCTATTTTGTACCTCAGTGCAGGCTAGGTGCCATTCTATAACGACCTTGCAAATGGTGACTGAGCTCCGATTGTTAGTCTAATTCGAAATAATTTTGTAAGTATATAACACTTATAATTTACGATGACGCCATTACTTGTGTGGGTCGGTGGCATAGATAAGTTAGACTGTTAGTGATGCTATTTAATCATAACTTTTAATATTTATGAACGTTGGATGTCGATTCCCGTTCGAAATTAAACAAGTAAATGATATCATCTGTCTTAGAACTCATTGCCTAGCTTTAATCTAACCAAAGTAGCATTATTAGACATCTGCATGTTTGTTACTCTATCACGTCACATTGGCAGAATCGATTTGTATGAAATTTGCCACAGGGATAGATTATAGCCTGCAATAACATATTGTATATATTTTATCCGGAGACATCGACATTATTTATTGTACTGTACTGGTTTTGCGGTCAGAGATCGAATAACTGCTTTGTCTCGGGGGAAGCGATATATACTAGAGAAGTATGTACACACGGGCCAAATAGCAAGCAGAAAACTAGTGAAACAATATTCTAGCAAGTCAAGAAATTGTTAGTAGCAGAAAATAATCTCGTAATTATGAACAATTGGCGACTGTCTAGCTAGAGTTTATAATTCCGTGGGAAACTTTATAGTCATTATTACTTATTGTTAGTTCACACAAAGTATATACAAAGTACGTATTTTCGTGATATTGGTTTGAATCTTTGAAACATTATGCCAGTCATTAAAAGCCCACTGCTGGACATAGGCCTCCCCAAAAAAGGGGCAATCGCAGAGCACAGCTTTCGTAACGGGGATGCTGCTGCCCATAACCGCCCTGTGCATTTGAGCTGCATTGTCTCCGATGGATATACCGCCATATGTTGGTTCTGGTACGTTAGTCGCCTTTACGGCGCCTGGTACAGGGGAAGGTACTATTCTACTTTGCCGGTACCTCACGGCTTACTCGGCC
>JACJUM010002809.1:12908498-12948993 GCA_020976665.1 Heortia vitessoides
TACCTTACGGCTTACTAATGTGTAATTTAATTAAAGTTAAAACAGATCTTATATTCTTGTAGTTACAGTAGTATAATCAGTTTATTTTAAACTACATACGGCTAATTTTCGACTATGTGGCGGATGAGGCGACCGAGGTTCCGGAACGGACAGATGGCGGTGTATCCACTTGAAACAGTGTAGCTCAATTGCACGGGGCCGTCATGGACGGCAGCAGCAAGCCTGTGGCGAGATCTGCACTCTGCGATTGCCATCAATACCCTCAATGATCTTGGTAATAATTCGATGATAACTCCTATAAATGTCTACGTGGCCCCCTCAGTTCGGCCAGGTTCATTCAGTTCTATTTTACAAATAACTATCCACAAAGATGGCCACCCAAACTTAGGACGAGTCTTAGAGGCGCCCTCGGGTGATCGCCATCGATCCCGTGAACAGGGTAGGTACACGGGTATATTCGGGCATCATCATCATCATATCAGGCTCAAGACGTCCACTGCTGTACATAGGCCTGGGTAAGGCGTGATCCTGCAGTTTTAATCAGTTTGTCCATTTTGCGGGTGGACGCCCTACGCTGCGCTCGCCAGTACGTGGTCTTCATTCCAGAAGCATACGACTCCATCATTCATCGTTATGCAGGAATTCTGTTTTACAATTTTAAATCGGACTTAAGGTCGCTCTTTAATGGCGGTGCTAAGCTTTCCAATAAAAAAACCGGACGAAGTCACGGCTACCACTAGATTTTTCTACTAGATTTTTTCTTAATCATTAATTATATTTAACTTCTTTTTATAATCAATAACTATTGGCAATTGCTTTTTCCTTGCAGCTTGTCCTACGTCGAAGGCCTTCTTTAAATTCCATTTTATTCTGTCCCTTGCAGTGCGTGTCCATTTTGGACCAGCTATCTTTTTGATATCGTCTTCCCTTCGTTTTGATTGTCTCTCGAATACTATTCCGTGACTATTTTCGTCTATTTCTCTTTATCCTCTCTTACCTATATATATTGCTACGACTACAATCTAATAATGAATGATAAGTCAGTACAATGCGACGACACAATTGCTTACAAGTTGATTAGATTGTGCGCGCGCGCAATAATTGAGTCACGCGTTGTAAAAGTGCCAAGGTATGTGTGTAATTCCGCGCGTGATGCAGCTCCTCATAAATATCTGTGACACGTGTACTGAGCTGGTAACTTTATGGGTTTTATACGTTGAAACATGCGGCATTTTATATTTAAGTCCAGCCGCCCGGTCCGTCTTCGTCCTGTTCCATAGTACAATTGTGTCCTACATGCGGTAGAACACGTATATTGATGAGAGTGAAGTACCGTTGCAGACGAACTTTGTAGAGGTCTAGCTAATGTAATACTTGAACCTCACCGAACGTTCTATTTGGACTCATTAGTTATCCTGACTCCGAGCTAGACTTCATAAAAAGGTCGTCTGCATTGGTACCTCACTCTCACCTATTTCTACCGTCAAAAAGCAGTGTTCGCATTACTGTTCCAGATTGAAGGGAGAGAGAGGCAGGGACATTACTGGGTAACACGCTAGTGATATCCTAGTGATGACACTAACGTCTATAGGCTGCGGTCACGTTTACTATCAAGCGGACCGTATGCTTGTTTGCTGACTTTATAAAATTATGTTTAAAAAAAGACTAGATTTTTTTAGTTCAAAATTAGTATCCTACTAGCTGTGCCCGCGAGTTCGTCCGCGTGCAGTAGTTCTAACAATAACGATACTTCTATACAACATTTCATCCCCCCTTTCGACACCTTACAACTCTTATGTCGAATGAGGAAGTAGCCTATATTCTTTTTAAGGCTTTAGACTATTGTGTACCAAAATTAATTTAAATCGGTTCAGTAGTTTAGGCGAGATGGCGTAACAGACAGACAAAGTTACTTTCGGATTTGTATTATTAGTAAGGGTATACATATATATAAGTTTTGCCCAGCCTCTGTGTGTGTTTTCAACGGCGTTGTACAGTTACCAATTATTTTATACTGTTAATCCGACTAGCCTACTATTAAAATAAAATTTATCGCGCACATTTCCTCCCGGTGCGGTTCCGGCGCCGGCACGGCGAAATCATTGAGTTAAAAGGTATGATATATGTGAGATGGTTCACTCCTTTATTCACCCCTTTTTTTCTACTACTTTTCTTTTTACTACCTAAAAAAACGCAGAATTCGCCATAAACTAACAATGGATAATGATCGGTGTAATAATTAATTGACGAAGCCATTAAAACATAACAGCATTGTGCATTCAATCGTATGGCAGAAAACTATATCGACGGTCATAAATTCAACTATCGTAATGCACAATGTGCAGGTTTATAGGAAGAACAAAAGACAATTAAAACAATTAAATCGTTATAATAATATTTTTTTTAATAATGCTGGTCAACAAAATTTAAACTTTTTCGTGCCACACGGTCTTTTTTGATATTTTTTACTTTAATTGGTGATTGTAAGAAAAAATAAACAGTTAAAAAAAATGGTAGCCGAGGATTTTATTCTATTGAGTGATTTAAAATATTAAGAAAAAATACAGATCTCGTAAATCAAACGTTTATTTTTTTATAAATTAATAGCCCAGAATTTGTCTTGATGGGGGAAGCAGAAAAACCAAAACATTGGTGATAACACTCCAGCACAAGATTCGTAAAATTTTGTCGTTGATTTTTAAATATAAGTTCGTCGCAGACATACCAAAAAGAGTTAGGGTCATTACTACACTTCCTCGACCTGTTCACAGGATTAATAAATCACAAAAAAATATTCAAATTCAACTACAAATACTTTCATGACGATTTACTTGTGAGCGTTTCTGTTAATTTACCGCCGTAGTAATAGTCATGAGTATTACCGTATCACTACAAATATGAGTCTAACTGACAGGTGACAACTGTGATTTAATGATGAGGGTAGATTGATGAAACAAAATTAGCTATCAAAGTTCGTGTGGCAAAATCAGTGTTGACCAGTGTTATGTTTAAGCTGTTTTTAGCAAATATTATTGAAAAATAATCCTCATTTACTGGAAACTAATGGTACAAAATGTCCCTTATGCCAATTAAATGTCTGACCATCGATATGGCGTAATCGTAGAAAGGCATAATTTAGTTAAGCATAATTAGTAACAGACATTCTTGATTGACAGACACAACAAACAAATATTGATCATATAAATGTTTATTCTGGGTGGGAATCGAACACACGACCTTTGGTGCAAAAGATAAAATCACTACCATCTGCGTCAGCGCGTAGCAATCGTAGAGCGTAACTTCGCAACAGGAACACTGTTGCCCATCCCCCCTTGTTGCACTTAAGGTACGATGTTTCTGGTTGATAAACCTTTGCTGCAGCCGCCCCTTACGACACCTGGTGCAAGGGGAGGTACTATTCAACTCTGCCGGTACCCCAAATGTATCACACGTAATTTAAATATGTATTTACTGTTGTGCATCAAAACTAGAACAGTAGGGTTGAGTTATTTTTTATGTTCGTGGGGTTAATGATCTGATGACAGTTGGCCGCCATTTTGTTTTAAATTAAAAGAAATGGGTAAATTTGAGGTCAGTACGTGATATGGATTATTAGTGAATGATTTCTCAAAGAAAAGCCGGGAAATTACGACATGTGATTAAAAGTATTGTTTTTTTTTAATTCTTTGATTTATAAATACACATAAAATCTCATACATTGGCCTGGATCCGAGATGAGTCGCTTTAGGCACTTGTGTTACATCGGACAACAGAGGAATTACAAATACAATACTTAATTACATATATTTAACACCTACACACAGAACAAATACAGATTCATCTTGTAAATATTAGTCCTGTATGAGTAGCATCTACGCTATCGGACACGTCAAAATTCAGTAGCATGATAGTAGGTATATATTATTTATTATTATCATTATTATAAACTATACATGTAAATAAAATTTACATGTATGCTAAGAAAGTATAAAATAAAAATAGAAATATAGCAAAATAAAAAAAGATAATAAAAAAAATTACTTGTTATTGTCGTCTGTCTGTTTATTCCGGCTGATCCCAGAAACGGCTAGACCGATTATATCAGGATTTTCACTGGCTACTTTACTTAGTTAAGAAAAATAAAAAATAAGGTTCGCCAGCGTCCATAAACAAACGCTTTTTATGTTTAACTAGCCGTGCGCCCCGGTTTCACCCGCATAGTTGTTCCCTTTCCTGTGAGACTTGAAGATAAAATGTAGCTTTTATTACTTGTTGATAATGCTTCATTACAGGAGACAAATTTGGATTTTACAATTTACATACTTTCTCATGGATTAAGTGAATTGAATTTGGAATTACAAACAGACTTGTAAATTTTATTTATATATATAGACTATACACTAGTATGGTACGGAGGGCAGCAGATTAACCTACCCAAATATGTTAATTTTTACAGTCAATTTTGAACTCTATATCTCGCTATTATAGATTAATATCAATTACGAAACTTTAACAGATTTGGGTAGGTTGATCTGTTGCTATGTTTACCATATTTTCTAATATATAAAATTCTCGTGTCACAATGTTCGTTCCCATACTCTTCCGAAACGGCTTGACCGATTATTATAAAATTTTTTATGCATTTTTAGTAAGTCTGAGAATCGGCTGCTATCTGTTTTAAACCTCTTAAGTGATGAGGGGTGTACACCCCAAGTTTTATTATTTTTTTTGATAATTTAATTGCTTTATGTGGCATTAAAAATACATACAACCCTACATTTTCACCCCCCCTTTTTTCATAATAAGTTAAGTAATTCAATATAATTTAATTGACAGAACGACGTTTGCCTGTACAACTAGTATGTATTCAATTTTTTTATATTAACCTATATTTTATCTCTGTGTTAATATTAACCTATATTTACGGAAACAGACAAAACGCAGGTGAAACCGCAGCGCACAGCTATATATAAAAAAGCGACAAGCGACTAAGTTTAATTAAAGTTACCATTCGAAACGAAAGCGGCGGTCTTACGATCTATTCAGGCCAAAAGTCCACGGCACCGACGAGGTCGGGTTGAGGGGGTCCGAGTGGGGGCGGTGCGTACAGCCAGCCAGTCTTGCGACACAAATCTAATCGAGACAGACGGTCCACGCTCACAAGCTACACGTACACAAAGAGAGCACACACACACACATACATCACGCCTGTGTCTCATCGGGGTAGGCGGAGACTATAGATCTCCACTTGCTATGATCTTGGCATACCTCTTTCGCTTCCCTTACTCGCATCAGTCCTTTCATACACGCTCGTTTATTCTTGGTACTTCTGACCTGGCACTTCTTTAAAACCTCTTCTGCCTAGTTAAGATATGTTCGCCTCGGCCGTCCTATACCAACTCTTCCATTCACTTCCGCTCTGTATATTTGTAGTCATTCTACTTCCATCCATCCTTTCTACATGTCCAAACCATCTTAACATTTCTTCCACTATGGTTGTCACAACATCATCTTTTACACCACACCGATATCTTATCATATTATTCTTTAATCTATCTCTCAAACTCACACCATACATACTTCGAAGTGCTCTCATTTCAACATCTTTTATTCTAAAGTATTAAATCTGCTATTTATATTAAAGGAGAAGACTGACTGATATATCAACACAGGATCTGTACTATACTATAAGGGTTAGAAACGTGAAATTTTGCTCAGGGTTACCATTAGGGTTATAACGTAGGGGTACTGTGACTTACTGGGTAGTCTCATAATATCATCAAGTCATAAGCTTGGCATTTTGCCAAGGGGTACCGTCAGAGTAGAGAAGATAGGTATCGGAACCGACAGATAGCGGTATATCCACTCGAAACAGAGTAGCTCAAACGCAAAAGCTATGCTCCACGATTGCCAACCCACTTGTCCAGCACGGCAATTATGCAGCAGAAGACTTTAAATAGCTGGTATGATGATGATAAGGTGAGCGAGGGGCTAGTGATATCATTGTGATAGCACGAGTGTCAACGACCTGGTCTAATAAAAAAAAAATCACCTAATCAGACTTGCGCCCAACAGTCAACTGTTAGGCACAAGTCTGATAAAAAGAATCTGTTGGTGCTTACCGTTTTTCTGATGACGAGAAAAGATAGTTAAAGAGTGAGTCGATGCGCCGGCAAGGATCAGGTTCTTGGCCATTGTCCAGTCCACCTGTTTCCCATCCAAGATTGACTGGAGCTTTAATCTGAGAGCGCCATCTGTGCTGTAATGTGTGTCGCCACCAACCGAATAGCCTCGTTAAGAGAGCTACGTCACAAAATCACTACCCATTAAAATAAACCATTACCGCTGAAGGTAAACCTTTTTAGACCACTGCATGAAAACATGTACCAGCTTACCCCCGCGACTGTGCCCGCAATCACTTTGTCGCATCCCTGAGGAGCTCTTGCCCTCACTAGGATAGTCTAATGCCCACCCCAGGGTCGTCTAGTACCCACCCCACAATAACTTTGTGCCTACCCCAGGACAGCCTAACGCCCACCCCAGGATCGTCTAGTACCCACCCCGTAATGTCTTTATGCCTACCCAGGACGGCCTAGTGCCCACCCCAGAATGTTCTAGTGCCCACCCCACAATGCCTTTGTGCCCATCCCGGGACGGCCTAGTGCCCACCCCAGGATAATCTAGTGCCCACCCCACAATGGCTTTGTGCCCACCCCTGGATGGCTTAGTGCCCACCCCAGGATGGTCTAGTGCTCACCCCACAATGGCTGGATGAACCCACCCCAGGATGTTTGACTACGCAGTCGTAAAGTTGCACCTATATTGATTGTCAACTGTCTAAGTGACTTCATCATCGCGTCTGTCATGTCAGAGTCCAGGCTCCTCTTAAAATTATCTCAAAATCTACCAATGGTTACCAGCTATAATACATGACTCAGAAATGTGGTCTCTAACTATAGGCCTTATTCGCGACACAAAACCCAACAAGCTGCGGGGGCAATACTCGGAGTAAAAGACCACGAGTATTGCCCCCGGAGTAAAAGTAGAAGATCCAAAACTCTGCGAAGTCTAATAATGTCATCAAGTCATAAGCTTGGCATTTTTTATAGCACATTTTTTTATAGATTATTTTTATTAGACCAGGTCAACAAACAAGTCTACAGTCCGCGTGATATCAAGTGTCACCGCAGACGTTCGTCTATTCGTTATATCACAACGATATCACTAGTTCGTAATATCACAATGATATCACTAGTTCGTAATATCACAATGGTATCACTAGTTCGTAATACCACAAGGATATCACTAGTTCGTAATACCACAAGGATATCACTAGTTCGTAATATCACAAGGATATCACAAGTTCGTAATATCACGAGGATAACACTAGTGCGCAATATCACAAGGATATCACTAGCGCGTTACCAATCTTGTGACTTGCAGATATTATGGTACATTATTCAGTAATTTCACTACCTCTCTCACCCTTCAAACCGGAACACAGCAATGAGAACACTGCTGTTTGGCGGTAGAAATGGGTGAGAGTGAGGTACCAATGCAGACGACCTTGGTTTGATATTACGTGATATCCTTGTGATATTACGAGCGTCTATAGGCTGCGGTGACGCTAACTATCACGTGGACCATATCCTTGTTTGTCAACCTGGTTATAATATTAAATTGACAAATTGAAATCGACGCGCAGATTGTAGTGGCCCTATCTTGTGCGCCAAGGGTCGTGGGTACGATTCCCAACCAGAGGAAATATGTGTATGATGGTCTATGTGTTTATTCTGTGCCTGGATTTCAAATATATGTATTTAAGTAGTTTATTTGTGAGTCTTCTGTTGTCTGGTGTCCGTAACACAAGTGCTTTAAGCGACTTGAAACGTGGTTTGGCCAATGTATGAGATGTTGTGGGAACCTCTTTATTTATTTTTATTATTTAACGAGAGGTATCAGCAGAGTAGAATAGTACCTCCCTTTGCGTAAGAGGCGACTAAGGTACCAGAACTGATGGCGGTAATATCATCCGAAACAGTGAAGCTCAAATGCACAGGGCAGGGCTGGGCAGCAGAATCCCCATCGCGAAAGCTGCGCTCTGCGATTGCCAATACGCTTGCCCAGCAATTATGAAAATAGCAATTATGGGGAAAATACCTCCTTTCTTTGAGAGGCCTGTGTCCAGCAGTGGACTTTCAAAGGCTAGTATGATGATAATGATTATCTGATATTTTAATACAACCGTAAAATTTGTTAACGAATTATTTAAAACTGGTATCAAAATTTCTTTATACACGCTACCATAAAAGTAATACTGTGTAAAGATAGATCTTCCTTCCCCAACCTTGGGTCGGGACCTCTTACTTTATGGGTTTTTACCACGCCACAGGTGCGTCACAACTGTGGAAAACAACATGGTGAAGTAAAATGATGGATATTTTACAGCTTTTCTTTCCATTTTTATGGCGTTACAAGTGTAGCGGGGAAGTTCGTAATGTCTTTGGGAATTAACCTTTTTTTACCTTATACTTAAAAACCTTTTTTTTTCATCTTACACCAGATCGACTAACAAGAAAACATTCCGCTTGACAGTAAATGTCACTGCAGCCCATAGACGTGCTGCATACGTGGATCTCACCCTTTCCCTTTCTCACCCTTAAAACCGCAACATAGCAATGCG
This sequence comes from Heortia vitessoides, assembly GCA_020976665.1. Taxonomy (NCBI): domain Eukaryota; kingdom Metazoa; phylum Arthropoda; class Insecta; order Lepidoptera; family Crambidae; genus Heortia; species Heortia vitessoides. Next base: position 12,917,182 of record JACJUM010002809.1, read on the forward strand.
AACATTGCTGTTTGTTGGGGTAGAAACAGTTGAGAGTGCGGTACCAATGCAGATGATTATTGTACGAGGTCTACCTCATGTAAACTGCAAATTAATAATGATAACCTAGCAGCTGTAGTAAGTTTGGACATAATTCTCATCATAGGAATCACAAATATAATACATATTTTGAACACCCAGACACATAACACCATAGCACCACTATATATATATATATATATATATATATATATATATATATTTTTCAGTTTTGTGTAATGGTTGACTGGGAGATAATGCCATCTGGCATTAAGTCCGCCATTTGTACATTTTGTAACATTTTGTGCAATAAAGTTAAATAAATAAAAAAAATAAATAAATAACAAACTCAAATATCATCATCCAAATGTTTGATCAAACCCATTAACTACCATTGGTTACAAGCTAGAATCACTACTATCTGCCATCATACACTCAGTATCTCTCATCTTCATAATTGAAATGTTTTTTGTAAGGAAAAAACCATTAACATCAATCTTACCATACACGATCAATATATGTGTGCATACGAAATCTGGATGAGAAACTATCCAAAATAGCATGTGTTATACCAAAATATCTATCTCTGTCCAAATCCCGTCCAGATCTGTTCAGCCATTCTCACATGAAATTTGTAACAATATCCCCCTAACATCCTCACAAACTTAATACGCTTTTATATTAACAGAATTGTAATAAATTTAACACAAGTTTTTCTTTATTCTCTCAATGATCTTCTAGTTAATGAAAATTTTATGGTATAAAGTTTTAACTGGAACAAAATAGTGTGCCATAGACAAAAGTTGATCAAACAAATATACCAATTTAATTTAAACGTCACGTCACGGAACTCATAGACTATAGAGTAACCCAAATACTATAGACACTGAATGGTTACAATTCGTAATAATGAAGCTGTAAAGACTGTACATTTAATATTAAATTTAACAATGAATTAAATACCGCCGCCGATTCATCTCAAGCTGAAGTTCATTGTCCACATACGCTGAAACCATGAATATTCATACCAAGTCATTGAAATGCATGCAGACGTAATGAAAAACGAAAACAAACGCGATGCAATGGCAGCCGGGCCCGCGACGCGCGCCAACGGCGAGTTCCGCGCGCAGAATGCCGTGGTAACAGGCGAGCGGGCTGGCAACGTCGCGCCGCCAAAGACGCATAAAAATAGGTAGGTGGTTTCTGTCAGCGGCGATAATCTTTGACGTGACAGGAGGGATTTCGTTTTTACATTTTATCATGTATAACCGTGAGCTGGGAATCTATTGAGGCATTGTTCGTTATTAACAGTGGCCGGTTTCCTGAGTTACTGCAATTGCTGTGCACCAGAACGGTGGGATGTTTTGGTAACTAACTGCTTTATGACGCTTTATCGCCATTAAAAAAATTTATACTTAACCATCACCTGTACTTTCCACGTTATATACATACTAATATCGAGGTATGGGCGGACCGACAGCTCAAATACAACATTGCCGGAATGGCCAGAAGCATTCCCGTCGCGAAGGTATGCTTTGCGACGGGAACATTTTCCTATTTATTCAAGAGGCCTATGTCCAGCATTAGACGTTATTTATTTGCTATGATGATTAGGTGCGTTGTAATTATTAATTAGTAGAATCATCTCTGTAGATATGAAATGTTTGTCAAAATGCATTTGTTCTGGCGTCGCCATATTAGCATCACGGTATTATTAAAAAAAAACTGTCGAATTGGGAACCTCCTCCTTTTTGATGTCGGTTAAAAAGGGCGGCAACATTTATTTGAATAGAATTGAAATTTGAGCAAGGAAAGAAAAAATTCCGCTTCGCTCGTTATGACGCCATGTTTCGTTTGCTTGAAATATTGTGTGATAAGATTTATAGAAAACGACTATATTCGGCAAAGTATTATTTTTTGTGTCAACCTACTTTAATTCTTCTACAAATAGCAAAATTAATAGCATTCTTACTGTCGACACCTGCGCCATTCTGTGCGGTTTTTGGGCTGACATTTACAGTTTGCAGTTACACTTTTTCTATTTATTTATTAGGCGGCAACTAAGCAAACAGGCTACCTCATCATTTCGCGTCATTTCCAGAATCCAAATATCTCTAAAATCTTTTATATCAGTCTAGTGCGAAGTTCATTAGAATCTAGTGCATGTATTTGTATCCACACGAGGCTAAGTATGTATAGACAAATGATAGAAAAAGTTCAGAAAGCTTTTCTCCGCTGCGATTATAAAAGGGTATACGGCTATTATCCCTTTGTGTACCCAACTATGTAAGTTCTTGCTGGGAATGTGGGGGATGTAAAATATTAAAATTTTTGGTACAACTTCATAATTTTGTAATTGGGATAACCCGTAAAATTGTGTATAATTACACCTCCTAAAGGGATTATGCTGTTTTTGAAACGCAATTCACTTTAGAGGTTCTTCATTGAAAGTCATGAAACACAAGTTAAAATTTTTTTTTGGAAATCATACCTTAATCACCTATGCACTCCATAGGTAGTATGAAAGTTCTAAATGTTATCGCGGATGAAACCGCGGGGCGCTGCTACCGTTACCGATTAGGTACCGATGGAGTAGAATAGTACCTCTCTCTGTAGCAGGTGCCGTATGGAGTGTCGGTGGCCCTCCGCAAGGATTTAGTTTGGACTATTTGGAGTGAGTTAAGACGGAGCGGATGCACGCTTTGTTGGTTGTTCTCTTATAACTAAAGGTACAACTTATTTGGTACACCTCATGCTACCTCATGTCTTTAAATATGTTTTCCACACATTTTCCATGCAAAGGTTGCCTGGAAGAAATCGCTCTATGCGATAAGATCGCCAATTGTACTTCACTATATATTACTATAATATTGTCTGTAATATCTAAATGTACAATTAAGTGTATTATTATTATTACCTTACTGTACCGGCCTATATTGAAATTTAGTCCACATAGAATAAAGGAGGCCCTATTTTTGACTATTCTCAACGGGAGGACCTAACGTCATGGGCGTAACCAGGGGGGGGGGGGGGGTCCGTGTTCTTCACAAATAAATGATGGTGATATACAATAGGGTCTCTTTGTCTTGGAGCCGTATTCGTTTTGTAATAGGATAAAAGGAAATAGAATTTTGTAGAAAAAAGACCTACTATAAGAATCCATCTTTACTTTGGGTTACAGCGCCTTATATATACACTTGAAAGAGACAAGTGTATGAAAAGAAAACGATAAGCAAGGTTAACGAAACGTCAGACAAAAAATGTGAAAAGTTGAAAAAACCGCGTTTTCAAGGTAAGTAATATTACGAGAAGTGAATGAATTAATGTAAAAAAAATAGACAAGTGTGTGTATTTTTTTTACATTAATATATTTTGTATACACACACACACACACTGGACAAACTGTAAGAATCTCTTAACTAAAATATTCGATCTGAAAAAACTTGATTAAAGATCAAGCTACATAAGTACATACATACATCCATCACGCCTGTGTCCCATCGGGGTAGGCAGGTAGGCATTTGCTACGATCTTGGCATACCTAAATAGATTCCTCTATTCGTATTTATCCTTTCATACACGCTCGTTTATTCTTAGTACTTCTGACCTGGCCTTTCTGTAATAACTCTTCTACCTGGATATTGTTCGTCCAGATTGTCTTTCATTCCAACTTCATAACAACTCTCGATCTCAAATTCCACTGAAAATAAAGGTCAATTGTACTTTTAAATTTCTATACAAAAAATATATAAAATGAAAATTATAATATTTATTCTGTTTGAGGCACCAACGATTTGGACACGCAGTGATAACACGCCCTGTTGATAAAATAACATATTGTAGTATTTTTTTGTAATTTACAACTAATATACCCTTTATAGGTCCCTTACATCTAAGTTAGTGATTAACTGATCTGAAGTAAGAGTAGCTTTTAAGTACTAAAGAATTTGAATACGTGTAGTTCGTTACCCTGGAAGGAGAATCATTAAGAAATATAAATTAATTATTTTCTTCTTTTCTGAAATACATTCGTAGTATTGGTATATACAAAATATCTTTAAACTTATTTCTGTATAGAAAATATTGGGTTTAACTAACTGATTTTTTGTTGTGTTCAAAGTGCCGGCCGAGAACTTCACAACTTTTTTAATGTCAAAATAAAGTTACAAAGTATAATTTAAAAAAAGAGTCCTATGCAAACTGGCACTCACGGTCATAACCAAAAGTTCCGGTTTTTAAATCAGTAAGGCAAAGGAAAACTTTGTGTCGCGCCTTTCTCGACACGCAGCGGCGCGCGTGGAGCGGCGATCGATCCGCGACGTTGCCGCTCCGCCGAACCCCGGTCACTCGTTCGCCATGTTTATTTTTATTGTTGTGCCGATCAATTATTATGAGGGAATAATGACACCTGCCCAGTGCCGATGGACGGTCCATTTGCATTGTTGAACACATACACATACTGTTGAATGTTGTTTTGGTACGTTTCCCACTTTGTGCTCAGCTGGATGTATTTAAAATTGACTTATAAATACCCACGCTATCAACTCGTTTCATGAAACTTTAATGATAATCCAGTGATACTATTTTAATAGATCAAATCTGAATTCTAACCAAACAGTCTATTGAGTCAGGAGCAAATTTTATGTAGGTAGCTATGTGCTATCTCTTAGAAACGTTACAAACTTTTGTAAGTCAACTAGGATCGATAACACTTAGCAGTATCGATTCTTATACTCGCTTAGTTATTCTCTAAATAATTAATTACTTTTCTAACCAATGATAAACTAACAAATAGTTTCCTATTATTTCTCAAGTTCCCGAGTATTGCGCTATCGTACAACTGTTTGTCAGTTTTATTGCATCAGTTGTGTTTATAGAGTTTTATAGAAACTGCAGGTCAATAGCTTTTACACTGGCAACTTTAATAACATAATTTTAATATGAATCATTTATAGAACTACTTTTATAGCGGTGTGTTAAACTGTTGACGAGTCTTCAAAGATTGATGTTGGTGGACGGGTGGATGGATGATCAACGATTTATTATCTTGAGCTCATCAATACTGCCGAGGGTTCGCAAAGCTGATTGTCCGGTGTATCCCCTTTAAACGGACCAGACTCGGCAACGAGATGGTTATTTTTACTTTTAAATAAACTATGTGTTTGACATTTCGAAATATATTACTCATACAATTTAGACTTTAAATTTATATGTTAAACTTTATACAGTGTCTCATTATATATGTAAAAGCATGTTAAATGGAAGTTCGTCACCAAGGTGTATGTAACAACTATGTATTAAGTAATCAAGTTATATATACCTACTAGCTGTGCCCGCGACTTCGTCCGCGTGGAATAGTTTTTTTTCGGTACCATACCTATTTACTTCAAATTATATAAACTTTGAATGTCACGTTTATTTATATCGAATCAATGGCCTGAAAAATAAGTTTTAAGTTTCTAGCTCTAAAAATAGCGATCCATGCAAACAACTTTTCATCCCCCCTTGCAACCCCTTACAACCCTTATTTCGAGTTCAAAAATAGCCTATGTCCTTTCTTAAGGTCTAAAGATTGTCTATGCCAGATTTCATCAAAATCGGTTGAGAGGTTTAACCGGGAAAGCGTAACAGACAGACAGACAGACAGACAGACAGACAGACAGAGTTACTTTCGCATTTATAATATTAGTAGGGATGTCAAAAGAATACGACATTTTTTTAATGGAAATCCTCTAATTGATTAAAGGAAAAAAACCCTATGGCAACACCAAGCTATGAATAGAATCCAGATTCAATTTAAACACTGGAAAAATAAAAAGACGTAAAGCAACCTTTAACTAATTGCAGTTCCTAAAATCTTATAAGATTCTCTTAAATCTTTCGGAGCTGATTGAGAAATGGCGATAGCCCTGACACCCAGAATCTTTTTGTAATACTCTGTAGGGCTCCCAGCGTCTTCATAATATGTTATGGGTAGGCGTCGCATTCGCTGCGGGAATACTGCCCATCCCTGCCCAATAACATTTCCGCTGTTTCCAGTCTCTCAGTACTCTCTGACTACTACTCTGCCGTTGCATTGGTCACTGGTGCCGACCGCTTGGATATGCTGGCGAAAACTGTCGACGATCAGCTGGCCTGATTATGTAACTGACTGGAGAAGGTGGAATCTGGACCACGCTGTGGGACTCGTCTTTACTCGTTTCCCTCGAATTCCGACAGCAATGGCAATTGTAGTGACTCTACGTTTGTGGGATCAGAGCGTACACAATAGTATTTATATATTTAATTTTTATTGCATGAGAATCGATCCCACGATCTACCACAATAGAAAATGCGTCATCGGACGCCAGACGCTCGTATTATCACAAGGATATCACTAACGCGTTGCCAACCTTGTTACTTGAGGATATTATGCCACATTACCCAGTAATTTCACTGCCTCTCTCACCCTTCAGACAAGAACACAGCAATGCGAACACTGTTTGGCGGTAGAATAGGTGAGAGTGAGGTACCAATGCAGACGACCTTTTGTATGAGGTCTACCTCAAGTATTTTTTTTGTATTGAATTTGATTCCGCTAATCTAGGGAAACAGATATTCTTATTTTTTATTAAAAATATATTAAAAGAAAATCTTATATGTTGCAAAAACTTTTGTTGTTAAATCCCAACTAGTAATTAACAACAAACTTATAATAATTGACTACCTCACATACACTTGCGAACTCAAAAACGAAGCTGTTTCAGGAATACATTTTTAACTACATTTTCAATGTAGTCACTTGTCGGAACTCACAATCCGTGTAGCCTTTTATTACCAACATTCATAATGTTGCCATTTACAACGCGCCATAATTCCATAAAAAGAATGTCTTTGAACAATTCTAAAAAATATTATAACAGTACTTGCGTTCCCTCGACGTAGGCGACGCCATTTTTTATTTGACAAGCGTACACCCATCCCCGAGGGCTCGCGCCGCCGGAATGGCGACGCTGAAGCCCGCTGATTCAGTGCGATGCTATGGCGCTAGCTAGATAGCACTAGTGAATAGAATCGAACATAGTTGATCCTGGCCAGTAGGAATTCTTCGAAACAAATTTCTTCCTAACTGTAAAATTTCCTAACATCTTATCTATACATCTAATACATATAAAAACATTAAAGTGTCTGTTTGTAATATTACAATTACCACTTTCTACTACATGTATATGAATGTATATACGGTACACATACCGAAACATATTTTGTTACAACACTATACTGTCTGTTTGTTCCGGCTAATCTCTGGAACGGCTGTACCGATTTGGACGGGACTTTCACTGGCAGATAGTTTACGTAATAAGTAGTAACGTAGGCTAAATTATATCACGCTACGTCGGAAAGGATATACCGCCATCTGTCGGTTCTTCAGTCGCGTTTTACGACACCTGTTACGCGGGAGGTACAATTTAAGAATTCATTAAGTGGTTCATTTGTTTTTTATCTTATTATTTTTCTTTGGCGTCGTTTATTACTGCACAATGTATGAAAAAAAGGTATGCGAGTACGAGTTTGACCGCGGCACCGGTGCAGCAAAAACAGCCCGAAGGATTAATGATGCGTACAGCGCTGGTGTCGCAAAAGATAGTACCGTACGTTTTTGGTTACAACGTTTTCGTTTTAAAAATGTTGATCTTCAGAACCAACCCTTTGGATGGCCGGAGAATAAAGTGGATTATAAGAAAATAAAAGATATTGCGGAAGCAGATCCATCAAAAAAACACTTCAGAGGTAGCTGCAGGCTTCGGTGATAAAACTATATCAATCCACTTAAAGCAAATCGGGAACATAAAGATATTTGAACGATGAATTGAGTGAATGAAACTTGCAGAGACGCGTCGACTGCGGTGTCACTTTGCTCAACCAACACAAATAATAAAGGGATTTTAAATCGAATCATTACTTGTGTAAATATATACCTATGTTTGTCATGAAATAAATATTGGATTATATGTTGAAATAAACCGTTGTGGCACTGCACCAGGGGTCGTAAGAGGCGACTAAGGTACCAGAACCGACAGATGGCGGTATATCCAACCGAAAAATTGCAATTCCTCGTCGCGAAAGCTGCGCTCAGCGAATGCTCTCACGCTTGCCCAGCGTGGTAATCATGGGCAAACTTCCCCCTTTCTTGAAGATACCTGTGTCCAGCAGTTGACTTCCAATGGCCGATAAGATCAACATGATCCAATTTTACTAAATACACACATTCACAGAGATACATTGCACACACACACACAAAGTACTATATACAACCATGCATTTAATCATCCCCACACTATCCTTTAGTTTGTCCTGTTTCCTGCCATACATAATTGACACATGGTCTGGGTGAGGATCCTGGAGTCCTGAATCCAAAACACAGGTGTAACTAAGGCTCCAGACCCTCAAAATATTGTTTAAACAATCTCGTTTTAAGTTTAATTTTGTCTTGTTATTATAATTAATTTCTACTAACATGAAACATGTACATACATTGACCTGACTCCGTAGTAAGGCGCTTAAAGCATAAGTGTTACGGACGTCTGACAACTGAGGATTCACAAATATACCACTTAAATACATATATTTAACACCCAGACACAGAACAAACACAAATATCATCATATAAATATCAGCTCTAGGTGGGAATCGAACCGATGGCCCTTAGCACACAAGATATGATGACTACTAACCGCGCCTTCGGGTCCGTCAAATATTTTGGTAGAAAATTAATATTTATTATTATTATTTCTATGTACTCGGAACAACTCGGCCACAGATTATCTAAATTTCTAATGATTAACTGCATCCAAATGTTCATTCTTTTTCGTTCAGTTTGATTTTATCGTGAATGTGAACGGTCAGACAAACGCATTGTCAATTTTCTAAGAGATAAACTCTATGTAATTTGAATTAAAAAACGAGCTAAATTCTGTACATTATTTACTTTTTAGATCTAAAACAGGCATTCGTGACATCTCGGTGCTTAACGTTAATAGTAAATTTTGGTATAATTTTAAATAATTCAGCGTGTAGTCGCCGTTGCAGCTGCGGTGGGTCGGGTGATGTAGTTCGCTGGGTGGTCATGCGGGGGGCGCTGCAGCCGCCCGGGGGGTGGCGGGGGCGGAGCCCTAACTCTGTCGACGGTAATGCGCTCAGGCTGCGCAACTATGTCTTGACGAGGCGGCATCGCTGGAGACATTATAAAAATAACTTTTAACTCTTCTTTTTTTGCTGTTTAACTAGTTCTAAAGGAAATCAGTTGTGGAGGCCTATGTCCAACAGTGCACATACTACGAAAGATATAATTAAGAGCATCCATACTAATATATGTAAGACCTAAGACTGCCGTGAGGTACTCGGTAGAGCAGAATAGTACCCCTCTGTACCAGGTGTCGATCGCGACTGAGATACCAGAACCGACAGATGGCGGTATATCCATTCAAAGCGGTGTATGATATGAGCAGCAGCATTTCTGTCGAAATAGCTGCGCTTTGCGATTACCACCACGCTAGCCCAGCGCGACAATTATGGGCAAGTCTCCCCATACTTGGGGAGGCCTGTGCTCAGCATGGGACGCTTTATAGCTGCTATGATTTTTTTTAATTAAATCAGGTCGACAAACAATCATGCAGACCACGTGATAGTAAATGTCTCCGCAACTTGAGAACGCATGTAATATCACAAGGATGTTAGTTTCGCGGTACAAACGTTATTTCTTGAATATATTATGTCAAATTACCCAGTAATTTCACTGCCTCTCTAACCCGGCTTTGGCGGTAGAAATACCAATGCTGAGTGAGGTACCAATGCAGACGACCTTTGTTTGAAGTCTACCTCATGCATATCGCGTCTGTTTAATTATTACACTTCCACCAGCCAGCTTTACCGGCGAATCGGTAGATGATGCTAGGACATAGTCTAACTTGGTAAGAGACAAACTTGAGCGAGATTTCCGAGATTTAAAGTTACGCAACGCGGACGAAGCCACGGGTACAAACTATTATATCGTCAGCGATGTAATAATAACAATGAATTTATTAATCTACTCCAAAAAATTACAAAATTTCTACCTCATTAAAAAAAAAGAAAAAAAAAAGAAAACAATAGATAACACTGACAGGTTAAAACGACGGCAGCCGTACTATAAACTGTGTTACAGCTGCCTGCCAGAAGTTCTAACAATTAGTAAGCAAGGGTTAGACAAAATTGACTAAACTACCGTAAAGATAAACAACCGAATACAATCCAGGCAATTAACATCAGTCGCGTCAACTTTGAAGGACACAACAAATAATATTCCTCAACCTGTAAAAAGTTAAATGAAGACCTCATACAAAAGGTCGCCTGCATTGGTACCTCACTATCTCCTATTTCTACCGCCAAATAGCAGTGTTCGCATTGCTGTGCTCCGGTCTGAAGAGTGAGAGAGGAAGTAAATTTGCTGGGTAATGTGGCATAATATCCTCAAGTCACAAGATTGGCAACGCGTTAGTGATATCCTTGTGATATTACGAGCGTGTATCGGCTGCAATGACGCTTACTTTGACGCGGACTGTATGGTTGTTTGTCGACCTGGTCTAATAAAAAAGAAATCATACAGCGATTTGGTCAAAGACATCAGGTTTTTTACAATGGGAATCGAACTACGACCTTTGACACGCAAGAAAATAGCTACCATCTGCGCCTTCGGGCTCGTCAATGAGTTTCACAATTCTAAGCATAGAATTATTATGCTCTTCAAAGTACCAATATTTACTTCCTACTTTTACATTCGTCATAAATAAATAAATATATCTTTTATTTGCACATAAATATAATATAAATGATGACATAAATAAATAGCTTATATTTCACTATGACAATAGGGCAATGTAAACCATTAACAATCTCACATTACAAACTCGAAATTTCAATACTATAATTGTATTTAGTTAGTAAATTTAAATACATTTAATTCACTCAAGAAATTCCTAACACTAAAATGTTTGTCATATATCCATAAGCCATTGTCTTAATCTTTTTTTAAATATAGCTTCTTATTAAGAAATTGTCATTTATTGGGGATTTCGTTTCATATTCTAACTCAATGAATTGTGTGTGAATCGTGTTAAGTGTGTGAACTTCATTGAAGACAATGTATCAATTAAAATAAAATTACAATAACAAAATAAATGGCACGTCAAAGTTGGAAAAGTCACGACATAAATTACTAGTCAAAACAAATAACGATACAAAAATACAATTTTATCATTAAACACCTCATGTCCGTCTTATCACGCGAGGGCCTCATTTCGAATGCATTGACCCTACTTACTTGCTGGTTCCACTTAGTTCACACTACTACACTGGACACTATATTCAGGAATATTCTGTATTGTAATAGCGATATGATCATATGCCTTTGTGGGTGGGGATGGGCAGCGGCAACGCAATCACGTAGCTACGATTTGCGATTGCCGTTCCAGCCTAGGGTGGCAACTATATGGAATTAAATATAGCGTGTAAAATGGAAGAATGTCTTTAGGAATGGAGATGGACTGCATCAAACTCCATTACGAAGTTGTATGTGCAAAAAAACCTTTAAAGGTAGGGTTTTAGGTAAGCTAAAAGACTGGACGACTAACGGCTAATATGAATGTAGGCCTTATGATCTGCAGATTTTTTATAGAAAACTATATACACTATTTTTATATATAAACTATTTTTTATAGAGATTTTAATAGAAAACCTATGATTTCCAACGGCCTCTACTAATATTTCAGGAAGTAATGACCAAAGAGTTAGTTTAAAAATTTATTTATTTAGTATAGATACAGTTACAATTCAATGTTATATTATTTGATGTTATACATACTGATATTCCTAATTATATATAATAGTAACTAGTCGGTGACCTAGGCTATGTGTACACGACATATATATGTTTTTCTTTTATTTGTAACAGAATTTTAATGGTGGTATGGTAACAGTACGCGAGCGCTTTTGGTTTAGCTGCCTGCCTGCTCAATATTCTAATTCTAATACCAGCCATTGAAAGTCTACTGCTGGACATAGGCTTCCCCAAGATAGGGGGAATGTTATCCATAATTTCTGCGCTGGGCAAGCGGGTTGGCAATCGCAGAGCGCACAGACTTCGAATGGCTGTATTGATAATGTTGACGAATATTTTTTTGGCGTATTTAATTAATATCTACTACAACTTCTTAAAGATCTCACCTATTTCTACCGCCAAACAGCAGAACTGACGTTGTTAATGTTTGGATTTACTTTGATTATTTTATCATTTGCATGATATCGCACACTTAAATGAAAACTGCGTCAATTAAAAATAATATATTTCCACAAGTCTAGGAACACTACCATTTATTGGTGAATTTAAATGATAAGTCATATTCCTTCAGGAAGATTTCAACAGACAACATCTTCAAAAGAGTTTTTTCCGATTAAGTATGCGATTCATGGTCTCTAATGCGATAATATAAGTCAATTACGAGAGGCCTAAAAAGATTTACAGTTTTAGGTTAGTGTTGTTTTCTTCTAGGGGTGCGATCTGAAGTTTAATGGTAAACAACAACCAATAGGTGTTTATGGAATATCAACACCAGATTTTGTTGGTTGGTGGCTCGTGTCATGAACCTGTCGTAAACTTAGGTTTAAGACCAGTCTAGTGCCGGCAGAGTTAGAGCTAGTTCAAAGTACAACCTACAACGAAAAACGTTTATTTTGATGATTTCAAAAAAGGCTTTTGCTAAAGATATTTCGAGTGTGAACTTACCTATTCGATTGCTTGTTTATCTTCAATATGGATATCCAAATACACAACTAAATAAAATTATTAGGAAAATCAGTTTTCTCTTCGCAATTTGGAGTACTTTAACGTTTTTTTATTTGCTAGGTTTTTTTTTCTTAAACACTTGAAAAACTTATAAATAGTAATATTATTGCCACACAATCTTTCTATCTATTCCGTGCAGCGAATAAGTGTTGTTGAAAACAAGTTGTTTTCGCACTGATACAACATTATCTTTTATAGATAAGATACAACATTTATCAATGAGATTATGGGCTCTCTCTCAACAATATTTTAAGATTATCTCATGGAACAATGACTCTATTATGATGATACAGATGAAAAAAAATCATAACCTAAGCTAAGAGAGTTAGAAACGTTCCTATAAAGATATTCTTCTGTTTAAAACTCTTCTCAGATAAGCATTTTTTTACCACGATATTTTCGGGGTGCGGAGTAGAATAGTTCCTCCCTTTGTAGCAGGTGTCGTAAAAAGCGACTAAAGTACCGGAACCGAAAGATGGCAGTATATTCATCCGAAACAGCGTAGCTTAAATAGGTTCTACTGAGTGGGGATGGGCAGCAGTATCCTCGTCCGTCATCAGCAGTAACCCGCGAAACTTTGTCGAGACTATAATATCAATAATCGCCTTCCACAGTCGCCCTCACTGACACTCTATATTCACATACTCTTCTTACACATTCGTTGTATTCTAGAGTAGTACACCGTGTGCATTTTATCTAGCAATATCCGACCGCAAAAGTGTAACCAGATTCATTGCAAAAGGTCACTCGAGCGGAAGTCCTGAAATCCCGTCGGCATAATCGGGCCTATACCCCTACATATTTCTATTCATACGAATCTATGTTGGCACTACTCTGATATCAATGCCAGCGGCACCATCGAAAGAGGTAAGAATACCACGTGACACGAGAAAGCTCCGCTAAACCTCGTGAGATCTAGACTAGGATGGTGATCATTTAAGTTATTTTCTGATGATCCTAATGCTGATGTCAATCTGACTATGACCTGAGGGAAGAGGCCAGGCCGTCAATTTAATGAGCGACCATATAGTGAGCCTGCAGTCTTTCGATATCTAAACATGACAAGTGGGTGTCTCTATGAGCTGTACTATGACTGGAGTGGTTGACGCTTGGAAGGACTAAACAGACACATTTAAGACCACGCTTATAGCGCGGGCCTAGGTTTGAGCGATGGTCATTTAGGAGTTATGTAAAACGAGAATAAAGTGCACTCGGCTGCATTAGTGCGGTGTAAGTTGTGACTGCACGCACTCGCTGGCGAGCAATAATTATTAATTTTAAGACACATTTTAAGATCTCATATTAATGGGGAACTGGTCTTTTGAGCTTGCATGGGACAGAAGTCAACACGTCGATATCTGCAGTACCATATATAAGGTGGTACATCTACCAGATGCCTTATCTGAAAAACCTTTATATTCATAAAGAATATACCCAAGTTTTCTATAGGTATTTTTTTCATATTCACCTGGGAGATGTAAGAAACATTGGAATATGGTCAAACTAAAAGAATTCGGTTAAAATAAGTTGGGATATTCGGTGGATTAATGCAAATAAGCTTGTGGTTAGAGACCATGGAAGTCCGCCATGAAATATGTCTCAAATCTTTTCGCTATGTAAAATAGGGTGTAAAGTGTGAATCATAAATAGAATGTAAGCGACAACTACTAACATGGCCGTAGTCGACAAATACTTAATCCTGATTGTCTGTATGATAACACGTGTAACCACTTCCCTGTTTGTTGCATTTCCAAGCGGATTACAATATCGTGCTTTATAATTTGCCTTCTGCTAACGGTGGAGAAGCATTAGGTGTTCCAAAGAGTAAGACTGTGTCAGCAGTTAACCCAATTCATCACAATGCGGATTACTATTTTAACTGTTTAAACTATTTTCAACAAGTAAACTTGTCTTTTGTACCCTGTATACTTTTAATTATGTTACTAGGTTATTGTTTCAATGCGTCGTCACAGTATCTTTTGAGATTATTTCAATCTTCATTTAACAATGGTAGAGACTAACAAATTTTAAAATGATAATGATGTAAAATATGTATTATGTACAATTTTAATACTCAAACTTTTCATCTGACATTTCCATACTATTTCAAAACGGATGCCGGCACTTAATCATAATTCGGAACAAGAATTTGTGCGATATATGGCAACATTGCAATCCTTATTGATTTTTTATATGGAAGATATTGCAGATTTTTGTTTAAAACGAATGTGATTAAATACTTAAAATTTTTCATGATTTCTAAGTGTGATACGGAATTTGACGTTAGGTTAGGCAGCATGTCAAATAATCTAGTGTTCTTAAATTTTCTAGAAGTTACGCGCATTTTTTATCACCAGTTCTAGGAAATATAAATTTAGTGTGCGACTGACTAAGGGTCATAGATAAAGTGGATTTTCGGTGAAGATATGTTCTTGTATTTGTGACTAGTATAGTAAACAGTTAGTTTTGATATTGTGTTAGATTATGGATACCAGCCCTGATATGAGTAACGCAGGCAATGAGGTTCCTGCCGCTAAACCACTAGCCATAGCACCAGCTCCTGCACAAGGATTTAATCCATGTGTTCCGGAACAGGCTCGGCATCCAACAAATTTGC
This sequence comes from Heortia vitessoides, assembly GCA_020976665.1. Lineage (NCBI taxonomy): Eukaryota > Metazoa > Arthropoda > Insecta > Lepidoptera > Crambidae > Heortia > Heortia vitessoides. The sequence goes on from JACJUM010002809.1 coordinate 12,932,676, forward strand.
AGGTGAATTTTATTATTTTATGTTGCGAGTTTTGTAAATTTTTAAAAAAGAATATGTATTGTATTTGTTACTATACCTACTGTAATAAATTTATTTTTATAAAATGTACAAAATAACTTCAATCTTAGTTAGATTACTCTTTAAAGATTTATTATGAAATAATTATTGATAAAATTTGATACATTAATATAAAATATAATATTATAAGATAAAATAGTAATATTTATAACTCATAATAAAAGTATGTTGTATAATTAAATAACCTATAGTTATTCGTTAAAACAGTTGCCATAATGTGCACAAAACATTGAACAAATTGTAAATTTGTCTAATAAACCACTTTTTAAAGTTGTTAAATACAAGTTTTATTTTGTGTATCCAAATCATATAAATAATTTACTATTTTGGAGACCTCTGACTGTGTAAACAAACATTAGAAGATACTCATATTTTAATTTTTGTAAAGTGCAACAACAATACATGATTGTATTGTATTTTACTGTATTGAAGCAACAATTGATCATATATTTTTTAATAATTTTTCTAAACTAAGATAATAATACCCATCCAAGTAATCTAAAACACAAGACTATCTAAGTGATGTCAACACAAACTTTCACTAAATTACATAAAGTGATATCAGGAACCTATCATATTGATTGGCCTGATAGGCCAGGTAAGTGAGTTAAGTGCCAGGGTTTGGGTTCAATCGCCCATCAAATATTTATAAGAAGATATCTGTGTCATCTGTCTAGGTGTTAAAAATATGCATTTAAGTATTATATTTGTGATTCCTCTATTGTGTAATATCGGTAACAAAAGTACTTACCCTGGAGTCAGTTATGAGATAAATATAATATAATATTGGTTGAATATTATATGTTAATAAATATATGTAATAAGATATCAGTGGAATTACAAATTTTAGAACAAGTCTCATAGTTATATATAATGTTAAAAGAATATTTTGATTCAACTATTGGTTTTATTTACTTTTAATTGTATATTTTTTAAATAATTGATTATATTAATTTTGTTTACTGTTTTTTTTTTTACTTTAGTTAACTTCACAATTACTTTAGTTTTATGTTCAGAGTAATGCATATTATTGTTTTATAAACCCTTCCTTTAATTATATTATATGAATTTGTTAGAATGCCTGAAATAATAAATACATATGTGTAAGGCTATGTCTTTGACATTCCAGGGGCTGCTGCGGTGTGCGCTGGCAGCAACAACTGGCAATCCTAATGAAGAAAAATATGAATACATGGATGAAGAGGTATGTATAATTTAATAATCATCATAAAATCATGAGTAGGGTTTCCACTGATGACATTGGCCAAATAGATTATCAGTTTTTGCTTGTAAGTGCAACTCTGGGTAGGTGTAGTATTCATAGAAGATTCTGTACTCCTGCAATCTTTCCTTATCCTATTGTTCTTGAATTAACTATCTAGCGAAAGGCCCCAGAGTTTCGACCTTAACAACCCAGTCATTTTAAAAACCCTTCCCAAAAATTCACTACTTTTCTTATATCACTTTTTCATTTAATTCTGAGATTTCTTGACTTCCCTAAGATCTGGAAAATCTCGCAAATTATAATGTTCCTTAAACCTGGAAAACCTCACCAAGATGCACCATCATACCGTCCAATTAGTCTGACCTTTCAAAATTATGGAAAATCTTAGTAGCCTAATTGAAATAACATTTAGAACTATGTGATGCTATCCCTAAACACCAGTTTAATTTTCGAAAATTGTACTCTACTGTAGAGCAAATGCATGACATACATCATGAAATAAGTCACACACATCGATCTCTTATCACACTATTCTTTAATCTTAAATTCACACCATACATAACTCTAGATTAGTAGAGATAATAGTGAGGATTCCCTTACATTATTAAAAGAATATATTGTTTCTATTACAGAGGCGAAAATTTTTAGAAGAAGCTATGAAAAACCTCTCTGTGGACTTCACCTCTGTCTTGACAGAGTCCATTAACGTCCTGTCTGACCGCATGATCGTGTTAAGTGTGAAGGAGCATGATCCGATGCCTGAAATTATGAAGCGATCCTTCCACAACCTCTTAGAGTATGTGGATGACATCGACGTGGCGACCAGTGAGTTCTTCATTCAACATATATCATACATAACATATCATCATCACAAATAATTTCATCTAATATCTCATACATCCATATGACTCCTTGATAAGTCGCTTACCCTAAAAGCTACTAAAGCAGTTGTAGCTGATTGACTGACTGAAATATCACGGCAGGGCCAAAACTGTAAAGGTTAGAAACTTTTAATTTTGCACATGGGTTCCTTTTAAAGTAGATCAGCGCTAAGAGAGGATTTTGGAAAATTCACCCCCTAAAGGGGTAAGAGAGGGGTGCAAAGTTGGTATGATACGTTTTTAAATTTTTATTATCCTAATTAAGGCAGACAACGTTATGTGGAGTCGGTTTTGCAGCGATTCGCTTCTGTCAATATGTTTTGGAGCACAAATTTAAAGGTCATATTTAATACAAATTAAAAAAAATAATTGTATGCATATATATGTTTTTCTGGAAAATAAAATAAGTGTAAAATAAATATATGACTTCGTTAAATCGTTTTCATAGTTTTCAAATTCGATCATAAGGTTTTAAAAGTAAAATAGGTTACCACATTCATCATATAAATATTTTATCTGGGTGAGGATTGAACCTACGATCCTCAGCGCACAAGATATGAACACTATCGAATGCATCTGATATAGCAACTTCTTTCTCGAGAAAGGGGGAGTCGACGCCTGAATACTTCAGCAATAGGTTTATCAAAAGAAGTCAGGGTTGCCGCGTTTCGCGGACATTTACACGAGGTAGACCTAACACTAAGGTAAACCTCGTGTAAATAGGTACCATAAGTACCACACTCTCACCTATATCTACCGCCAAACAGCAGTATTCCGGTTTGAATGGTGAGAGAGGCTGCGAAATTACTGTATAACACGACAATATCTAAAAGTCACAAGGTCGGCAACGCACTAGTGATATCCTTGTGATATCACGAGCGTTTATAAACGTGCCGATGCTCACTATCACGCGAACTGTAGCTTCGCTTGTCGACCTGGTGTAATAAAAATAATTCAACTCCAAGTTTCCAACCCGCGATGTCCCGCAGGTTTCTACAAACTGGGCGGCTTCAAGATTTTCCCGGTGTGCCTGGACAGCGGCAGCGCGGCGGTGCGCGCGCGCGCGTGCGCCGTGCTGGCCGAGGTGTGCCAGAACAACCGGCCGGCGCAGGCGCACGCGCTGCAGCTGCGCCTGCTGCCGCGCCTGCTGGACACCGCGCGCGCCGGCCGCGGGCCCGCGCTGGCCAAGGCGCTGTACGCCATCTCCTGTGAGTAACCGTGGGGGTGACCCCGCGCCGGGTGCGCTGTAGTCTCTGTAGCGCTGCCGGGCGTGGCTGGACATTATCTCTGCCAGGAACAGGGGATTTCTCATGCTGGGGATGCTCGCGAGAATGCTGTTGCTCATCCCCGCTCTATTGCATTTGCCTGTTCCCGATCTGGTACAGGGAAAAGTACTGTTCTTACCTGCAGGTACCTTACGATTTTAGTATGGTATAACAATATGAATTGCGGGAGTTTGTATGTATATTTATCGATCGATCGCTCTATAGGAGCAAATGGTTTTAGATGGAAATAGGTACAATGATTATTGTCTAGAATAGCACCTAAACTAAATCTAAAGTTTAATATACTGAAAATTAGTATAAAGGAATCGATTTCAAAACATGTTCTTGCAACAAAGATCTGGCATTTAATTTTTCTCGAAAGATACGGAGCGATTTTTGTCAAATATCACCTATATACAAAATACTAGTAGGACCCGCGACTTCGTCCGCGTGGAATACTGACTTTGGGCGTTACAGTAGCCTGCCTTGATAATTGGACTATCCAACACTAACAGAATTTTTCAAATAAGACCAATGGTTCCTGAGATTAGCGCGTTCAAACAAACAAACATTTCAGCTTTATAATATTAGTAGAAATTTCCTAATTACGCCTGCGGCGGCTTGTAATCAGCAATTATAATTGTGGCCTGAAGTCGCCGCTAACTGTCACGGTGTCCGGCAGGCGTGTGCCGCGAGTTCGAGCCGGCGTGCCGCGAGCTGGTGGACCAAGAGGGCTGCGCCGTGCTGGTGCCGGCGCTGCGGGCCTCCGACGCCGCCGTGCGGGCCAAGGCCGCATTCTTCATCCGCTACCTGTACCTGAACTATCCGGAATCCTGGGGTGAGTATTTATTCCGGCCCTTAATGAAGTCCTCATCCGTACTTCTTTTAGTCTGTCACTATTATTGATTAAAATAAGTTGCATTAATTACTATCATACGAAGTATTACATCAGAGGAATTATACAATTATAAGATTTAAATACACAGAACAAACTTATTATTCGACATCAGTTTGGAAAGTAGTTTTATTTTCATTTAAATAACCTTTTTTTATTACATCGACATCAAATCAAATATTTTAAATACAAAACACGATACTTTTGTTAATAGGTGAAGAAAGAACCTTGATTATCTTCAGTCCATGGATTTTGACCTAGTGGTACTTGGTGTGGCACCATACATACGATTTTGAAAAGTTTCTTTGTGAAATGTCTCGAAACTTAGGACAACTTCCATCCCATGTCACATCATGTCACTTTTCTCAACCCCTTCCCCCAAGTTTGTGTATGAAGTAATTTATGGATAGTTTCTCATCCGTACCCTGTATCTGGCCATCTACCATCCCGTGTTTCAGGAGCTCACTTAAAATCTTTCCCAATTAACATGACCGCATGACGATTGCACCGCACTCTCATCTATTCTTACCGGCAAAAAGCAGTGTACCGGTGACATAATATCTTGCAAGTCACAAGGCAACGCGCTAATGATATCCGTGTGATATAATCACGCCGACTGTTTGCTTGTTTTTCTATACTGCGATATATCTCACTTCCAATATAAACTGTTCACAGATAAATTCAAAGCAGAAGGAATCGTTTGGACCGTCTCGGAACAGATCAGGCGTTACCAGGACAATCACGATAAGGAAACCACCTCACACATGCTGGCCCTGCTGCGCGCCATGGTGGAAAAGAACCCCAGGATCCTGAAGCACTGCCGCGACCCGGACATGGACCTGAAGGAGGCCCTGCAAGGGCTAGGGAACGCGGAGGACGAGGAACTGGTGGGGGACAGCCAGGATTTGATCATGAAGATATTCACAAGCGAGCCTTCAGATAAATTAGTGTTGGAACAGTGTAGTGATATGTGGTAGTGTGGACATGACTGGTGGTGTGTGATTGTGTTGCTGGTGATAACACAGCAGAGGCTGACAAATATAAGGTTGCAGGTTGTGATTTACACCGTTTCTCAAACTTTTGCAGTTGACTTCCATGTAGTTAGAAATGGGGTTCACTTAATTTATAAAAATGTGTGACTTGATATAATATTGGTGAAAATTTGGGGGGCTTTGTGTGTGTGTTTGTTACACTTTCGTAGCCGCTGCATGGGGTTGTAAATAACACACAACAAGTCAAATTCTATCATCGGCCCTTTTGATAACGCTCAAAATCGTCTATAACTAAATATAGTAATACAATTATTGATTAAGAAGGCGTAAGATTTATTTTTAATAGTTAATCAGAAAGAACATCTTCATTTCATATAATAATGATTTATTCACATAATATCTCATATGTTGATCTGACTCCGAAATAAGTAGCTTAAAGCACTGGTGTTATGGATGTCAGGATCACTACCATCTGTATGTGTATTTTAAATAATTATCTGGATTGTATGAATCTACAAGTATGAACAAGTCAAATTAGATCTTTTTGAATGTATAATGCTTAATATTCACACTCAAGTAAATAAATAATCAGAAGGAAAAGACTTGATCTAATATTTAAAATAGACTGTGCGACGGTTGACTAGATTTAGACTTTAGCCCATAGGTAACTGTAAGATATTCGGTGGAACAAAAGGTATTGTGGATTCTAACTAAATTAATATTGTAATGGTATTTAAAATGCCATTTAATTTAATAACAAAAAATTGCCTAAATATTTCTTATCTAAATAAGACTGGGTATGAGGATCCCACCTGGGGATTCACGTCCGACATCGAAGACCGCGTCACGTCTGCGACGATCTGCCTGATAGAATCACCACGAAAATCGCAGTCCTTCCCCGCCCTCACGCTGGCACAACGCGATCGCTAACACTGCACATGCAGTCGTATAACAGTACAGTACACCGCGTTCGCCGGCGAACGCGTGCAGTCCCTGCCCCCACGAGCGATAACCGACAGCCCTAGAGCTGTCGGGCTCAATCTGTCCGTCCTCTTTTGCTAAATTTCATAATTAAATCTCCCCAACTCGGGCCCGCGCCTAGAGCCTCTAGAGGCGCCCTCCGCCGGCGATCGCCGCCGGTCCCGCTCAATCTCGCGAACTTTGCGGCCGCGGGATACGCGGGATGAAAACGGCATCGGACCTCTCATTTATGAGAGGCACCGTCCTCTTGTTCGGTGGCGCTGGATTTGACGTCTGAGTAGTCCAGCAATAGGTTCGTCCGAATAAAAAAAACCTGGGGATCGCGACTCAAAGTTTGAGAAACGATGGTGTATGACCTATGACCGCACTCGCTGTAATCGTGATACTGAACAATATTTATATCTTTTACTGAATATTTTAAATATTTTTGTAATTTTTCTAAAATAGTCCTTGTATATGACTGAATTCGAATTAGGGAAGTACAGTTGACCCGCGGTAATCCGACAATGAGATGGTGTCGGATTATCGAATTTGATTAAGTTAGTGCTATGTAAGGTCATTTTTGTAAATACAAGAATTTGAAGGACAAGTTTAACCATATAAATAATTAATACTAAATAAATATGTTTACACAACATCTCATATATTAAGATGACATTGTGGGTCGCTCTGGGGAAACATTAGGTACTTAAATATACTCAACACCCAGACACAGAACAAACAAATTTTCTTCATATAAATGTTTGTCCCGGATGGAGACGACTTTTCATCCACACCCAGGACGAATATTCATATGATGTTATTTATTTTTGTACTGTGTCTGGTTGTTAAATATATGTATTTAAGTATTATATTTGTGATTCCTCTGTTGTCTGATATCCGTAACACAAGTGTTTTAAGCGACCAAGTCAATGTATAAGATGTTGTCTGTTTTTTTGTTATTTTATATTCTACATGTGACGGACACAAATGCATTAATAAAAATTGCATGTCGGATTACAGCGGGTGACGGATTAGACAGGGATGTGATTAACAAGCGTATGATGTATCGTATTTTATATATCTAGTAGTTATATATTTACTCGGGGATCCATAGACCGGTCTAAGTGCTAAATTTAAATTGGGGTTTATGTACTCATTCAAGCCCTAATTCAATTGGTCCATGCTAAGTAACTGAGACGCACAAGAAGCTATATAGTTGTCGCCTGGTTCTGCCCGCCTTGTTTGCTCACCGCTATTATGATTCAGTGTGTTTGTTTGTTTTGTATATAAGTGGTGAATGGCAATTTTAGTTTTTTATTTATATGAATCTAGGCTTAAACACAAAGGTCGTCTGCATTGGTAACTCGCTCACCTATTTCTACCGCCAAATAGTGTACCGGTGTGAAGGGTGAGAGAGGTAGTGAAATTACTGGGTAACATAATGTCTTTCAGGTCAAACGATTGAACACGCTTGTGATATTACCGCCGTCTATGGGCTGCAGCGACGCTTGTTTGTCGACCTGGTATAATAAAAAAAAATTGTTTTGTTAATAATTTCGTTTCTAATTAGTCGCCGGAGCGAAGTTCTCACTGTTGCCTCCTGTTACGTCATATGTGTGTATGTCATCTGTCAGATTAGTGTCAATTTCTGATTTGTGACACACTAGCACAGATTTGACATTTAAGAATTATTTTTTTATTGATTTTGCATTTGAGCAATTTTTTGTATGCTTAAAGTATTCGATAAAACAATCAATAATTTTATTATTATTGTACTTAATGAATTTATTCGTCAAATAAAAGAATACTTGATATTTCACTGTGAAATCTGTGTTCAAATTATGTCAATAAAGTGCATTCTCGACTAGCTGCTTTTTTATTTTAAGTCACAAGCTGTCATTTGTTAAGTTAGTACGGTAAGCTTTACTGGGTAAAAATTAATTTAAAAAGAATCTGGTCGGCCATTTTCCACGAAGTTTTAATTAATTATACTTCCAAACACATCTAATAAATTTAGTGTCCATAGATACGTACAGGCAGACGGGGAATTCATTTGTATGTAGACTAGAGACGTTCCGCTGTTTGACCCGTGTACTTCCCATGAATCACACTAATACATACTATAAAGGTGAAAGTTTGTGAGTGTTTATGTTTGTTACTTTTTCACGTCTAAACGGCTGGAGCCATTTTGATAAAATTTGTTATAGAGTTAGGTGACATCCTGGATTAACAGCCTAGCTTTTACTGCGGGAAAATATTTCATTCCCATGGGAGAATTTATGACCATTTTATTTTCCTGAATTAACCGCAGGGCACAGCTAGTAATAAATAATAAAAGTAGTATAAGGTATACATTAAAATCAAATCGGTCTAGCCGTTTCTGAGGTTAGCCAAATCAAACTGACAGATAACATTTTTTAATTATTCTTAATTTTTGTAAGTGCCTTCATCATTATCATAACAGCCATTGAAAGTCCAATGCTGGACATAGGCCTTCCTAAGAATGGGGGAATTTTGCCCATAATTGCCGCGCTGGTCTATTGCTGAGCGCAGCTTTCGGGACGGAGATGCTGCTGCCCACCCCCGCCTTAGATGACTCTTACGAAACCTGGTACACAGGGAGGTTCTATCCTATTCGCCGGTACCTCACGGCTATTAAGCTGTTAATTTTAAATTAAAAACAGTAAGTTGGACAGGGAAAATAAAAGGTAAAATAATAAATAAAACAAAAATAAATTAAATAAACATTTACTTAGATTTAATAAATAAAAATGCCACGCATAACAAGGTTCTGTAGTTAGGAAGAAAATCAATAAAGCCTAATCGATACAATGAGTCGATAAACAGCAATAAACTTATATCGACACCAAGATCAGAGTGGTAAGACAACGAAGCCTATTGAAAATAATAATAAAGATACTCTATATCGTACACAAGAATAAATACATAATGAGAAAGAATAAAAACTGTCAAGTTATTTCATCGATCGCTTCCAGACAACCTTTGGATGGACATTGACTAAGAAAATGTAAGATTACTAACAGCGGAGTCATTGGTCCACGAAGTGCACTGTGTCGCCAGCGCCGGCCGCGATGTCCTCGTTCTTCCAGTCGAAGCTCAGCCCGGTGACTTCGACGTACCAGTCGTGGTAGTGGCCCGGCCGCACGTACGCTGCGGACACGGGCGGTTATGTTCATACATTTTGTTCCCGTGGGAATCCCTACTAATATTATAAATGCGAAAGTAACTCTGTCTGTCTGTTACGCTTTCCCGCTTAAACCTCTCAACCGTTTTTGATGAAATTAGCACAGACAATCGTTAGACCTTGAGAAAGGACATAGGCTATTTTTCAATTCGAAATAAGGGTTGTAAGGGGTTGATAAGGAGGATAAAAAGTTGTATGGAGTATCGCTAGAGACTTATTTTCAGGCCATTGATTCGATATAAATAAACATGACATTCAAATTTTATATAAGTTAAGGTAAAGAGGTATGGTACCCAAAAAAACTATCCCACGCGGACGAAGTCGCGGGCACAGCTAGTGATAAATAAATAAATGATGACGAATTTGGCAAATCGGATCCGGCCCGGATCAACGACAAAAACCCGGGAAGGGTATGAAAATTATTGTCAAGTTCAGGCAGACCTTTGGCTAGATTATTATACTTTTTAAAACTAATTTTAGTTTTATTTGGTGTCATTATGATTAATGTTGTTTAGCCTAATAAACGAATAGGTAAAATAAATTATAAAAGCAAGCATATATCTACATATTTGTGAAAGTCCGACGAACAGACATACAATGCAAACAAAACGTTTATCGTTTTTAAGTACCGTCAAATGCTTTTAGTGAAACTTTTGAAATTACAAACAGACACTTAAATTGCATTTATTTGTATAGATTTACGCAAAATCTGCGTGTGGTACCGGCGATGTTGACGCAAAATCTCGCTGTACAGACTAGGAGAGACTACAAGATATGTAGTAGACGCGTAAAATCACTCACTCTAGTGAAATAAGATATAGATCATTTGGACGAAGAGAGGTGCGAAGTTAATATGAAGTTACTCTTTTTGAAGTTATTCGAATGAAAGTCATGAAACAAGTACAATATTTCTTTTTTAAAATCATCCCTTAAGGAGGTAAAAGAGAGGTAAAAGTTAGTGTGTAAGTTGTGTAAGTTAGTATGGAATTTCTACTCGGGTGACACTCGGGCACTGCTGGTTAAGTAATAATGTTCATGACGTAAATATTTGTCCGGTACGGGGATTGAACCCACAACCAACTGCGCCTAAAATGGGACGCTACTGAGTGCCACAACGGGCACGTCACTGTGACGGTAAGGACTAATCCAAACTCGGATTCTAGACTTTGAAAAATAACAAGCTCATTTCCGAACGGTTTGGTAAAGTAACCGGAAACGTAGAACATAAGAACTGTGTTTTAAAGCCGTTAAATGTATGAGGGGTCAATGACACCGCTCGAGTGGCAAATTTGACTCACCTGAAGGGAAGGGGCTGTTGCATCCGGCAGAGGAGCCGAAGCTGACGATGCCCACCATGGTGGGTTTACCGTCGAGGTCCACCACGGTCAGTGGACCGCCGCTGTCACCCTGTAACACACCAACATTCCGATTAATATCTACCGTTCGAAATCCAATCTTTATATCCTAATAAAAGTAATCCGAATAAATAAGTAAAGAAAATAAAATTGTACAGTATTTGTAACTTTCAAATCCTGACACAACATCTTTCGTCATTCGCAAAAAATGTAAAGTTTAATAAACCTCGTTTCGAAGCCGTTAAAAGAGTAGAATAGATAGTAATACCGACCGAGGTACGACCGAGACCGAGGTACCAGAACCGAGAGATGGCGGTATATCCATCAAAATGTACAGGGCGGGAATGGGTAGATTCGCGACGGGGATGCTGCTGCCGATTCCCAAACTGCATTTAAGCATCACTGTTGCGGATGGATAAACCGCCATCTGTCGGTTCTGGTACCTAAGTCGCCTCTTACAAGGGGAGGTACTATTCTACTCTGCCGGTACCTCACGGTCTCAGACATAGTCGTTCAGTAATGAGCGACCTCCTTTGATGAAACTGTAATCGACGCCTCAGTGGACCTACAAAAGCTTTGCCAGGATAAAGTAATCAGCTGACCTGGCACGAAGACTGCGCGGTGTCGTTATAGTACTCCGCACAGATGGTTTGCTCCTGGACCACGGGGCTGTTGTTGTACCACTCGCGGCACTCCTGGTTCGTGATGCCGCGGAGGTGCACCCAGCGGAGGACCTCGGAGGCGGCGCCACCTGATTCAATAACCAATTTCTAACATTAGCTTGAATTTTTACTTCAACAATTTTTACTTTAACAAACAAAAACATTGTTTTTATAAGTAGACCTCTTAGGAAGGTCTGCATTGGTACCTCACTCTTACATATTTTCTACCGCCAGACACCGGTGTTCGCATTGCTATGATACCTACAGTTTGAAGGGTAAATGAATTCTGAGTAATATGAAGCAATATCACAGGACACAAGGTTGGCAACACGCTAGTGATATCCTTGGGATGCATTTGAGCTATGCCCTTTTGTAGGGATATACCGCCATCTGTCGACTCTCATTCCTCATTCAACTCTTACTACAACTATTACAGAAGTTAAAAGCGTTCTAGTACCCACATCACCTTCGTTGCGAAGCTATTCCCCCGATAGCTACCATGCTTGCCCAACTTGGCAATTATGGGCAAAATCCCTCCAGATCTGAGTGAGAACTATGTCCAACAGTGAAGGTTTTATAGCGGATATCACAACGGATATCGCTTAGAAGATATATCATCATCATACCAGCCATTGGAAGTCCACTGTTGAGCAAGCGTGTTAGCAATCGCAGAGAGGCTTTCGCGACGGGGATACTGCTGCCCATCCCAGCCTTGTGCATTTGTGCTACACTGTTTTGGAGAGATATGCCGCCATGGGTCGGTTTGGGTAGTTTAGTCGCCTCTTAGCACTTAGTAAAGGGGGAGGTGCTATTCTACTCTGCCAGTACTCAACAGAAAGATACATCTGACACCTGTAATAAGAGGAGTAAGTCTAAAGATCCTTACCGTTCCAGACATCATCGGTTCTGCCGTAGCCACTCACGGTGAACACCACGCCGGTGTAATCCAGGTTCCTCTGTTCGGTGTTCTGGAGTCGGCAGGGTTGGATGTATGCTGAAAGACAAGTTTGGTGGTTTTATTTGAACTCCTTTTTTTCTTCACTATGTAAAGAAAACCTTTTCAATGTAATGCGATCTTTGTATTAAGTTTGTATTTAACGCGCCATCGACAAAAGACTAGGAGGATTTCTTTGTTTCTGAATTAGGTGCAAAAATAAATTAAAATATAGATCTGAAGTATTTTTTTTTTTCGTATCTATTGCTGGAGTTCTCAGATGTCAATTCCCTGGCAGGAGTTAAGAAGTAAAGGATTATGATAATACCGATAAATATAAATTCATACAACATCTTATACATTGACTATTGTATTGTACTGTAATGTTGTATGTTTTTCTATGTTATTTGAATGTGTTGTCTATGGTGTGTACAATAAAGAATATTATTATTATTATTGACCTGACCTTAATGTAAGTCGCAAAGCACTTTTCTTTCCGATAGCAGACAACATTGGAATTACAATACTTAAATGCATATTTCACACGCATATATAGAAAATTCATTTATTCATCATAAAACGCTGGTTCCGGATGGGGGTGGAACCCTCGATCCTTGAAGCACAAGATCAGCGCTATGGGGCCAGTCAACAATACTAAAAAATATGCATAATATTTTATGCGTTACTATCTTAAGGCAAATAATATTATGCCATATTATATTAGGTATTAACCTACGGGGTGTATAAGTAGAAGTATAAGTAGAAGAAGAAAATTGGCCAAACAACGCTGAAGATGACGAAGAGGATTGCGCATGCATTTATTGCAACGATCTTTACTCGGGATCAAAACCAAAACCTGGAGAAGACTGGTTGCGGTGTTTAAAATGTTCGCATTGGGCCCACGCCTCTTGCGCGGTTGTTCCTAAACAAACCAAGTGGTTCATTTGCGAGCTTTGCATTTAATTTTAAAACGTAGGCCGTATGTTGTATGCCATTTTGTCCTTAACATTTGGACAAAATGGATTTCGTTGATTTCAGTTAAATTTAAAATTATTATTTTTTCTAGTTTGTTTACCTTTTAAGTATCTATTATAATTCAAAGATATAAAACCTAAGATTAATGGTATGCAATATGAATGCGCTGTGATTTACCATTAAAGAGTTGTGACCTAAAACCAAAACTATATGTCATTTTGTACGTACTACCCCTATTTTATGAGGTTATTCCTTTTACAAAGGTCGTTTGCAATGGTACCTCACTCTTACCTATTCTACCGCTAAACAGCAGCGATTGCATTGCTGTGTTCCGGTTTGAAGGGTGCGAGAGGCAATGATAGTACGGGGTGATGTGACATAGTATCTTCAGTTCACAGGGTTGGCGACACGTAAGTGGTATTGTTGTGATGACACGAGCGTGTATAGACTGCGGTCACGTTTATCATTAAGCAAACCCTAAGCCCAATAACCCAGGACAAATATTTATATAAGGCGTATGCTACCGAGACGTTAGCGATATTGCAGTCACCCGGTATGAAATAGAGGCAGGTTCGAGTCCCGCCTCATGATTGAGACAAGTTATTTTTTTTACTAGTAAATAACATCTCAAATATATAATCCTGCATTTTCTATTCATAAAGTATCTATCAAAGTACCTATACCCTACTATTTTTGTTTTCTCATGACATAATATAAAATAAAGTAGTTTTCCGTTAACTGTCTATCCCTATGTATCTCTAGTACATATCATCACATAGGTACTATAGGAAATTACCTCAAGTACGTGTGCTTAATACATTCAATGGCCACTTGATAACTAAACGTTATCAAATAATTCCATTAATCTACTTAATCAGCACGCGACTCATGTTTATAATAATTAATTTCCATTATATAGTGTATATATATATACACTAGCTGATGCCCGCGACTTCGTCTGCGCATGATTAGTACTTCGAGAAGCCTATTTCTTTTCCAATGGCACTCATCTATCTTTATACACACCAAAATTAATTAAAATTGGTTCTGCGGTTAACAGAATAGACTCTATTCACACAAACTGTTATAATATATGAATAAAGTTGTACACATTTGGTGTAGTGAGAGTCCACAAAGTAAGTGATTGTATACAAAGATAAAAGTTCGTTCCTGTCTGCATATCGAATACAACACGATTAAAAACAGATTTGCGGATAAAAGTTGGCAGGCGTTTGGGGCGCAAACGATATTTATCTTTATGTATAAGTCCTAGCGTGATGTTATATAACCTATCATCATCCTCATCATACCAGCCATTAAGAGTCCACTGTTGGACATAGGCCTCCCCAAGAAAGGGGGTATGTTGCCAATAATTCCGCTGGGCAAGCGTGTTGGCAATCGCAGAACGCAGCTTTCGCGACTGGAAAGCTGATGCCCACCCCCGCCCTGTACATTTGAGCTGACTTTTCTGCATGGATATACCGCCATCTGTCGGTCCTGGTACCTTATTCGCCTCTTACGACACCTGGTACAGGGGGAGGTACTATTCTACTCTGCCGTTACCTCACGGGTATATAACCTACAGCCTTCCTCAAGAAATATCCAAAACTGAAAGATTTTTTTAAATCGGACTAACATACAAACTTTTCAGCTCTATAATATTAGTATAGATATGCATTTAGCATTGTCATACGTAATTAAATAGATAATTTCATTCAAGCGAGATTGTGTATCAGATGTCAAGTCGAAACCCTACTTTAATTTCATTTAATATTATTCTTTAATCAGGTTGACACAAGCATACATGCCGAATAATTGTAAGCGTCACCGCAGTATATAGACGCTCGTAATATTACAAGGATATCATTATATCCTTATGATAAAATACCGACATCTGTCGGTTCTGGTACCTTAGTCGCCTCTTACGACACCTGGTGCAGTGGGAGGTACTATTCTAAACTGCCCTAAAAATAATAATTCATAGCATCTCAAATATTGATTTGGTGAACCAAACAGCAGTGTTCGCATTGCTGTGTTTCGGTTTGAAGGGTGAGGAAGGCGGTGAAATTACTGGGTAATGTGACACAGTATCTTCAGTTCACAAGGTTGGCGACACGCTAGTGATATCCTTGTGATGACACGAGCGTCTATAGGTCACGTTTATCATTAAGTACGGATGCTTATTTGCTGACTTGATAATAATTATGAAAAAATATTAGTAACTACTTTAAATTCGAATGAAATGTGAGATGTCTATGGTGTTTTTTATAAAATCGTCCAAAAGTTAAGTGGTCTACTTTATTATTATTATAAGTAAGGATCAAGATGTCCGCCATTGATACGATCTTCATAAATGTTGATAGGAAATTGATTAGACAAGAGATTATAAAATAATTATTGTAGATGTACGAGTACATACTGCCGTTGATAATAATTCATTTATTTTTATAGGTACACTTATAGATTACGATTTTTTTTAATATATGACTCGTGTATTTGTCTCGTGTGCCAGAGTCGTGGGTTCGATCCCCGTTCAGGACAAATATTTATATGATGATATTTATGTTTGTAATGTGTCTGGGTGTTAAATATTTGTGTATAAGTAGTGTACTTGTGATTCTTCTGGTGTCAATGTTCGTAACACACGTGCTTTAATCGACTTATCTCGGAGTCAGATCATTGTATATGTCGTGTGAATTATTATTTACTTGTAATAATATTCATACATAATTTATTTAACTAGACGGTAAAGTAGGCGATGTGAACACGACGTCTTTTATTTAATTAATTTTTTTATCAAGCTAGACGTAAATATATAATAATAATAAATTCCCACAACATCTCATACATTGACCTGACTCCGTGGTAAGTCGCTTAAAGCACTTGTG
>JACJUM010002809.1:13005514-13121144 GCA_020976665.1 Heortia vitessoides
AATAATAATAATAATAATAATAATAATAATAATAATAATAATAATAAATTCCCACAACATCTCATACATTGACCTGACTCCGTGGTAAGTCGCTTAAACCACTTGTGTTACGGACGCCAGACAACAGAGGAATCACAAATATACTACTTAAATACATATATTTTACACCCATACACAGAGCAAACACAAATATCATCATATAAATATTTGCTCTGGGTGGGAATCGAACCCACGACCCCTGCTGCACAAGACAGGATCACTACCATCTGCGCCATCGGGCCCGTCAATTCCCCCTTTGTTGACTTCCAATGGCTGTAATGATAATGTTGATATTGTCTGGTTTTTGGAATAAATATCATTATTATTAGTGATAAAATTTATTGACATCGAACATACGCACAGACAACAATACCCTCGCTTTTATAGTAACAGTCAGTATACATTTTTATTACGCACACTTCAAACATATCTTTATAATGTAATTATGTTCGGATTATCGTAATTACTTTGCCTTGTAGTAAAAATTTAGTCGTGTTGATCGTTGTCGTGATTGGCCATTTTGAGTTCACCGAACATGTTTAAGGACAATTTAAACTATATTATACGGTTATTATCATTTAAATCTGCGATGTGACAATCGTGTTAGTCGCGTGTACATACATCTCTTATGAGCAGCGCTAATTAGTATGCAAATAAGATATCTTCGCGATGACCTCGACTCACGGAGTAGCTAAAGCCCAACGCTGAAACCGTTTAAAACACAAATATTGGCATGAAAATTGTGATATGCAGAAATCATGGTAGTTCCGTAATCTGTGAAAATATATACTTACTACTAGGCCCCGCGGTTTTACCCGCACAGTCCCCTCGGAATCCTCACACCAACCATTGGAATCTATTGTTGGACATAGGATTCCCCGAGAATGAGGGTATTTTGGCCATAATTGCCGCGTTAGGCAGCGTGTTGGCAATCGCAAAATGGATATACCGCCATCTGTCGGTTCTGCCGTGAGATACCGGCAGAGAAGAATAGTACCTCCTTACCTAGATCTACCCAATACAGTGTAGCTCAAATAGAGTAGGGATAGGCAGCAGCACTCCTGCTGATGCTACCAAAAAAAAAATTGGATAGAAATATAAAAAAGATTTAATTACTAAGAGTTTTCACGGAGACGGGCACGATGGCGCAGGGGATGGTGATATCTTGTGCGCCAAAGGCCGTGGGTTCGATCCCCTCCCAGATATTTGTAATTTTTTATATAATGAATATTTATATTTGTTTTGTGTCTGGGTGTTATTTATATATATTAAGTATTTGTAATTAATTTACTTTAAGCCTCTTATCTGAGTCAGGTCAACGTGTGAGATGTCGTGTGAATAAATATTTTTTATGGAGTTTATATTTATGCATAGAAAAAGGCAGATTTTTAAAGGAGTTTAAAAAAATGCTGATTATTTAAAGAATTAATATTTGTGCATAGAAAATGCTGACTTTTTAAGTTTATAATTATGCATAAAATGCTCTTTTTTATGGATTTCAGATTGGAATCATTATTAGAAAATAACTTAATATACACGTTAGTTTAAAAACTTTTTTTTTATACCCACGCAACCTTTTTTTTATTCATAAGAACCATAAATATCAGTGCAATCGTTATGCCTGATAGTGATAGGGAAAATTGGGATTAATTATGTAAATTCTAGAAGCGCGTACCCACGCATTACCCGTTCCCTTGAGGAAACCGGGATAAAATATAGCTTATGTTTTTTTTTAAACAAGGTCGACAAACAAGCGTACCGTCCGCGTGATAGCAAGGGTCACCGCAGACTAAAGACGCTCGTAATATCACAAGGATATCACTAGCGCATTGCCAACCTTGTGACTTGATATTATATCACATTAGTAATATTACTGCCTCTCACAGTCTTCCAAACCGGAACACAGCAATGCGAACACTGCTATTTGGCGGTAGAAAAAGGTGAGAGTGGGGTCACCAATGTTGATGATCGTTTGTATGTACAATTTTTTTTTTTAATTTTGAATATTATTCTGTAACTTTGAACGTTATTCGTTAAGTCATAAAAAATGCAATTCTTACCTCAGTGAAATTTAGTATGTAATGTAAAAAAACAAATAACATCGATTGAGAATTTTTTGTGTTAAGTAGTAAAGAAAATTACATATATCCTCTTTATAATATACACTACAGGTAGACCATTTACAAAGGTCGTCAACACTAGTACCTCATCCTCGCGTATTTTCACCGCGGTAGAAATACGTGCAGTGTTCGCATTGCTGTGTTCCGGTCTGAAGCGTGAGAGAGGTAGTGAAATCACTCGGTAATGTGACACGTAATCTTCAGTTCACAGTGGCGACACGCTAGTGATATTTTCGTGATGAAACGAGCGTCTTAGGCTGCGGTCACGTTTACAATTATACGGACTATATTTTGACTTCGTTTTATGAAAAAATCTATAGTTTTTGAAATTGATTTAATTACGTGATATTCGTTTTACAAAGTAATTTGTTCTTAAGAAACACCTTTTCTATATTTCATCATATCATCATCATACGAGCCATTAAAAGTCCACTGTTGGACATAGGCCTTCCCAAGAAAAGGGGTATGTTGCCCATAATTGCCGCGCTGGGCAAGTGTGTTGGCAATCGTAGAGCGCAGCTTTCGTGACGGGTAATTTGCTGCCCATCCCCGCTCTGTACATTTAAGCTGACTTTTTTGCATGGATATACCGCAATCTGTCGGTTCTGGTCCCTAAGTCACCTTAAGACACCTGGTAGGTACAGGGGGAGGTACTATTCTACTCTGACGGTACCTCACGGCTTTTTTTATTTGGTGTTATATATTTGGGGAATATAATTCTCCTTAAAAGCACCTGAGTCAGAGGCTCATGACCTTCATTTTACATGAGGAAGCCTCTCTCACCTATTTCTACCGCCAAATAGCAGTGGTGGCATTAATGTGTTCCAGTCTGAAAGGTGTGAGAGGCAGTGGATTTACTGGGTAATGTGGCATAATACCCTCAAGTCACAAGGTTGGCAACGCATTAGTGATTATCCTTATGATATTAAAAGCGTGTATATTGATATTAAGAGGGCTGCAGTGACGCTTACCATTACGCGGTCTACATGCTTGTTTGTCAACCTGTTCTAATAAAAAAAATACTTTCAAAACAAGTTTTCATAAATGGCTACAAACTATCGTGTAAGATACAATTCCTCGCTTTAGTGGTTTCCTTGTTGATACTGAAAGGCCATCAAGCGGTATTTAAATAAGTGCATAATAAAAAAAAATGAAAAATAAATCAATTAAATTTTGAACTTATTTTTGAGGTCAGACGATCTCACCAGAACTGCAAGACCGATGGATGCAGGCCGCATACAATAGACCCCATTAGCAATCACATCAAGCTTATGTTCAGTGGAAATCTTATGGCCGATTGATGGATGATTGGATCACCATTGAATATTAATGCTCACCAATAATTACTGCACAATATTCATTATATTAGCCATTGAAAGTCCACTTTTAGACATAGACCTCCCCAAGAAAAGGGGAATTTTGCTCATGATTGCCGCGCTGGACTAGCGTATTGGCAATCGCAATGCGCAGCTTTCGCCACCGGTATGCTGCTGCCCATCCCCGCCCTGTGCATTTGAGCTGTATTGTCTCGGATGCATATACCGCCATCTGTCGGTTCTGGTACCTTAGTCGCCTTATACGACACCTGGTTCAGGGGGAGGTACTATTCTACTCTGCCGGTACCTCACGACTTATATTAAGCCCGTTAGCGCAGCTAGTAAGGGCACCCATTTGAATATACATATTAATAGAAACCACTGCCAGCTTCAATTGGCCATTTTTATCGGAATATAACTAGTAAATTAAACTGCATTTTGATTCGCGTCCGGTACTTATATTTAATAATCCAATTTACTTTCATTATAAGACGTCCACAAAGGAATCTGATATGCTGCTGCTCATCCCTACCCAATACATTTTAAACTACGCTGGATGCATAACGCCGTCTATCGGCTCTAGTACCTCCATTTTACATAATATACGTATTAAAGACATTTTGAAAACTTCAGTATTTCCCGAGTTTATCGCGTGATGGGTAAGGTGCCCAAACATGTTAAAAAAGTAATACATATACTTTTGCGTTAATTAATGCTATTGATTAATAATATTCTATAAAAAAGTATGTTACAACTGTTATTTAACTTACATTTTGGAGGGATTTGTATATATTTTAAAGGTTATAATAAATTAGTAAATTGTGCAAGTAACTCGAAAAATAATATTTTCAAAGACTTCATATAAGTAATAAAAGACTGTTTGCTTTTGGTAAATATTGTTCATTTATTTCTCCGCCTTAAATATCAAAGGAATGGAAAATAAATGGAATGACGTTTTAAAAATATATTTTTTCCATTTGCTTGCATAATTTACCAATTTATTATAATCTCCATAGTTTTTAGGTACGTATTGTTCAAAACGTTGGGAATTCTAGTTTTGTCGGACAATGATGCGGTGGTGGACTTCATTTCGAATGGTGATTTATGTTCCTGTGGTTCCTTATTATTATAAATGAGATTTAATGCTCTTATTCACATAGGATATACTATATGTTAGCGCAGTACTCGGTACGCTTAGTTTCATCTTAGATCAATTTTATCCACAAGTGAATGTCCGATCACAATTAATCAAGTAGTCCGCATTAGCTGATGAAAATAAACAGAAATGGTGCCCGTACCTGTAATGCTCATATTATTTGTATGTATACAAAAAGTAGAATGAAACGGACGGATATACATAATTAAAAATAACTATAATCTTTGTTTAAAAGCTAAAATATATAAAAACTTTTCTATCCTCTCCTCCTATTTATAAGACAATAAAAATAAACACCGTCACGTCATTGTTACAGCGAAATAAATTTAGAAAAAAACATCAACCGTTAATATAACAAATAATGCACTTACATACATGTAATTAGAGCTATCATATGAAAGCAAACACTCAAATTACCAATACACCGATCACAAAAAAATAATAACAATTCAACCAAATTAATAATTAATACGTACTCAACACTTTCACTGGATATGTTATTGTAAATACACTCACAGCACAACTCATATAACTATCGTCCTCGACATTGCAACTTCGAATTAGCAATGTAAAAATAAATTACATATCCGTCATAACCTAACGCACGACCGTCTAGGCCCGACATAGAATAACAGCTGATCGGTGTTACCACAAGAAATATGACCGCCCGATTTTGCACACTGCCAATGTATGCAATAATTATCTTTAATGCCCATCGTTATGATTCACTTTCAAATGTACTCAATGACGTTGTCATATTCGTGAGAGCTTCACAATAATTGTTCTGTCATATACGGGTTATTTTCCAAACTGTTTAAATATTGTATAGTTTTCTTTCATGCCTTTCTATTGTCTTCCATCTTTTTATTGTACGTTATGTGATTTATTAGTGTCAGTCACATGCTTAAAGCTATTCGGTCAATGCTATACTTATTGTATGTTAGCACGGTCAGATAGCCATGACAATGGTTTTATTGTTTTAATAATGGTTATCTTGTTGCCTAGGATATCGGTCATTGGAAACCACTTTATCAATCGGAAAGATAACACCATGTGATGTCTAGAAGTCTCAACTCAAGTGCAGTTAGAATTAGATAAATAATAAGTAAATAAACACTTCTATAATGCAAAATAATTCACTTCACTTAAAAAAAGAAAAAACAGTGCAATTAACCATTCTTACTATCTTGTTTTTCAAGGTTTTGTTCTACAATTCTACATTGTACCTATTCAGCGATGCCAAGGTCTAACATCTACCTTACAACTAAAGCGCGCCAAGTGCCTACAGTTATCACGAAGGCAATTTGCACTATAGTATAAATCCTTACTTAAAATTTGAGGCGCTTTTTTTGTAACGACAGTTACTGCCTCGCCTGAGATCCAATATTTTATTTAAAATCAAGTTATTGTATTTAGTAATTATAGTAATTACTAAATAGACCAAATTTCAAATTGCAATTAAGCTGATTGGGAACATGTTTAATATTTACGCCATTTTTCTTATATCTGTACGTAGGCAGAATAAAACGTGTCCCTAGCCTACTTATACATGAACTCGGAATTATAAAAGGCTAATGTCATTGTCATTGTTTTGCTATTTGGATTTGGAAATGAAATTAGTTTGTATTAAAGCAAAATTTCTGTTTTTCAAAATTTTTGTTGTTAACATGAATATTAATCCAAATATAAATTTATAACGTCAAGCGTATACATGAAACGCTTGGACGTCTTTAGTTATCGTGTCGTTCATGTTTTGTTCGCATATCGTTTTGTTATCTAATGTGTTCGTATTTACTAAAATATTACATTTTTATTATTTTCACGTGATGTCTTGGGCATTCTAATGTCTTGTGCTACAGTCGCATGATGTTGATGTAGTCAAAAATAATAGTCTGGCTTATAAGGTCTAATTAGACTGTAAGCGCAGACTACCTTAAATATAAAGGCTTGCCTTGAGTTGGGGTGGGAGAGATCAGAGAAAGATGGAAGGGGAAGATTCTGCCAAAAAAGATATCTTCAGGGACACTAACTGTAGATACCTTGGTAAGCCAGATTTTCTATTATTGAATTACAGATTTCTCTAATAGTTCATTAAAGTAATCTAAGACTAAGCTTTATATTACATAGATTCTTTATTTATACTAAACAATTATTTAATAATTTCTTTTAGGTTTTACAAATCAATAATAATAAAACTTACCCTTCATCATGTGTGATGTATATGTCGCTGAACAGATCCATGTTGCAGGGTATGCAAACGAAGTGGGTGAATCCTTCCGCCCGGTAATACCAACAGGGCTGGTGCGTGCAAGCTATGGCCTCGCCTTCTCTTATGTGCTGGCTGACACTGTGCACAAAGGATTGAAAACATTAGTGGTTAGTGAGCTCATTATTTTACATACATATAGATGCTTAATTATAAAAAAAGGTAAATTTTACTTTAAAATAACATCTTTTGAAATGAATATTATTTACCTATTTTAGTTGCAATATTGATTTTGTTAATCACATTATTGGCATAGTTTTGTGTTAGGTAAAATATTTAGAAGACCTTGTGTTGTGTATTAATAATTTATGTTTAAAAGTAAATAGCACTTTACATAATAGGTATATGATTAAAAATCAGTATATAGCTATACTGAACCCAGCATTTAACTGGGTTTATTGTCAAGGTATTTGTAGGGTATTTGTAGACCCCTCTGCCTGAAGGAGACAACCTATAAAGATTGTCTGCACAGGTGCTACACTATCAGCAGTCATTGCAGTATTCCAGGTAAGAAACTGTGATGTTACAGATTTTGTTAGGGAAACTATGCTCACTGCCACATGCTCTGGTTACTTGTGTGAGGTCTGATAATTCCAGCATTAGGTTTGTAAGAAAACAAAAAATGTTCTGCAAGTACACCTTGTAGAATAAGCACCTGTACAGTTGTAGTTCAGACACTGAGGTCAAAATTCATGAAGGCATTGAAATGTGCTAGAATTTGTTACTTTGACAGAGTCAAAAAGTGAAGTGTTGCTATTAGAGGAATCACAGAATGCTGATCTTTCTCTTAGAAGCAAACTACTTCTAAGAAAGAACACCAAGGTTTTGTATTTTAAATGCTATTTTACATCGGCCAGACTTGTTTGCCACCAAAGTTATATAATGGAGCCAATGCTGGCTCTTAGCTGATGACTATGTTGTAGACTGGAGGCTGTGGATTATTCCAGGAAGATGGCAGACCGAGGAACGTGATGATCTCCACTGGGGATGCGCTCATATGGCAGACGCTAGCTTCAGTTGTCATACCAGGAATAACTATAAATAGGTAAGTTGTTGAGAACTTAATTTATATCTTGACACTATCACCATAAATGCCTTCCACGGTTGTTGTCTCACACGACAATCATAAGCACTACATATTAATTTAGTCTTTCATCCCTAGCGCTTACAGACTGTATCAGTACGGCCTGACTGTTGTGAATCTCCTTAAAAGGCCGTTCAAGCCTGACAGTGCCTTAAAGGCGCCAATGAGTGATCGTCATCAGTCCGTTGCTGATCTTACAAGCCTTGTGGAGGCTTCCACAATTTCGCAGGGCAAATGAGAGCCCAGAGTCGTTTGATGTTTGAGTAGGCCAGCATTAGGTGTATCCGAAAAAAAGAACAACTTCAAATACACTCATTTGCAAAAAATACGGGCGGTTTTGATTTTAATTCTTCTTTAAAAAAATACGGTACCAAAATGATTTCAATCATTTGTATATGTTACTGGCCGGTTTTAAAAATGCCGTGGTGTTTAAAACAGTACGTTCTAAATTCAAATTTTCGTTTGATGTTTGATTTTACAAAAAAACATTTTTTATCCTTTTTCACCATTTATTGGTGTGAAGTTCCAAAAGATAATATCGGTTTTCATAACGTTTAGTCAATTTTTATGAATTTATTTCATGATCTTTATTGTCAAAGCTTAGTTTATTGCTATTTAGCTGTCTAAATAATTTTAGAGAAAGTGATAAAAGCTACCAAAATTATTGCGCTGCTCGAATAGACTTGGAGCCAATGTTTCGTGGCTCAGAGGCTAAGTGTGAGTCGCTCGACGGTTCAAAGGACCTGGCAGCGGTATCAAGACCCGGTCCTCCGATGAAGCCAGGATATCTCTGTTCAGTAATGATCGACGTCGGCGAGTGCTACGAAGACGAAGAGAACGCTTTGCAGAAGCTTGTTTTGAAGAAATCACACCTTATGGTGGGGGCTCTGTTATGTTTTCGGCAGGAAAAAATTCAATGGATCGTACAGAGTTAGTTAGTCTTCATTGAAAACGGCTCACTGACTGGACATCGATACATAACGGAAGTTCTAATTCTTCATGTACAACCCGCATTTCTTCATGCACAACCCGCATAGGCCGCTTTAGGCGAAGACTCAATTTTTATGGACGACAACGCTCGCGCCCACCGGTCTGGCGATGTGGTAGCGTATGTGCAAATTCAAGCTGTGATTTCAGCTAGAGGGGGTCACACGCGATACTAAACATTTATCTGCTTTTACTTTATTTAAAGAAAATACAAACAAAAATCTTTGTTAACTTTTACTTTACGAGCATACACTAATAGTGAACTTTAGCATTAAAACCCATGAATTTTATCAAAATGTGATGATAATACTGACGAAAACGATTATTTGCTTATTAATTTACAAAATTGTGAAAATCTACCTATAATTATCAAACAAACCAATAGTAATATTTGAAATGGTTCATTGCTTAGGTACCCGTTTTTTTTGCAATTGAGTGTATATAAATGTAGATACTAGTAAACCGGCAGACATCCTAATAATAGCCTTGGTAGCAACGCCACCTGCGAGACTGATTTGTGAATTTAAATCATAGCCGTACTTGAATGCCTTCACAAAAATTCATTCGAATCGGTTTAGCCGTTTAGGAGGAATTAAATGACATATACACGTACAGTAGAATTATGTATATAAAGATAAACAAAGTGGTTTACAAGATCCAATTGTAACAATAAAACTTTAAACAGTCCTTAGAAGTTCGAGCCCATGTCTGTAAGATAACCGGCCTGGGAGTCCAAAAAGGCTCCATTCCGAACAATAGATATTTTCCAGGTAAAATGTGACCTTATAGCATTTAAAGCAAAGCCGTGGGCTACTGGCGGAGTAGAATAGTGCTTCTCCCTGTACCAGGTGTCGTAAGAGGCGACTGAGGTACCAGAACCGACAAATGGCGGTATAACCATCCGAAACAGTCCAAATAGGACCGATTGTATGCGGCCTGCATAATATATGTCATGTCTATACTTTCAGGTTGTGCGCGCACTCCAACAAGCGTCTGACGTCTTACAAAAAGATCCCGCCATATGCCACCAAATGGATGACAGTTGGAATTGGTCTAGCTTCCATCCCTTTTATTGTGGTACCAATCGACTTCGCGGTCACTGTGTTTATGAACCACACGTATAGGAAGTGGGTCTCCAAGGATGTTTCTAGCGAACTGGCCAAGGGCGATAATGATGGCTAAACAATACTCTTAGTCCAATAAACCTTGCCTAGTGGGGTTGTGAGGTATGAAGTTTTGAAAATGAAGCCAGAAGAGAAATATACTCTGTTCTCATTAAATGCACTGTAAGCAAAAGGCCTTAATAGGAATTTAAATTTATTTGGTAAGAGGGCGAAGTACCGTACATTATCAACTATACACCTCTCGGTCCCCCCCCCCCCCAGTCAAGCCACCCCCCGTACATCAGGCAGTTCCAAATGTTGATCCTCATGCTGTTGCAAGTAGTGCTACCGTTGTTGATGTATATGTACAAAACAGTCTTTGTTTATGTATATTCTTCTATTTAGCTGTTAGAATAGGGGAATTTGTTATCATGTTATGTTTTTTGTTTATGTATTGTGTATTGTTATTTATATAATTTATTTTTTCGATGCCATAATTATATAACAAGAATATGGTAAGAGCCAAGCCGTTGAAGCTAAATAGTAAATTAATAAATATTGTTAAGTCTAGTGTAAGATGCTGAAATCAATAAATATAATTAGCTAGTGGAACCCGTCTGTCTGTACGTTGAATAAATTTAGTTAACAAGCGTGAGTGATTAAATGGAGAATTATAGAAAAATGTCTTTCTGTCTGTCTGTTTCCATAAACAGATTTCTTTTTTTTATTAAACCAGGTCGACGAACGATCATACAGTCCGCGTTATTATAAGTGTCACTGCAGTCTATACACGCTCGTCACTACTTGTCAAATGTACAAACTTGTACAAACTTGTCTTGTCTTGGTAATATTTCCAAGTGACAAGATTGGCAACGCCGCATTACCTAGTAATTTCAATGCCTCTCTCACCCTTCATACCGGAACACAGCAATACGAACACTGCTATTTGGCGGTAGAAATAGGTGAGAGTGAGGTACCAATGCAGACGACCTTTTGCATGAGACTTTGTAACTTGATCTATGGAAATATTAAATAATACCTAAAGCTGGCCCAAGTTACTCCTTGTAACATCAGCTATCTGTCAGTGAAGAAAATCCATCAAAATTGCTCCAGCCAATTCCTATAAGAGCTTACTTACAACAGACAGACAAAGAAAAAATAAAGATTTAACTTTCATGTGTCTCTTTTAAAAAAGTTATTATACTTTGATATAATAGAGAGACTTCAATTTTATTTTGTAACAATATAAAGACTTTTTTAATGAGATTAGACGTTGGAAAATATTTTAGGTCCACACAAAATAAGTAGCGGGCAGTAATTAGTTATAAATAAAATAAAATAAATTAATATTTCAGTACATAACATTTAAATCAAAATTATATGAAGTAATTTATTTATAATTTATATTAACTATTAATTGTAGTGTTTAGTATCATTCCATTATCACTTTGACGGGCCCGATGGCGCAAACGTTAGTTATCCTATCTTGTGCGCCAAAGGTCGTGGGTTTGAACCCCACCTAGAGCAATTATTTATATTATGAATAGTTTTTTTTGCGTCTGGGTGTTATTTATATGTATCTATCTATATTATATATATATTTGAATTTATCTGTTGTTTTATATCCGTAACACAAGTGCTTTAGTCAATATATATATATATATATATATAATTAATTTAAGATATATACATTATTACATAATGTTCATGTTAAGTGACTAGAAAATATTTGAAAAAAGCAGACATTGTTTATTGCAAATAAATTTTAGCAGAAAAACTTAAGAGTACACATAATTTGTTGAAATTGAAAAAATCTATTTGTAATATATTGCCTATTTATATTTATATAATTAATATATATATAATGCTCTTAATGTAGTATAAAATTCACGCGGTTTAATCCGCAGGGCACAACTAGTGTGGCCATATAGTGATTTGCTCATAGAACACTAGACATGATAGTTTGTTATTTACAGCTAATATAAATATAGATATTAAATTGAAAAGTGTATAAGAAGATATTTAGAGATTCCAAAGAAATAGGCATTAGGTGAGGCACAATTTTGTGATAGATTTTAACGTTAGCAACAGAAACTTGCAGATATTTATTAACTGAATTGAATGAACGAAGATATGAATACTGGTAAGGTACAGTTGTATTTAAATATTTTCGTATACATAACACATCCAGTTCTGTATTTAATACACTTAATCCTGTGTAATGAATTAAGCTGTTTGTTGTAGCCTATAGTGTGTTAAAGTTACCCCTTATAGGTAATGTTAAACGCTTCTACAGTAATTGTCTTTATATTATAATGTAGTATATAAAGGGAAATATGATTATGATACCCATTATATATTTTAGTATATAAAATATGCCAATTGCGGTCACGATGCGCAATTAGTTATAATATAGATTAATATTTATATATATATATAACATTAAGAAACGTAAATATATCTGAATGCTTGCAAATATCGGTCAAGAAAGATGGAAAACATACATAGACGGGCATGGCTTGCTAAAGTGTCCTTAAGAATTAATTTAATAAATAGAGTTCTATCTCTATATTTATAACGGCCTTAAAACGTTGTACGTTTAAAAAAAATCGTGTTCGGATTCGAAAACGGCTTCTAGAAACGTCGTACTTAAAAATTCTGAGAGTATTATATTGTAAATCCTTTTAAAAGTAGGTACAATATTCTCTAACAATGAAGTGTTCATTACACATAATGACTACGACGGACCCGTTGGCGCAAATGGTTGATCCAGTCTTGTACGCCATAGGTCGGGGATTTGATCCCCCACCTAGGACAAATATTTATATGATGATATTTGTGTTTGTTCTGTGTCTGGGTGTTCGATGTATGTATTTGGGTAGTATATTTGTGATTCCTCTGTTGTCTGATGTCCGTAACACAAGTGTTTAAAGCGACTTATCACGGAATCAGGTCAATGTATGAGCTGGGAATTTATTTATTTATTTTTAATAAAACTAGTCTTTTATCTTCTTTAAAACTCGGTTAATTTAATTCTTTCATTCTTTGACAACGGTGACCGTAATGTAACATTTTAAAAGTAGTTTTGTCAATCTGTCTGTCACGGAAGTGTTAGAAAATAATGTATTATTGTCAAAATGATTTTTTACAAGGTATTGAACTGAACTTGTTTCTCGTCTGTCTGTTAGCCGTAAGGCATCCACTGTTGGGTTTAGCCCTCCCCAGGAGATTTCAAATAATCTAGGCGTTTTGCCTATACCTGACAACTGGATAGGCGTGGGGGCTGATCGTAGCTTCGCTCAGCTCCACTCCAACTATGAGATATTTTAATGGATATACCGCCATCAGTTCCGGTATCTCAGTCACCTTCTATTATACCTGTTAGGTACTATTCTACTAAATGAGGCTCACACATATTTTTAAATGAGGCTTACACGCTCCCGATTGTCCTTTGGTGCAGTCCACGCATACCTATATTCCGTAAAATTAATGCGGAGCGTGTCTGCGTTGAGGTACCGGCTGAGTCGAATAGTACCTCTCTATACCAGGTGTCGTAAGAGGCGACTGTACCTTAGTGTCTGGAAACGAAAGATGTTGGTATATCTATTCGAAACAGCGAAGTTCAAATACCACAGCACCAATCGGCAGTAGCACTTCGTCGCTTAGTATTTCCGATTGCAATCACACCTGCCCAGCGCTGCAATTATGGTCAAATGTCCACCTTTCTTTGAGAGGTTTGTGTCCAACAGTGGACTTTATTCGGCTGGGATGATGGTAATGTATGTTTATCACTGTAAATCTGTCTACATTTATATAAAAGAATAAGATGTATTCTTTTTGTTTTCTATATTATGAAGTCAGCATACAAGCATACGATCCACTTGATGGTAAACGTGATTGCAGCCTATAGACGCTCGTGTCATCACAATGATATCACTAGCGGTGTCGACAACCCTGTGAACTGAAGCTGCTATGTTATATTCACGCAGTAATTTCACTGCCTCTCTCACCCTTCCAACGGGAACACAGCAATGCGATCACTGCTATTTGGTAGAAATAGGTGAGAGAGTGAGGTACCATACCAATGCAGTAGACCTTTGCAAGGGGTCTATCTTATATGAATTATGAGTTGTTGAATTATAATCCGATTTAATCTCAATTATTTACATTAATTGTTGTATGGTCTTGCGCCGTATGTAATTATGAAACAATTAGAGATAGCGTCAGGAATGCTTCGGCTAGACTATTAGAAGGCTGTGAACGAACATCTCAATAGAAATATATGAATGGTGAATCACGTATGGTCGAATACATTAATTTTAAATAGGGTATACCTATGTTTTATAATCTTTTCTTCGATTATTGGTTCTTTGAATCTTTAGCTATCGAGTAGTACTATGTCGAATGTATTGATGGACTCGATAGCGCCGACGGTAGTGATCCTATCTGAAGCGGTAGAGGTCGTGGGTTTGATCCTAACCAGGATAATTATTTATATGACGATATTTGTGTTTGCTGTGCATTTGGTTGTTAAATAGTTTTAAGTTATTATTTAGATAGATAGATAGTATATTCGTGATTTGTTATTTCCTGTTGTCTCAGACGAGAGAAGCGACCTATCTCAGAGTCAGGTATCAGGTGTGTGAATTATAATTTTAAATTAGAAAAAAGTGGTACACAGCTTTTGTTATTAACAGTTTTGTGATATATTACCATGGAAACCAATTGAAAGACTCATTCACGATCATATTTTAAGTAATTATTTAAAGCCAATATTGTTACCAAAGAATTGTGTATTTAATTTGTATACAATACAATAATATACAATGTTTACATACGTGTTGTATCTGTTAGTTTGTATTTAATTTATTTGTATTTAACGTTCAATCCCGATTTCTAAAACTGTTTCTAAACGTACTGTTTATTGACATTTCAAATACAAAATATGTTAAATTACTAAATTTACCTATATGTATTAAGGATTGATGTATTCGATTGTATTGTTATTTTATTGAAGTATAAATACACTGAATACTCTTGCTTATGTATAGTTGTAGTAATTGCTTTTGTTTACTCCAATTACATACTATGCCATGTTAATCTCAATCGATCGAATCTATTTACTAGTTTTAGAATTGTTACAAATAAAATCTATGACTATTATTGTTGTTTTGTTATATATACTGCCCGCGTGATAATACGCGTCACAGCCTATATATGTTGGTAATATCTTAAAGATATCACTAGCGCATTGCCAAACTTCTGACATGAAGATATTATGGCACACTACCCAGCAATTTCACTGCCTCGCCCTTCAAACCGGAACACAGCAATGCGAACACTGCTGTTTGGCGGTAGAAATAGGTGAAATTGAGGTACCAATGCAGACGATACTTGTATGAGGTTTACGTCATGTGTAATCATCCTTTAAAGGTGTGCAAAGTAAGTAGTTAAAATAAAATTTTATATTTTGATTACAAGTTCTTAATGATAAATATATCTGACTTCTATATAATACACTCAATACAAATACATACATACATCATGCCTGTGTCCCATCGTGGTAGGCAGAGACTATGGATCTCCACTTGCTACGGTCTCGGCATACCTCTCTCGCTTCCCTTACTCGCATAGTCATTCCATACACGTTTATTCTTGGTACTTCTGACCTGACCCTTTAATACCTCGTCTACCTGGTTAATATATGTTCGCCTACGTCGTCTTATGCCAACCCTCCCATTCACTTCCGCTTTAAATATTTGTGCTGTCATTCTATTTTCATACATCCTTTCTACATGGCCAAACCATCTTAACAGTCCTTTC
This sequence comes from Heortia vitessoides, assembly GCA_020976665.1. NCBI lineage: Eukaryota > Metazoa > Arthropoda > Insecta > Lepidoptera > Crambidae > Heortia > Heortia vitessoides. The sequence continues at coordinate 13,021,409 of JACJUM010002809.1, forward strand.
TCTATTCTATCTCTACATATCTATCTTTTATTGCACTATTATTTAATCTATCTATCAAACTCACACCATACATACTTCGAATAGCTCTCATTTCAACAGCATTTATTATTCTGGCGTGCTTTTTCCACCATACCCAACATTTACTACCATATATCTGTGCATAACAGCCAGTCTTGCTCTTTTTGACTCATTTAGGCATAAAAGCATGTAAGCCTCAATTGACTCTATATCCAGCTTTCACTCTCTGTTCAATAGCTTCTCCATACTTCCCATCTCACGTAAAAACACTTCCCAGATACACAAATTCTTTCACTTGTTCCACTTTCATGTCATCGATCCCAATTTCACATTTTTGTCATACTTTCCACCTTTTCAATCACCATTACACTTGTCTTACCTCATTCACTTTTATACATTTCCTTTTTAAGGAATCATGCAAAGTCGTTACCATCTCTTGTAACTCTTCAGCTGACGATGCTAACACTACTTGATCATCACCGTAAAGAAGACATTTGATGAGTAACCCATTCATGCTTAATCTACATTTAGTGGATTTCAAATTCGACAGACAGTTGTTTATAAATAAGTTGAATAACCAAGGCGATGCTACACATCCCTGTCTGACACCTCTATGGAAATCAAACCATTCTGTGTAGGCACCGTTTATTCTAACGCAAGCAGAACAATCCTTGTAAAGAGATTTAAATGACTAACTTACTATAAACAACTTACCGTTTTTATTGTGTATACTAGTAGCGCTCGCGACTTCGTCCGCGTATAATCCGTCCTTGATAAGTGGACCATCTAACACTTGAAGGTTTTATCAAATCGTACCAGGTATTATTAGCGCGTTCAAACAAACGAACACTTCAGCTTTATAATATTAGTATAGATTAATCTCACGGGATTAATTTCAACGGACGCTGATAGTTTATTATAATTGTTACAATCGTGCCAAAAAATTGTCTATAGGTATTACAACTAGTGATGGTGGTGATAGTGAATGAATTAAATAATGAATATTTATTATTAGTAATTTTAGCGAAAAAACGCGCGCCCCGATTTCGGTATCACGCACCGAATCGTCTGTCCGTTCATTTAATTTTCAAGTCACGACTGTATTGTCTTAAAATAATTAAAGGGCTAGATTGCGCAGATGGTAGTGATCCTGCCTTGTTCGCTAAAGTTCGTAGGTTCGATCCCCACCAAGGACAAATATTTACATGATGATATTTATATTTGTTCTGTGTCAGGGTGTTAGATATGTGTATTTAAGTAGTATATTTGTGATTTCTCTGTTGTCTGATGTCCTTAGCACAAGTGCTTTAAGCGAGTTATCACGGAGTCAGGTTAATGTATGAGATGTTGTGAGAAAAAGTAACATCAAATTTGGGACTGAATTGCTCTAACCCAGCTTTAAGTCAACGGTCTGTTAGCGCCGACGCCGGTAGGGGTTTCATTAACACTAACTATTTAGTAGTGATGGAACCTTTATCAACACCAGGTTTTCTTGATAAACTTAGTTTTAAGGCCCGTCTGGTGCCGGAAGATCTGTAGAAGGTAGGCCTAATTTAAGTTTAATTCAAATTCTGATTTGATTTATTTATCGTGCTCGGAACCAGTATTTTTACTAAAATTTTAAACGTTTATGAGTATAGGTATGTAGATGGCGTTATCATCATCATATCAGCCTTCTAAAGTCCACTGTTGGACATAGAACTCTCCAAGTTTGGGCGCTTTTGATTTTGCAAATTTTGCCCAACGTGGCAATTATGGGCAAAATTCTCCCTTTCTTGGAGAGGCCTTTGTCCAACGGTGGACTTTCAATGGCTGTAATGATGAATAAATAAATATTAATAAATTCTTAAAACATCTCATACTCTGAGAAAAGTCGCATAAAGCACTTGTGTTAAGGATATCAGACAACAAAAGAATTACAAATATAATACTTAGTTACATATAAATTACATCCAGACTCAGAACAAACTAAAATATTATTTAAAAAAATCTGTGTATTTTCATATCGGGTGGAGATCGAACTCGCGACCGTTAGCGCTCAAGATCACCACCATCTGCAACATCGGGCTTGTCAATTGGTTCCGTAATGGTAACCAAATGAGATGAGATCAAAAGACTTGGATATTCAAGACAAAAGTAGATCCCGCCACCATTTGAAAACATATGATTGGTAATTTACCGTCATCTGTACAATATTACCTTACCTTTAGGTATAATTACCTTGGGTAATTAATTACGTACGGACTATCGGAATTGAACAAATTAACTGGTTTCTATGAAGTCGTTACTTTTAATTAGTCGTTACAGACTAGTAACTTCATACAATATAGAACTTGACTAAGAATTTGACGGGGTCTATGGCGTAGATGGTAGTAATCCTATCTTGTGCACCAAGGGTCGTGGGGTCGATCCCCGCCTTGGACAAACAGCCCCAGTCTCGCAAGCCCAGTTCCTCCAGAAAGCGACAGTTGCTGGTCACTTCCGCCGAAAATATTATAATTAAGTTCATTTTTTATTTATTTAACATATTATTAAGTAGGCAATGAAATTACTGGGTAATATGGCATAATATCCTCAAGGGGGACGCGTTAGTGATATCCTTGTGGTATCGCGAGCGTCTAAAGGCTGCATTGACGATTACTATCACGTGTACTGTATGCTTGTTTGTCGACCTGATCAAATACAAACATTACAAAGAAAAGTTAAGTATTTAGGGTTGGAAAATTACGAAACGCCTTGACATTTGTAATTTTCTGCATTGGGTTTGTACGGGGTCAACGGGATCGGGAAGTTTATACGGAAACATACATGTCAGAACGGGATTAACACTCCCTCGGTAACGGAATAAAATAATAATAATATTAAATTCCCCAAACATACCATAACGTCCTGATTCTATGGTAATTCGCTCAATGCACTTGTGTTGCGGACGCCAGACAACATAGGACTCACAAACATAGTACTAAAAAATATATATTTAACACCCAGACACAGAACAAACACAAATATCATCATATAAATATAAGCCCTGGGTGGGGATCGAACCTACGATCCTTGACGGACAAGATAAGATCACTATCTGCGCGATCGGACCCATCAAAATGTTATTATATGCCCGGAAGAAGTCGGGAGGGCCGCTAGTACATCATAGCATCCCCAAGGAAGGGGGAATATGTAAGTGATTGCCACGCTGGGCAAGCGTGGAAGCAATCGCAGAGCGTAGCTTCGATGGGAATGCTGCTGCCCTGTATTTAATCTACATTATTTGGGATACCGCCAACATTCGGTTTAGGTACCTCAGTCGCCTCTTACGACATCTGGTACAAGGTGAGGTACTATTCTACTTTGCCGGCACTAATAATAATAAAATCGTGCACGAATTGTGTTTGAACATCAGATATCTTTCAACGAATCAAATTTGTTATAATTGTGTTTAAGATACAGATGACAATTAATTGGTTTATAGGATGTTTGTCTCATTGTCTGTTCGTTTTTGCTTTCGTTAGAAATCTCTGATTGTATTCCAAAAATATTGGCATATGGATATATAGTCTAGAAAAAAGGTCACTACGTCACTTTGTGTCACGGAAAAAATGTTGGGTCCCCGTGGGATATATTTTTTGTTTTGCATATATTTCGATCTTTTTCTTGTTGCACAGGAACAAATTCGAAGGCTTTGACTAGTTTCGATTTGATATATATTTTTGAAAAAGCGCCTTGTTGCGCCTGCGCCTCAGAGCCTGCTAATATCCCATAGATTTTTAAAGTTAGTTTTGGTTTACTTAAAATAAATATAATTGCCAAAAAGAACAGTTCGATATATCTGTGCCGTGTGCCGGAGGGAAATAAACTTTGAATTATCATTTTTATAGCTTATATGCAAATGATTATATACCTGTTTATGTATTGATACATATTTGAATATATAACAAGTTTAGTTTTAAAATACCGATAGTCTCGCAAATCTTTGTTACGACGCTTAACAAATATACTTCTAAATCTAAAAATACTCCACTAGAGGTAGACCTTAAAAGATAACCTGCATTGGTACCTCACTCTCACCTATTTCTACCGCCAAACAGCATTGTTCGCATTGCTGTGTTCAGGTTTGAAGAGTGGGAGATATAGTAAAGTACTTGATTATGTAAAATAATATCTGCAAGTTATTCTATGTTATGTGCCAGAGGTTGTGGTATTGATCCCCAACCAGGACGAATATTTTGTATGATCTTTGTCTAGTGTCTGGGTGTTAAAAATAGGTATTTAAGTAGTATATTTGCGATTCCTCTGTTGTCTGATATCCGTAACACAAGTGCTTTAAACGACTCACCAAGAAGTCAATGTATTAGATTTTGTGGGAATTATTGTTATGATAAATCTCAAGGTCGGCAAAGCGCTAGTATCCTTGTGATATCACGAACGTCTATAGGCTGCGGTGACGCGTACTGTCACGCGGACTGTACGCTTGTTCGGCCACCTGGTTATACAATGAAAAGAAGTATCTATAAAAAACATTTTATGGCACCTACAACCATCACAGGCGTGGATTATTTCCTAGCGCGTGATATAATTCAACAAATATTTTAAAATTTATTATCTGTGACTAATAAACAGCTTATTATTAACTATTTGGTTCCAATTAAAATACTTTCACAGTTAATTAGATTAAGATATACAGACGTGGCCGTGAGGTACCGCCAGAGTTGAATAATACCTCTTTCTGTACAAAGTGTCGTAATAGGCGACTAAGGTACCGGAGGATACTAAGCATCACCGTTTCGAAAGTGATTATGGCCAAAGTTCCCCATTTCTTGGGGGGGGGGGGGCTATGTCCAGCGGTGGACTCCAATGGCTGATATGATGATTTAGACGTACTAGGTGCTTGGGTTTTGACTCCCGGTGGTTTGCAATCGGTGTCCCAGTTTGGTTATCACCAAGTAAGTACACACTGCCTATTTCACAAAGGGGTAAACAAAGATAATTAAAAATAATTTATTCATACATATCATACGTTCGTCTGACTATTTTATTACGTCGAAAAGCAAGCATATACCCCGCGTGATAGTAACCGTGACTGCAGCCTATAGACGCTAGTAATATCACAAGGATATCACTAACGCGTTGCCAACCTTGTGACTTAAAGATATTATGTCACATTAACACAACAATAGGCGAAATTGAGGTACCAATGTAGACGACCTTTGTAAGTCTACCTCGCTTCCAGAAATGCCTCTCTCATTCGTTCTCTAACTCAATCCTCAATCACCATCATCCCCACGATGGGAATTAATAAAATTTCACATATATTATACATTGACCAGACTCCGAGGTAAGCCTCATAAAGCACTTGTGTTACGGACATCAGACAACAGCGCAATCTGAAATATAATACTTAATACCCAGACACAGAACAAATACAAATATGCATTATTAGCGTTTCGCCTGTGACTTTGTCCGCGAAGTCTTCATCGCTTCCTTGAGAAACTCTTGTTATTCCGTGAAAATGTCTATGTCGCTTCTTGACTACTAAGCTGTTAAATCATAAAGTAACGCTGATTCCATAGAGAACAATGAAATCTATCCCACAAGGTATTAATTTCTATCGGTATTTAAAGTATTACCAGTCTATATATTACACCAGATTGTCAATTATCTCTGTGCCAAATTTCAGATTTCAGATTTCAGACCAAATAAGATTCTATTCAACTGTTCCAACGAGAAAGAGAAGCAAATATACATCAACACATCCACATAAGCCGAGGGGTACCGGCGGAGTAGAATAGTACCTCTATACCAGGTGTCGTAAAAGGCGACTGAGGTACACAGATAATTGACACCTGGTACAGAGGGAGGTACTATTCCACTCTGCCAGTACCTCACGGCTTATTTATTTATGAATACTTAATACCGATGATAACCAAGAAAATAGCTATTGAACTATCATTTATATTTGAAATTGATTTATATCATAATTAGCGGCCCGCCCCGGCTTCGCACGGGTAGACATAAATAGGTACATATATTTTAGTAATCACTAATTTGAAAAAATTGTTTGCTTATCTTAAAGACTCCCCGTACACTACGTTGGCTGTGGTATTTGTAGGTGACAACGAAGCATATTGATTTTCAGTAGATCCTACTCGAGAAAGTGCCAAATACAATACGCATGATGACAGCATGTAAATTTTATTGAAATAATTTGTATAGATAATATACATACGTAGTTTATTATAAAACATTGATTCTTTTTCAATTTAAAAGCGAGATTATTTTTATATTGAGAAAATAAAATCACTCAAATACGGCAATCCGCCATGTAATATTGAACGCCAATCAGAGCGCGTGACGTCACGTTAGAGTAGTTGTCAAATTGTTTATTCGTAATTCAATAGATAACTAGGATTCTCGCTTAATTTTACCACTAAAACGCCGTTTTAGTTTTGTTTGCGACTTAAATTTGTTTTGTGTCAATCTATTTGATATACTCAGTCATGGAACAAGGATTTACAAAGGCTTCCAGCGCAAATTTACCGAGGATCGACGTACTAATGTTAGGAGAGTTTCTGTTGCGTTGAGCTATTACAAGTAATACCTGGTAAGTATTACCTACATTTTATAGCCATAATAATTATAAGAAAAGCTAGAACATATTTGACATTGTATTTCACACAACTGAGATTAACAAACATTATACATAACATAATATAGGTAAGTAAATATGTGCATGTTTAGAAGATAAAGATATTTAAAGACTAGGCCATACTTATGTATTTTTAATTAAAGAATCTTGCAAGTTAATCAATCCGCAGGCAATGGTAATAACATCATCTAGTACTTTTACCAGATTAAGATTCACACATGCATGTGGCTTTAGCATACTGAATTCACGTAAACGTCGAATCACTCTCTCGACATGTATTAAGGCTTGCGATTTGTTTTGTTTCTCTCGCCTCATGTTTTGATAGCTTTGTACCAGTTGCAACACTTGGAGGTCGTACTAAGTGCACTCCCTGTTTTCTTAGATACTGTTCTACATGTCCCCTGTCAGCCATCACACACATACCTGGTTGTAAACACTTAATAAAATCACATAATTCAACCAAACTTGTGTCAGTAACTCTTCCTCCATATCCTAGAGAAATATAGTTCACTAATCCATTTGGAGTGCATGAGACAAACTGGTTCAATGCTTTCGAAGGCTTTTGCACTTTAATTTCTAAGCAATCTATAATACAGCTGACATTATAATATTTATGCCTAAAAGCCATTGGTAAATTTTTTCTTATAGCATCCTTATCTAATGCAACAATAAAAGGTCTCATTACACCAGCTATCTGCGGTATACTTTTCAGAAATATCTTGCTGGCATAAGTCGGAGACATAGAAAAATCATCTGAAAGCTCTCTGAAACTTAATTTAATTTAATTTTTTGTAAACACATTAGTATATGGTTAATGGTAATATTTAACTATTTTTCAATTAAATTTATTAAATAGTAACAACATTTAGGAACTGTATGACTGGATTATTTACAATTTTTTGGACTGTATATCCTAAAATTCTCAATGCCTCTTGTTCCTTATCATCTTCAACTAGTTCGCTGCAGTCTGAAGAAGATTTTATTTTCAAAGATGTCACAGATGGTGATTCACTAAGTACAACAGATGGTGTGTATGAAATATCACTATCAGAATCTGCCTGTATTTCAATTAATTTTTTGATTCATTTCTGTAAGGAGGATGTTGATGGTCTGTCAGTTTTGGTTTTTCTAATTTTAAATGGTGAAGTGAAAGCAGACTGACAAAAAGGCTTGGATGGTGATGTCATCTGGTCAACTGAATTAACTATTGTTTGTACAGCTTTACTTCTGAATTTAGTTGTTATGTACACTTGAATGGCTTTATCTGTCGTCTTAGGTGCATCTTGAGTAATATTTTCCTGCTTGGATGATGTTCCAGGTAAAAAGTCGATAGGTTCTGACTGTTCTATAGCAATGGTTGTGTTCTTAGATATTTGTTCCTGCTCAAATTCTCCAATAAGTTCTTCTATTTGTTTTTTCACAAAGTATTCTCTTTCCATAGAATCAGAAGCCGTTTTCTCCTATCGGGTTGACAATAAAATTTTAAGGGAACACACCCTTTTTTCATGCGAATCTACGACACTGAGCCCATCACATGGTATTCCATATAATTTTCCATATCACTTGGTAACTGAAATTAAAATAAACATAGGTACTTTTATAATAGCTCATTGAGAAAATAAGAGATTCTTAACCTCTAAATAAAGTATGTTTATCAATGTTTACATCATCTAATGCTTGTCACATTTATTTAGTATCAGCATGAAATCTGCAAACTTAAAGTAAATACTTACCTCAAAGTCATCTTCACAGAAATAAAGCTGAATAGAGGGTGTTATTCCTTTCAAATCACGTCTTGCATGTTTAAGCCACTTATTTCGAATTGTCTTGTCAAAAGAAACGAAAATAAATAGCTTCTCGGGAGTTTTTATGGAAGTATTAGGACACAGTGGGACGGCACACCATCTATAAGCTTTCGAATTCATGTTTCTATCTGCGAAATTCGAAATTAACAAGAGCGTCTCAATGTTTACAACTGTTGAGTGAACCTTGTACTCTAACGTGACGTCACGAGCGACGCCATGACACTTTGAAGCATTTTGGTACGAATTTAAAATTTATGAATTAAAAACAAATTTTTGAATAGTAAATCAAAATTTTCAGCAGAAATATTATGTTTATCGTAATTAATGTATATTTTTGAACATTATTTCACAGTTTTTCAAAATTTGTCATCATGCCTATTGCTCTCGTCGAGTTAGTTACTCGATGCGCTGCGTGGCGGCCGCCGCCGGCATGCATTTTTATTTTAATTTCATGATATCTTTTGAATGGAATGTCCGATTTCAATAATTCAAAAAGTAATCATAAGGTATTAAGACAGTTGAATATCAAATTAATTTATTTGGATAAAAAATTATAAATGGTACGGATAACACGGTCTGATTTTGATCGGCATTTCTATCAATTTGTTAAATGTAAAAAAGTAGTTATAGTGACGTAACTACAATAGTTAGACATATGGTCTCACGAAGATTTTTGTAACTATTGATATATTCTATAATATTGTCAAACAATTTTTGTCCTATCATTAATATTCTTCGCAGTATGCAATGAAAGACATTTTATGACTATTTTTTTACACCTTTGGTTGGTTTTAATAGGAATTTCTAAAGTAATCCAGTACTAAATATATATGTTACTCAATGATAATGTAGCTCTCTAAAAAAAAAAATATTAAAATCGGTCCAGTATTTTTTAAGTTTATTCGCTACATACAAAAATACAAATCTTTCCTCTTTATAATATTAGTGTAGATTATACTTCACTTATATACATCAGTTATGGAGAAAGAATATAGGCTATATAACACTACGCTAGGACCAACAACAACGGAGCAAAAATGACACTAGATTGTTCTTTAACTTCACGATAGTTTATTTGTACATAGATACAATTTCTAAATAAACTATTATAGTATTTTTTTTTATATTTATCAGTTTGTTTACAATTAGTGATAGCACTAAAATCAAATTTACAGCAGAGAGTTTAGCAGTTGCAGTGTGTCTTCCAGAAAATACATTAATCAACTCTTCAGGAAACTGACTTCAGGCGTTTGGAGTACGTTTGGCGTGTTAAATGCACGGCTCTATATCAAAACATCCACATAATGGGTGGGTGGGACATGGGTTGTCCACCTCTTTTAATATTTTCAGCAGTGGACCTGACGTCCGCCTTCTCAGTACTACTTTGCAAATGCTCATGTATTTGACATATATTTATATACATATATCATGTATTATCATATCATACATGTATCATGTATTTGACATATATTTATATACATATATGTTTATTATATATGTATTAGACGGGCCCGATGTCGCAGATGGTAGTGATCATATCTTGTGCGCCAGAGGTCGTGGGTTCGATTCCCATGCAGAGCAAATACTTACATGACAGTATTTGTGTCTGTTCTGTGTCTGGTATTTAAGGTAGGTATTTAAGTAGTATATTTGTGATTTTCAAGCTGTCTGGCGTCCGTAACACAAGTGCTTTAAGCGAGAGCGAGATTTTGTGGGAATTTATTATTTATTAGTTCATTGTTTGTGATATACCATGGGACATCTGCAATGGGCCTTGATATATAATACTACATTATGTTTTGTGCTCTCTCATAGTAAAATAGAACAATATCCATTCGTTAGTATTAGTACGAAGACAAAACCATCTGTTACACTTTATGACACTGTTTTCCACTATTCTGCAAACGCCATTATGTGTTATCTTTTGTATATTATATAGTTCGAATACATTATATACATTTGTGTATCTATTTTCATTTAAATAAATAAAACAAGATATTGTTAACAATCGGTTATGATAGGTCGTAGATAAACTTATAAATCTGCTCCTCAGTTATCCGATATACCTTCAGACTTGTTGGAATATCAAGTATGTATACATCAACACGAAGGACTAGGTACTTACATGAGTTAGATATCATACAAAGATCGTTTGCACTATCACCTATTTCTACTGCCAAATAGCAGTCCGTATTGCTGTGTACTGGTCTGAAGGGTGAGAGAGGCAGTGAATTTACTTGGTAATGTCGCATAATATCTTCAAGTCACAAGGTTGGCAACGCGTTAGTGATATCCTTGTGATATTACGAGCGTCTAAAGGCCGCGGCGACGTTTACTGCGGACTGTATGCTTGTTTATCGATCTGATCTAATAAAATAAACTATAGTTAATTACTATAGTTAATTTATGGATCTCTTGTTTCTTGTTTCAATCACGCAAAGACACTGAGAATTACCGTCTCCAAGCTGTAAAATGAATTTAAAGTAGTTACATGCTACTAGCTAACGCAATAGACGTTGTCGTGTTTCAACTATAAATTTTTTATTATGAAAAAAATATTGCGTCTATAAATTGAGCAATTAACTATCCCATCTCTATAGTTGAATCAAACTAAGCAAATATTGATTGAAATCACTTTGTTGTTTCGAACTACATCCCGGACAAACAACGTGACACAAAATCGTTGTGTATAAAGATGTGCACATTATTAAATTTTTAAACTACTTCGTACTATACAACTAATTATTAATAGGTACATTAGATAGAACACATACAAGGTTCGTCTGCATTGGTACCTCACTCTGACCTATTTCTACCGCCAAATAGCAGTGTTCGCATTGCTGTGTTCCGGTTTGAAGGGTGAGAGAGGCAGTGATATTACTTGGGAGATGTGACATAATATCTTTCAGTCACAAGGTTGACAACGCAATAGTGATATCATTGTGATATTAGAAGCGTATAAACGCGGTCTGTATGCTTGTTTGTCGATCTGGTGTAATAAAAATATATATATACCTGACCGCTTTGTGTCTGACTCCGTAGTTAAAAAACATGAAAGAATTAAATAAACTGCATTTTAAAGCAGTTAAAAGTCTAGTTTTATTGTAAATAAATAAATGCCCATCTCATACATTGATCTGATTCCGTGGTAAGCTTAATGCACTTGTATTACGAACGCCAGACAATAGAGGAATCACAAATTATATATATAGATCAAACACAAATATCATCGTATAAATATTTGCTCTAGGTGGGATTCGAACCCAAGACCCTTGGCGCACAAGATAAGATCACTACCATGTATAAAACATACTTACAGCTATTACATGAATCCAGTATATAATGGCGACCACATGCCAAAAGTAGAAAAGTATATAACAGTAAATGCGAAGACACTAATGTTTATTATACACAAAATATGTATATATTATTATATCACATTATTAAAATAACATTATATTAATTAGATATCAATCAACATAAATTATTTAAAACATTTATATACACAATTTATATTTACCGTATTTATGCGATTTATTCTACGAATTCACGAGTAAAAGTTAACGATCAATTTAATTGATTTGTCGTAAGGCCAGCGCACACGGCTGTCGGGCCGGTATCGCTATACGGACTGCGCACGCGCACGTATTCTGCGCGGGATAGCTACTCCGATGCGCTCAAGTGTGGAGCGGAAGCGATTAAAAATTGTGATTTACTTGTGTCTGGCCAGATAACGTTTCCCAAAATAAACGTATTGAAAATTTTTTTATTTAGCAAATCTCTTTCTTAGAAAGCAGATTATTATTAAGCAATGTTTCATTTAAATAAATATTATTTAATCAAATGTTTCATTTGGCAAAACTTACTCTTTCCAAAATATTACATTTACAAAATGTATTTACAATACATTTTTAAAATGTATTTTTTTCTGTTTCAAAAAATACGAACTGGCATATTTCGTAGAGCATGACTTCTATCTCGACTTGGGCGCTGCGTGGTTCCCGAGGTCCCCCGCGAGCTTATCGTCGCAGACGGTTTTCACAATTTGATAAGACAATTAAAAATTTATTTCTCTGTAAATAAAGATAGCATTTTTATTTGAGTATATCGAGTAGTTATCATACAACCATATAATATATACACAACTAACCAAAAATCTTACCTGTAAATAAAGAAACGATAATTAAAGTTTATAATTATCACCTCACGATTAATAACTTAATATTAATTAATTAAACTTAAAGAAAATTATAATAACATTTTATACACAGAACATAATATTTGTCTTTGACAATGACAGCTCGATTGACGTGACACGCTAACGGTGCGCGCGCATATACAGATTAAAGTATGTATATGATATAAAAATTATGGCGGCAGATGGCGGTAATGGCGGAATGCTGCGGTCTGTGATTGCCAACACGCTTGCCCAGCGCGGCATTTGTTGGCATTTAACCTCCTTTCTTGTTTCAGGTCTATGTCCAGCAGTGGACTTTCAATGGCTGGTATGAGTATATAATACTGTTGGTTTTCTACAGACATAAACACGAAGTAGCCCAACGAGCTATGGAGAAGGGAATGCTCGTTATCTTCTTGCGCGATCGATTGATTGGACTTATTCAATATATATATATATATATATATATATTGAATAAGTGAGTCGAACTTTAAAAATATATTTTTGATAAATTACTAACGTCGCCCCGTGGTTTCACTCAAGTTATCCCCCTTCCCGTGACAATATGGGGATACAATATATTACCTATATAACTTGCTGATATTGTCATTTTCTATTCATGAAAGAGTTTTTGAAATCAATTCAGTCATTTTTGAGTTTTTCTGTTACAAACGTACAAAAATATAATATAGTCTACCAGCAGACCCGGCCACGCGTTGCTGTGGCTAAAGTTATTGATATATTACATTGAAGTATACAATTTAAGAGGAACGGTAGGAGAACACCTGTCACGGGGACCACCATGCTTTTTACATAGATGGTATTTGTAAAAAAATATGGTGGCTTATTCTAGTACTAACTCAATCCAGTCGAAAAGTGTCGACATCTGTTAGAATCTTTTGGAGTTAACAGATAATTGTAACTGTCAATTAGTTATAGACAAATAATTTGCAAATAAACAAAATTGCGACTATATATTGAGATATAAACTGTCCTATCTCTCAAATTTGAGTAAACTACATATGGTGTGAAAATTGTATCCTAATCGGTTCAGTAGTTTAGGAGTCCATCGAGGACAAACATCGTGACAGGAGATTTATATATATTAAGATGTCACTTAGTATAGAAGATCCCTTCAAATGGTAAGAGAATTTTTAAAATGGGTGTAATAGCTTTTGAGTTAAACCATAAGAAACTCTATATTATTAGTATAGACAGAAGAATCTCAGTCTGTTCATAAATACCAAAATATATCTTTTTATAAGAGTATTTAATAACTGGTTTGGTCGAATAATTCATGACCAAATCTGGTCATTGGTTTGTGTGGTCAACATACCAGCCGTAGGATGTCCACTGGTTTTATATTTTTGGTTTATTATACATATTAAATATGCTTTATTTGTCCTTTATGAAACTAACTAAAGAACTGGTTTATATCATTTTCTAGTGTTATCATTCAATCTAAATAGTATTTCAAATCTCGCTAGAATTTATTTATACTATCCGAAATCACAGGAGCGTTAGAAAGTTAACCGTTAAACAGGTGCGTTGGCAATGCTACCCATCCCCACCCAGTTGAACTACTCTACGGTTTCAGTACGTCAGTTGCATCTAACGGCACAGGGTACAGAGATGCTTTTGTACTCGGCCGGTACCCAAAAAATGGAGGAACTGTGCCCATAATTGTCACGCTGGCGAGTGTGGTGGCAATTGCAAAACATAGCTTCGTGTCGGAAATGCTGCTGCCCATCGCCGCCCTATTGCATTGGAGCTTCGCTGTATCTAGTGGATTAAGCTATAGGCCGCGGTGAGGCTTAAATAAAATGGCAATTTATCAGCAACTGGCATCGCAGACAATAGGCACTTTCCGGAAACATTAAAAAATCGAAGGTGTGAAATGAGTTATAACGAAAAATTTGTTCGCACACAAATTCTAACAATCGCGGTCGATTGACGTCACAAAACACAATAATTTGCTTTTTTAATAATACATATGTGTTCGAAACATACACAAATACATGTCGGGCCAAGCCAGTAAATTAATCTCCATTCCAGACTCCTGGCTCCATCTCCGTCGGTGCTGTGACTCTTTGCCACTTAAATTTGAAATTCCACCGAGATGTATGACTTGATTATTTTACGATCACTCCTAATTTGATCGCACAAGGAGATAACGAGCATTCCCTTCTCCATTGCTCGTTGGGTTATTTCACCATATCAGTGTTATATCACCATACCAGCCATTGAAAGTCCACTGCTGGACATAGGCCTGAAACGAGAAAGGAGGTTTTTTGCCCACAATTGCCGCGCTGGGCAAGCGTGTTGGCAATCGCAGAGCGCAGCTTTCGCGACGGGGATGCTGCTGTCCAGCCCCGCCCTGTGCATTTGAGCTGCACTGTTCCGGATGGATGTATCGCTTTGTGTTGGTTCTGGTGTCTTAGTCGCCTGTTACGACACCTGGGGCAGGGGGAGGTACTATTCTACTCTGCCGGTACCTCACATTTTTTATTATATTATTAAATTGAATACTTACACAATATAAATCCTATGGCCAACAACAGGTTTTCCGAAATCTAATAATAATATTGGCAATTATCGGTTGTAAAACAAAAGTTACAAGAAAGAAAATAAAAAAAAGAGAAATAGTATTATTATTAGGCAGTCGTAATATTTCTTGAATCTAATTAAATAATTTTCACTCTACGAGTTATATTATTTATTGGTAATGTTTCGAGAAACCTAATTCAAAGAAAGGTAATTTAATTCTCTTGATGTTCTGCCTAATGATTCTGGGATTGTCTCAAGGGTAAAATACCGAAGGAATCTCTCTGGTACTTCCAAGGTCATTCTTCTCAAAGTACAGTTTACTTCGGTATAATATTTTCTAGCATTTATATTTCTATACTCTCATTTATTAACATGACCTCTTATGTCTTAAGATCAATATTTCAGATAATATTTACTAGAACATTCACTTTTTTGAGGCTTCAGGCGGGACTGAGACCTGTATCTTTCTTAGACCGGGGTCCTGCACTAGTGTTGTGATAATGAGAACTTAATGAAAATTGTATTTTTTTAAGTTTTTGTGATATATTAGGAGTAAAGAGGTTATCCACGAGGGTGCTGCCTCTGTGTTCTAAATGTACTTAGGCTGCGATAAACCGTCAACTATCAAGGAGGTCGTGCTTGTTTTCCACCTCAGTAACATATATAAAAAAGTATAAAAAAACCCATATACTTTGATATACATAATTGACAGTTTATTTTTAATTGTACATAGATGAGTTAACGTTACATACCGCTAATTTTCGATTTGAGAGGTGTTGTTAGATAAGCGGCAATACCTGTTTACTCGCAGTGACGATGCCGTAGGAGAACAGTGGAAATTCTAATCGTTATGCTTGCTATTTTATCATTTGACGCGATATGGGCATTTTTCAGTTCCTTCCACCACTTTCTCCCATACCATAATTACAATATTTTTTTTTTATCTATGATATGGTTTCAGATATAAGTCGTGGTTAAACGTCAGAGTGGAAGTATCTCGCTCGGCTTATGTTTTTTTATACCTACATGATACAGCCGGCAAAGATACACAGGCCCGCGTGGTAGCAAAAGGCACCGTTTTATCACAAGGATATCACTGCAATACGAAGGAAGTATGTATTGTGGTAGAAATAGGTGATAGTGAGATGGATATGACCGTGAGTGCATTTTTGTGCTGGTGTGAAGGGTGAGAGAGGCAGTGAAATTACTGAGTAATGTGATACAATATCTCCAGGTCATGGTTGGAGATATCCTCGTGATGACATAAGCTTGGGGATTACTATCAATATAATTTATCAAATAAAACAAAAAGTGTGTGGTCAGTTATAATATGCATTTAAAACGGTTAAAGAAACTTGAAAATTGTCTAAGTACCTTTCCGGTCAGTAAGATTACTTTGAACAGACAAACTCACAAATGTCACCTTATAATGTTATTATAAACTAGCAGTGATCGCGACTTCGTCCGCGTTCAATAGTGACTTTCCAGTTTTGTTTATGTATTTAAAAAACGGATCCCGAAAAATCTGAAAATAAAATATAGCCTATAGCCTTCTCCTATAAATGAACTATCCAACACTGAAAAAAATTTTCAAATCAGTCAAGCGGTTCCTGAGATTAGCGCGTTTAAATAAACAAACAAACTCTTCCGCTTTATAATATTAGTATAAATTTAATCAACTTCGACTGATGTATTCACACATTGGCACAATTAACTGCCAATTCAAATAAAATTATGAACCCAAAAAAATTGCACATATTTTATTTCACGAACGCGGTCAAGTAATTAAACTAGATTGTTAACCTTCGCAACGAGGCCACGTGACATCGGGGTGAATGACCGGAATACTTCCGATTTAAAATAAAAAAATGGCACTTAAATGAAATTATATATATAAATATTAATTGCTGTGTGAGTTTGTCTCCTTTTTTGGCCCACCCCTTGACCCATTATTTTAAAAACATAATTTTTTTACATATTACTAAAAAAAATCTTATTCACGATTATACAATAACATTAACCAACGTGAGCAATCAAATAATAACCCCGATAGAGTTTACGACAACCACGCGAACGAAGTCGCGGCCACAGCTAGTGTATAATACATGCATAATAATAGAGAAACACTGTTGATTTCAGAGGTTTCCAATGTGTTTCCATTACAAACGCTGGCTGAACCCGACGAGATAGATCAACATAAATCACCGGCAAAGTCAACGTTATCAGGCGTCCGGATAAAGCCGGACATTTTGCCGGACACGCAAAAAAAATACCTAACTATCTGTGCGTCCGGATAAAGCCGGACATTCGGCCCGACACGCAATAAAAATACCTGTGTGTCTTTCCGGGTAAAGCCGGACACGCCATAAAAAACCTAGTTATGTGTGTAACAGACTTTTGTTAAGCGTTATACGTGTGATTTTGTATATATTTTTCATCGTTTCTATCAAATCTTAAACACAAAATCGTCAATAATCTTTAAGGTCTATCCGGCCTTTTGACCCAAATGTTCGGCGTCATTGCAATGTCAGTTTCGCCGGATTTATCGGGGTGTTAAGTTTGTCGACTTGGCAACCCTAGGCAGAGTAGAATAGTACCTCCTTTGTGCCGGGTGACCCTGGAAGTGCCTTTGATTACTTGCCCTGGACAAGGCTACAAAGCCCTAATCATGGTTGTAAAGAAATACTATATCGACGGTCATAAATCCAATTTCGTAAGGGATGATGTGGAGGTTTACAGGAATTTGTAAAAACAATTAATAAATTCGTTATAACTTTACTCTTTGAAAAGCTATATTAAAGCTAGAAACAAATAAAATTGTAATTGAGCCGTAAGGAACCAGTAGAGTAGAATAGTACATCCCCCGTAACAGATGTCGTAAGAGGCGACTAAGGTACCAGAACCGACAGATGGCGGTATATCCATCTAAAACATTGCAGCTCAAATATACAGGGAGGGGATGGGCCTATGTCCAGCAGTGGACCATGATTGAAATTGAATCCTCTTTTACTTGAAACTATTAATAAAAGTCCGAAATAAATAAATACAAAAATGTTTACCCATATGTCCCTTAAGCCGATTGAATTTCTGTCCGTCGATATGCACAGTAGAAATGATTGAATGTCCTTTTAAATTCGGAAGTAAATGTGAAGGGAATCTGATGGGGAAGTGGGTGGAGAAGGGGGGGGGGGGGGAAGCCTGTCAGCCTCCACACTGCTTAAAGTGAAAGAAGCGCCTACTTGTTCTGAGGGCGATCACCCTTTATTGATTACCAATTGTTAACTTAGTGTCCGACTGACATTGTAGACCTGAAATTATGAGATTGTATGTGTTTCTTACGTCACGGCCGTGTGGTACCGGCAGAGCTGAATAGTACCTCCATGTGTGCTAGGTGTCGTAAGAGGCGACTGAAGTACCTGAACCGATACCTGGCGGTATATCCATCTAAAGCAGTGTAGCTCAAATACCACAGGGCGGGCGGGCAGCGTTCCCGTTGCGAAGCTTCGCTCTGCGATTGCCACCACGCTTACCCAGCGCGGCAATTACGGGCATATGCCCCCTTTCTTGGGGAGATCTATGTTAATAGGAGCAGGGAAAGCATTCTGGCTGTTATGGTGATGATGAAGAGGTCGTGTGTCGTAGTCTTTAATGCTTTGAAGGATCTGGGTGAGCTTAGGCGCAGAGATGCCACTTTATAAGAAAATATGCAATTCTCTAAGGTTCTGTGTAAAATCGTCGAAATATACATTTTGAAGATATTAGAAAACGTCAAGCCGGATGCTAGATTGGTTTTCATGACTCACTGAAAGGTTTTTCAGTGAGCCATGAAAACGTGTAAAATATTTTTTCGAAAATCATCCCTTGACGGGGTGAAACTGCGGGGCGCCAGTCTGTATTAATATTATAAAACTCAAGAGTATGTTTGTTTGTTTAATCTAAGGAACCGCTGGTGCGGTTTGAAAAATTATTTTAGTGTTGGATAGACCAATTATCAAGGAAGGCTACTATACACCCAAAGTCACTGCTAGTATGAAATAAAACCAAAACATATCGTGTCGGATGTTTTATTCTGTTCTAAATTATTATTAATTGACTAAAATTTACTAACAAACAAAAGAAGAGCGCTTCTTTCAAATTAACAACAATAAAATTTTCCTCACACCAAACACTGGCCATTTTTAACAGTTCAAAATTAACTAAATATATCTAAACATATCGATTACAGCGCTCTGGGCTAGCACGAGTTCGGCGCGTACTTTACTTATCGTTTGAGTAACACGCAAACGTGATCGTAAAGTAATTTCGCTGACTCGCACTACGCCTCGACAATTTTGTACGAGTACTTTTATTTTCGCAATAGTTAAATAAAACATACAAGCGAAGCATTTTCTGGAGCGAACATTTGTGGTACATATGTACTGAGCCTCTTGTTTATATTTATTAACTTATTATATAATTATATAAACAGAATTTAGCACTGGTAAGTAATCTCATGGTTTGTGGTATAACGCAAAGCCTTAAAGCACGTCTCGGAGACAAAAAGAAAATATATAAGGCATATATATATGCACATTATATATTGTATATATAATGTGTATATATTATACATATGGCAAATTATCAACGCCAAATATATATTCACATTCGGACCTTGTCATAGCAACACGACATTCCAAGAGTACTACGACTGACAGTAGACTTTACTGTGACATGGTACTAACAACGCTGACCACAGATAATACAGAAAAAACACAAACGAAGGCAAAGACAGAAATCTAAGAACATATAATGGAACAATAAATTTTCCTCTGACTGTGCAAGGTTTACATTACCACAATTTGAAGAAAGTAATTAATCAGAATACTCCAACATTGATTGATTTAATATATAAAAAAAAATGTTGCGAAAACTAAAATATTTATTTCATCATGCTACATAAATAAATGACTTAACGATATTCAAATGACTTAGTGATAATTAATAAACAAGCATATCTTTGCGGAAAAAAATATTTAAATTAAAAAATGTATTAATAAATAAATATTATGCCGATTCACCTATATGTAAATAGTATATATAAAAAGTGAATTCTCTTTAAAAAAGAAAATTTAATTTTTCTTGCGACGAGTTTCGGTTAAAAAATAAATATATTAACATAACGTTAAAAGGCTTTGAAAATTGAGGACAGCCAACCCCATGGAAGCGGCATTTGAATGCCCACACGATAAAAAATAATCCAGGAATTTTCGTTTGCTACTATCGTTGAATTACGCTTGACTAAAATGGCAGCTGTCAAACAGTTTTTTTTTTTAATTTTTGTAATTGGTATTCGCCATAATTTCAGATTGATCTTATATAAATCGGTTTATATAAAAAACCTTTGTAATTAAAACAATATTATTAAGAAATTTTGATGCCAAATAGTATAAATTCACGTAACATCACATACATTGACTAGACTCCGAGATAAGTCGCTTAAAGCACTCGTGTTACACACATCAGATAACAAAAATATAATACTTAAATACATATATAACACCCAGACACAGAACAAACACAAATATTCATCACATACATGTTTGCTCTGGGCGGGGAACGAACCCTCGACCCTTGACGCACAAGATAGGATAAATACCACGCGGGCCATCGGGTCCAATCCGTCATGTCATATAAATCAATCGTGTAGCGCCTCATTGACATCTGTCATTCCAATCAAGCGATGTCTAAAGAAATTTAAGTATAGAAATCCGTCACACGCATCTTCATAGAAACTCCATGCTCACTGTTCATAGTACACTCCTCTTTATCGATTATGAACATGGAGATAATTAAAACAATTAAAAACACAGGAAGTAGGCCACGCAAAAATAATATTATCTCAAAGAAAAAACCTTGATAACAGCATAACTAGCAAGATATAAACCGAAGCCGACGTCAAGTCAAAACAGCCAGCACATGGCAACACCGGAATTTGCAAATATTAGCAGACGACAATGATTTTGTGAAGCCGCATGTCTTTTCACCTTAAAATAACTTAATTTAAATTATCTATCTCTCCATAATGTACATAAATTGATCGTGTGATATGACGATGTTGGCGTTACTCTATAAAACATTAGTTTATACATCCATAAATGTACATATAAATAAATGTACATAAGCATAAATGTAAATATACATAAATTACCACATTACCATTGACTACAGATTTAATTAATAAAACTATATAATCATAACACATTACAACCGCGATGCATGAAGCAAGGAAATTTTATATTAACGCTCTTCAAGTACACGTGTGTTTATAAAACTAAGAGAAATAAAAGAACAGCAAATAAAATTGAATTAAAAATACATTTATTGTACATTTCTTTTAAAATATAACCTACACCCGACACAGTGAAACAGTTCATCTGAATAAGAAATAGCAAGACTTCCAAGAGAAAAATATTTTTATCTATATCAAATAAAAATAACAATAGAGAATACGCATTGTTTTTTTTAGGTTATGGTAACATCACAGTTGATGTCCTGACAGTTTGTGATGAACACGCTTCCCTGCAACTTACATACATCACGCCCGTCTCCTCAGGGTATGCAGAGACTATGGATCTCCATTTGTTACGATCTTTGCATACCTCTCTTGCTTCTTTTACACGCTCGTTTATTCTTGGTACTTCTGACCTGGCCCTTTTTTAATACTTCTACCTGGTTATGATCACCTCGGTCGTACTATACCAACTCTTCCATTCACTATTCTATATATTTGTGCAGTCATTCTACTTTGATCCATACTTTCTACCTATCCAAACCATTTCAACGTTCCTTTCTCTGTTGTTACAACATCATCTTTCACACTACATCGAGCTTCTATACATATATTTTTTTTATTTGTTACTTTTAATGTTTTTTCATGTGGCTTGATTTTATTTTATGCATATTCTCTATTAGTCTGCACCTTTCTTGGTAGTCACGCTATACTCCCGATCCTAGATCAAATTGGAAACTGATCGTATATGTGATGGTAGACCACTTAACTTACACTTGCTTAATTGATTTAATCACATGTCAGGAATGTCGCGGTAGAGGCAAATAGTCACGGTATTGAAACGACTGATTACTTGGATTCCAACGCATCAGAGCAACGCAAACCATATACTTATCTGTTACCCACTTGCTTATAAAACTGGGAAGCTTATATTGACGGTGATAAATTCAACTATCGTAAGGGACAATATGCAGGTAATTAGGAAATAAATACAATTACTTCGTTATAACTTCATTATTTGAAAAGCTATTTTTAATTATGTTTAAGATGTTTTTAACTCAAATTATTGAAATTAAATCCCTAATAAATGTCAGAAATAAATAGATACAAAAATGTTTGCCCTTATGTACCTTATACCAATTGAATTTCTGAACGTCGATGTCTGTTTAGGGTCCCAAAGAGGGCTTAGAAATGTGTAGTATATATAAGCAGGTTCATATGTTCTATACATGACTCCAAAATATATAAAGTATTACTTCATGTTTTATGTACTAGGATGGGCAAAAGAAATATGGCAAATGCATTCGTCAGGTGACATCAATGAGGTTGGGACTTACACATGGACCTCTCAAACTTTTCGAACTTCAGTACCTTTCGCTTCATTTAAAGTTGTATAACTCAATACCTCATACTTTAACAGACAGCTAGAGGTAGATCTCGTACAAGGTCGTCTGCATTGGTAGTGCTATACTTCGACCGCCAATCAGCTGTGTTCCGGTTTGAAGGGAGAAAGGTATCAATATTACTGGGTAATCTATACTAATACATATTGGGAAGCTGAAGAGTTTGTTTGTTTGTTTAAACACTCTAATCTCAGGAACCTCTGGCCCGATTTGAAAAATTATGTCAGTGTTGGATTGTAGATTTTTCGAGAAAGGCTACTATACCCCGCAAAGTCACTATTCCACGCGGACGAAGTCGTGGGCACTGTTGGTGTGATATCATATCTTCAAGTCCTAAGGTTGGCGTCACGCTAATAATATCCTTGTGATATTACAGGCGTCTATATGCTGCGGTGACGATTATACGCGGACCGTATGCTTCTGAATAGTCATTTCTATATAAAAAGATATAAAAGATTAGAAACTCTTCAACTTTAGTCAAACACAATATGTGTAGCATAGAACCCTATACAAACCATAAAAATCTTAACAGCGAGGTATAGAAATCCGTCATATCTATTCTAGTGACATCTATTGATAACAATAACAAACTAAATGTTAAAAGGTTTAAAGCAAACTTGAAGAAGTATTAAGTAAAGAGGATGGTCTTCAATGAGTTACGCTAAAGTGGACTCTATGGAACACAATATAAAGATTAGCAAGTTGGAATCTCAAAGCAGTTCGCTACCGCTTCGGTTGCTGGTTATATAGTTCAAGTTCACGTCAAATTACATTAACGAAGAGCGAAAAAGAACCCAATTGCGTCGTAATATACGGTCGTATTATCGCTTTATACCGCACACACCATATCGTTTGTTTAGAATTTTATTCTCAATTTCTTCGTAATATGGGTGTCAATTATCCACAAACATAGAGAACCTATTACTTGTATTTTCACTCGAATTACTTGCAGATGACAAAAGACACACCACTTTCGAAAAGTGACAACGGATGAGCGAAAATCCCGTTTCCGACATGTGGATAATAGAGTCCTACTTTACAATACCACTTTCACAAAGTGGTGATCATTTGATGAAATCAAACGCTCTCGCCGCCGATGTGTTCACTGAACATGAGGTAGACCTCATAAAAAAGGTCGCCTGCATTGGTACCTCACTCTCACCTATTTCTACCGACAAATAGCAGTGTTCGCATTGCTGTGTTCCGGCCTGAAGGGTGAGAGAGGCAGTGGAATTATTGGGTAATGTGTCATATCCTTAAATCACAAGTGATATCCTTATGATATTACGAGCGTCTATAGGCTGCAGTGACTGCTTGTTTGTCGACCTGGTCTAATAAAACGAAATCAACATCGGGACACGACGAATGTATATCAATGACTAGCTACAATCACAAATCCTAGACAAAACCTCAATTTAATACTGCATATTGACTAGCTTAGGCTGGCTGCCTGCAACAATTACTTGTGTTGACTATGTATTGTTTATAGCACAACTATTGCTGTGTTTGTACAATTATCATGAGAAAATCTCATATAACAGTCATCTGTATTGCTACCTCACTCTCACCTGTTTCTACCAAACAGCAGCTTTCATTGCTGGTTTGAAGGCTGAGAGAGGCAGTAAAATTGCTGGGTAATGTGATGTAATATTTCTTCAAGTCAAAAGGTTGGCAACACGTTTGTGATATCACGAGCTCTGATGCTTACTATCACTGACGGACTGTATGTTGACATGCTTGCAAGTCGACATGGTCTTATACAAAAAAATATTTGCGACAGAAGACGCCATTACATTCCGACATAATAAATTGTACTTATACAAAATGGTTGCCGATCGATGTTACCATTATTATTTCTTATTCCAACTTTTCTATTATACCATGTTACTTTATTATAGAAAAGCGTCTTAATTATTAATGTATCGCATTGGGAACAGAGTATACCAGTACCTCCCCCTGTACTATGGTATAGTAAGTAGTGACTCCCGGAACC
The DNA here is from genome assembly GCA_020976665.1 of Heortia vitessoides. Taxonomy (NCBI): domain Eukaryota; kingdom Metazoa; phylum Arthropoda; class Insecta; order Lepidoptera; family Crambidae; genus Heortia; species Heortia vitessoides. Next base: position 13,046,260 of record JACJUM010002809.1, read on the forward strand.
AACAGATGGCGGTATATCCGACTTATTGGTGCCTACATCTACTTCAAGTAGCAATTGTTACTTAAGTTGTTTTCCTTTTAAGGAGGCACTTCTTATTTTTTATTAAGTAATTATATAGAAACTGTACCTACATTGGTAATCCTTCATAATGCGAGGAAATGTCTGTGAGCATATCTCAAGTCTAATATTTACACTAGAGATTGCGCTGACACAGAAGCGATGTTAAACAAACAATAAAATTAAAACGGCAATGTATGTCGTGTTCACAAATATTACTTCAAGTATTACGTTAAGTGGTAAGAATATTTAAAAATAATTATTTCTGTTTAAGTATTGGATTTTGTTCATATGTTTTAAAATGTCAGTGGACGTCCACTGACATCAGATGGACCAATAATTAGCACAAACACAGCGACAGCTGCCTATTAATCACAAAAAGCGACACCATCATAGTAAACTTGCTAATAAAATACGAAAACTATAAAAGAACAGTCATATCAACACGACAGAATGATTCTACGACATCTAATCAATATTCTCTCATCATCGGAAACTTTACAAAAAAGCTTACACAAACACAACAAAAATAAACTACATACATACATATATGTAAACTTTCAAATATATTATATATATTTGAAGCGATCAATATATTACAGTTTCTTGAAAGCACAATTATTAATGTTTATCGATATATTTGACTCGGCGATCGACAACATCATTATAATCAGACAAATCAAGGCAGTATTCAATAACATCTGTCATTGTCAAGCTGTATCCGTCATTTTGTTATAGACGCGGTGAGCGGACCGCGCGGTCGACTTCAAATAAACAAACGGAAAGTGTTTAAAGCAGAGAGAGACGGCTGCGTATAGCTGTATGTCCTTGAAGTCACTTTAAAATACACATTGCTTGCTAACACTTGGCGAACCCCAAAATTACATACACTTTATAAGTGAAAAGATCTTTAAATGTTCATGCTTCTTATTCAGTACATATATAAAGAGAATATTTATATATATTCATCTATCATTATATGTATATATATTGACATATCAATGCATGGCCTAAACTAAAGGGATTAGAAATTTTCAATTTTGTACAGGTGTTCTTTTTATAACATAAGGGAGCAATAAAAAAGGATTTTTGAAAATTCACCCGCAAAGGGGGTAAAACAACGGTTTAAAATTAGTATGAAACATTGCTGTTTTTAAATGTATTACTATGAAATTCGGCAGGTAGGTTTTTTCTTAAATGTAATGTAATACATGTAAAATATTTTATAGAAAATCACCCCCCCCCCCCCCCCCGCCTTAAGGGTCAAAGTTAGTATGAAATCTCTCCGACTTTCAAAGTTATTTAATTGATTATTATTATTATGATAAAAGAAAAGCTGAGCTGGCCAAGTATAAAATCAGAAAAATTCAGTATTACTTTCCACTTACTGAGAAAGGTTATTTATAGGCTATCATCACGTGAGGACCAAATGATACTAAGTTTGGCCTACAACTTATCGCGAGTAAAACCGCCAGGCGCAACTAATATATCAACTTAGTATCTTCAGATCACAAGGTGGGCGACACGTTAGTGATATCCTAGTGATGACACGAGCGTGTATAGGCTGCGGTCACGTTAACCATCAAGCGGACCGTATGTTTGTGCGCTGTATTGATTATATATAAACAAAAATAGCCTAACCAGCCGTCTCTTGCCACATACAGCTCAATATCGAAGTACCGCACCGATTCCGTTCACCATATCTATCGATACACAGAATTCATTTTATAAAATTAACGCTAACTCGTTATATATTCTAAACACGACGACTGATTCTTATTTACAAAAGCTTTATTCTACCGGAAGGCTTCCAGATATCGAGAGTTCCACCTAATTTAGTCGAGCCGGGCGGCCCTTGGAGTTATTGTAATTGTCTTTTCGGTACTATAATGTTTTTTATCTATGCCTTTTTATATATAAGAGAGGTCTTGATTACATTTAAGGCGCAAGCAAGCTTCATTATCCTGGCAAAGTATGCTTTTAACATATTTAACATCATTTCCTAAATATATTTTACTCTATAAAATTTCGCTTAATTAATTCTCATTTAAACTATAACATTCTTGTTTAACTGGTTATTTCACTGTATTTGATCAGTCTGATGAGACTACATTAAAAAAATCGTGCAAACCGACTAATAACCTTTGAAAGAGGTTCAGATTAATTTTATATAACACACAAAATCACACTTTCATCAGAACAATCGTAGAAATGGGCAGCACCGCGCCACATTCACTTTCAGAAAGCGGTTCCACTTTCTCAAGTGTTCACGCTTTGACAAAGTGGAACGACTTTGAGAAAGTGGTCTCACTTTTGCAAAGTGGATCGTTCACAAAGTGGCTGGAGATTTTCAAGTAATTTAGGAAATGCGGTTAAAACAAGCGTCCACACACACACGCGGCCACAAGTCGCCAAGTCAAACAGACCACGCTAGTCTAGCCCTAGTGGTCCTGGTCTGAAGAGTCCACATTCTCTGTCTGCGCGAACTTGAGGAACACCTGCTCCAGGGTCGTCTGGCTGAAGCTGTACTCCACTATGTTAAGCTTCTCTTTCGCTGTTATTGGAGAAAAAGACACGTGTAAAGTGAATGAGTTTACATTTCAAATTTTAAATTAAATTGTTGCAATAAATATGAAAATGATGGGTTAATTAGAAAAAAGCTTTGTAAAATACAGCGTGATACTTTTGAAAGTTTATCATATATGCTATATAAAGTCTACTGTCTGTGCTGCCCATAATTGCCAAGCTGGGCCGTCATGGTGGCAATCGCAGAGAGCAACTGAGCGACGAGGATTCTGCTGCCCATCCCCACCCTGTAGAATTTGAGCTGCGCTAATTCAGATGGATGTACCGCCATCTGTCGGTTCTGGTACCATAGCCGCCTCACGACACCTGGTATCGAGGGAGGTACTATTCTACTCTTGCGGTACCCCACGGTTCTTCGCCGACGACTTTCTTTTGACGATGAATAATAAAATGCATTATGTAAATATATATATCACCGTTTTGACATCAATGTTGAGATGAATTGGGCATGTTAAAAAGATGCATGAAATCAGAAGTAGCAAGAATAAACGAGCGAGTATGTAAGGACTAATGTGAGGAAAGGAAGCCAAGATCGTAGGAAGTGGAGATCCATAGTCTCGTGTGATGTATGTATGACATCAGAGGTCTCTTACTCAAATGATTCCTTTCATACACGTTCGTTTATTCTTGGTACTTCTGACCAGGCCTTAATTTAACACCTCTTCGACCTGGTTAAGATATGTTCGCCAAGATCGTCCTGTACCAACTCTTCCATACACATCCACTCTATATATTTATGCAGTCATTCCACTTTCGTCTATCCTTTCTACATGTCTAAACCATTTAAAAACTCCTTTCTCTATTGTTGTCACAACATCATCTTTTCTATCACATCGATCTCTTATTAACACTTTTATCTATCTCTCAAACTTACACCATACATAACTGACACCATCCTATCTTATGCGCCAAGGGTCGTGGGTTTGATCCCCAAATAGGACAAATATCTATATGATGATAATTGTATTTCTTCTGCCTGGTGTTAAATATATGTATGTAAGTAGTATATTTGTGATTCCTCTGTTGTCTGGCGTCCGTAACACAAATACTTCAAGCTAATTGGATGGAGTCAGGTCAATGAATGAGATGTTTTGTAAATATTATTATTATTATTACTCGCATGCTTCTTCTGCCATAACCTTGAACACATCCATGATACCGAAAAAAGTTAAATTCTTCCCGCGCGTGAACTGTCAAATCGTTCATCCTATATTTGACGAAGCCTTAATGTCACAGATAAGATATATTTATGACATTGAACAACTATAATTCTTTTTTTTTAAGTTTACCGCAATACGTTTTTAATATTTATTACCTTGTGTTTGTTTATTAACTCGTTTCTCAACATCAACCTTTAACAGATCAACAATATATGTACGAGCAGTAAAGCATCGGCAAAGCGAAATTCTCCCTTTATTGGGCTGGCATATGTCCAACAGTGGACTTCTAATAGCTGATAAGATGATATATATAATAATATTGTCTGTTTTGATAATTTAAAAGGGCCTATGGTTATTTAAATAAAATATATTTCCGAATTGAGTGAAGAAACGTCATATTGGCACTGAAGTACTGGCGGAGTTTAATAGTACCTCCCTTTGTACCAGGTGTAGTATAACGTGAGTAAGGTACCGGAACCTACAGATAGTATATCCACTCAAAGCAGTGTAGTTTAAATGCGACAGGGCGGAAATGGGCAGCAGCGTTCTCGTCTCGATGCTACACTCTGCAATTGTGGACAATTTCTCCCTGTCATGGGGAGGCCAATATCCAGCAGTGGACGTTTTGCGTCTGCTATGATGACCGTCATATTAATACAAGAGGATCTCACCGTCCTCAATCTGTTGGAAACATCTGGCAAGGCTGGACACGGCGGACTGCGGCACCGAGAATACGAGCCGTTCGGCAAAGTTTTCCTCCAGGACCGCGGATGGGAACAGCTGCCCCACCAGGGCTATAGCCGCCTCCGCGCTCAACCCGCCGCCGCTCGACTCGGTTCTGTAGAACAAATGTCACATCCTTAATGCTGATCTGCGAAGACGTCAACTCCTGCACCACCGGAGGGATGGGCGAGACTGTTCAATAATAAACGATGGACTCGTGATGGAGGACGGAGGAGGAGGATGGAGGAGACGGATGGACTCTTCAATTTTTGATGGAGACGGTTCTTGATAACAGAATATAATCGATATTGATATAGGACGTCCATCCATAAGGTGGACAGACGATCTGATTGAAACTACAGAATCGCGCTGGACGCACATGATCGGTCCTGTTGGAAGTCCACTCGGAGAGGCCTAAGTCCAGCAGTGGACGTCTTGCAGCTGGTATGATGATGAACGAATGATTATGTATTATATATTAATGATATGAATCTATTTAATTAAATCAATATTATTTATTGTAATTTTGATAACGTTATCACTTCTTGCAATGAATTTGAATTAATGTATACCAATAGAAATTAACTATTTGTATTATTTTACCAAATAACTGTTTAGATTTTGGTCAATATTGCAGAACGCTCCTTACAACTTCTACCCCCTATTTTAGAGAAGTGTGGGTTGGTAAAAGTGACACAAAGTAACCTAAGTCCTAAACCTGAACCTAATGGGTTCCTCGCTGGGTTCGCAGGATCAGAACGGAACTGAAGGTTGCCACTCGAGGGCTTCTCTAATGCCGGACCTCGGCTCGAGTGTCCGTCGCAGGGGGCACATATTGAGAAGATGGAGAAAAGAGGAGGACTGCGTGAGCCAGCCAGCAGTGGGATTGTGAAGTGTCAGCGAGAGGACGACGTAGCATCCAAAGAACTTTTCAGGTGTTCCTAACATTAACCTTTACTAATATTATAAAGCTGAAGAGATTGATCGTTTGAATGCGCTAATAGCAAGATCCGCTGACCCGATTTGAAGAATTCTTTCAGTGTTGGACAGACCAATTATCTAGGATGGATATAGGCTATATAACATCACGTTAGGACCAACAACAGCGGAGCGTAAATTATACTGAGTTTGTTCTACAACGCTGGTCCGATCCGAAATAATATTTTAGTGTTGGCTAGTCCATTTATCAAGAAAGGCTATATAGACTATTAATATTAAAAAAAAATCAGGATCCGTTTTAATAAATAAACCAATACTGAAACGCGGAAGAAGTCGCAGGCATTGCTAAATTTCAGTCAGATTTTGAGAGTCTGTTATATACTCCTCGATTTGATTTTCCTCATCAGTACTCACCGATGGTGCTGTTGCCGGGGCGCGGGCGGTGTGCCGGCCACCAGTGGCGTGTGTATGCTCACGTCCACCGCCTCCGCCTCCGCTTCCGCTTCTGCCTCCGCGCAAGCCGACCCGCGGCCTGAACCACCTGGGCCACAACACAACAATATATACTCTTTCTATTTCTAAGCTTCGGGAAGCAAAAGTCATGTAAATAAATAAATTCACTTATATGTACATTGACCTGACTCCGAGATAAGTCAATTGAAGCACTTGTGTTACGGACATCAGACAATACGAATATAAACAGTGATACATATTTAACACCCAGACGCAGAACAGACGCTATTGTATTCATCATATAATTGTTTGTATGTTGAGGACTGAACCCACAACTCTTGGCGTAAAAAAGAGGCTCTACTGAATGCATCGGGTCTGTCAAAATAGTGGATTCCGTTTTTTTAATGAATATCAGACTCCGTAGTATGTCCACTGTTGGACATAGGCCTCCGCAAGCAAGGGGGAATTTTGCCTATATTTTCCGCGTTGGGCAAGCGTGCTGAAAATGAAAACGTGCTGACGTGGACACTGCTGCCCATCCCCACCCCGTGCATTTTAGCTACACTGTTTCGAACGGATATACCGACATCAGTCGATTCTGGTACCTAAGTCGCCTCTTACGACACCTAGTATAGGGAAGTACTATTCTACTCGGCCGGTACCTCACGGCTAGCCTTTAAATCAGTCTCGAAGTATTCAGGATCTCCTCATTCGGCATGTGAGATAAACTCTTACCTTCATCAGCCTCCCCTAATGACGGAGAATTCTCGGTGGAGCGCAGAGGAGATGGTGACATTGAAAGCTCTGGTTCCATCATCTGCAACATATATGTCATTACATCATTTTCCAGGAGTATCAGCTATGATCCTATTATTTTTGCATCGGTTTTTTAAGTACATGCCACTGTTGGGGGGAGGGCTAGGTCGCTTATAAATGAGCGATCCTTTGCCCGATTTTACCTGCGTACCCCGCACCCTTGACAAATAAGCAAACAGCCCGCGTGATAGTAAGCGTCACCGCGGCCTATACACGTGATATCGCGAGGATATCACTAGGGCGTTGCCAACCTGACTTGATGGTATTATGTAACATTTTCTAGTAATCTCACTACCTCTCTTACCTTTGAAACCGGAACAGTTATTTGGCAGTAGAAATAGGTGAGAGTGAGGTACCTTTGTATGAAGTCTACCTCATGTTAATCAAATCACCTGAAAGAGAACCTTACCGCCTTCTGATTATTCTGCCCAATTTTCATTTCTAACGTGTAACCAGCTCCGTACAAATTCTTCAGGTGTTGCGTTGAGCCAATACACCTGCGAGCAGACAGATATCGCAAATTACAAATACATCATCATCATATCAGCCGTAGGACGTCCACTGCTGGACATAGGCCCCAAGTGATCTCCAATATGACCGGTTGCATGCGGCTTGTGTCCAACGCGAACCTGTGGTTTTAGTCAGATCGCCGATCCACCGTCGGACGTCCCAAGCTATGGTTGCTGGTACGTGGTCTCTATACCATCAGCCGTCGATTCTGTGATTACGCTAGGCTGTATAATAACTTTAGTTCTGTTACGGATCTTGTCATTCCTGATTCGATCGCGCAAAGAGACTTCCAGCATTGCCCTCTCCATCCGACATCCAACAAGCAATTACAAACATGCTTTGTAATAATTTTTCAATTCAATATACAGTTCATCAATTAATTTTTTTATTTTAATTGCATTTTAGTAATAACTTGCAATTCAATCTATTATCTATATTTGTCTGTATATATAAATAGAAAACTTGACTGACTGACTGTCTGACTGACAAATCAACGCAGGTCCTAAACTATCTTCAAATATTGCCTAGGCGTTCCTTTTATAACGTAGATGACCACTAAGAAAGGATTTTTGAAAATTTACCCACTAAGGGGGTAAAACAAGGTGCAAAAATTTTATGAAACTGTGCTGTTTTCGAATGAAATTCATTATTCAGTTTCATTCAGCTTTCTTTCTTCTTCTGTGTCACCATGGAAAGGCTCCTTTTATCGTCATCAGGTTCCATCATATCAACATAGATAGTTCATGAACATAGGTCATAGACCCCCCCAAGATAGGGGGATTTTCGCCGACAATTCCGCGATGGGCAGGCCTGATGGCAATCGCAAAACGCAACTTCCCGACGAGGATGCTGCTGTCCATCCCCTTTCGTATTCAATTGCGCTGTTTTGGATGGACATACCGCCTATTAGTTCCGGTACCTTAGTCGCCTCTTACGACACCAGATATAGAGGGAGGAGGTACTCTAATCCGCCAGTAACCCACGGTTCTCATCAGGTTTAATAAAAATTCCTCAAATTACCTGTAAAGGCTCTTTAAGATACTGAGAATCATTTTTCATTAAATACTTACAACATTACGGGCTAATGAACATCATAATTCTATAAAAAATAATTACCTTAAACCCCCTTTGACCATAATGCCAACTCTAGAACATAAAGCATCAGCCTCTTCCATGGAATGTGTCGTCAGAATAGCACCTTTTTTACCCTGAAATACGAAGACAACAATATATGACAGAAGAAAAATAAGTTCCATTTGTATTGTATCCTGTGATGATAGTTGTAGATACAGACTACTGTAGTCTGTATCTACAACTATCATCACAGGGAGAGGGGGGAGGAGACAAATACTGGAGAAGTACAAACCGCCATACCTGCCCAGCGCTGTAATTATGGGCAATATCCCTCCTTTTATGGGATAGCCTATGTCCATCAGTGGATTTCGACTATAATGATGAATATAATATTGTAATGGATTGGGAAGCCTATTTAATGTCATAATAGCCTTCACGCGAAAGAGGGGTTTTTGCTTCTAAATAACGACGCTGGGCAGGCTGCCAAGATATGATACAAACTAGTAGTTACGCCTCGGACATAGGCTTCTCAAAGAAAGGGGTTGTTTTGAACATAATTGCCATGTTGGGCAGCTGTAGCATCTGTCTGTTCCGGTACCTCAATAGCCAGGGGAGGTACAATTCTACTCTGCGAACAGCTTAACGAGTGACGCACCTGGAAGCTGGCCAGGATGGTGTCCCAAAGGAAGCGCTTGCTGCGCGGGTCCATGCCGGTGGACGGCTCGTCCAGCAGCACGACGCGCGGGCTGCCCACCATGGCCAGCGCGAAGGACAGCTTGCGGCGCGTGCCGCCCGAGCACTCGTCCGCGTGCTTGCCCGCGTGCTCCGCGATCTGCAGCCCCGACAGGTACGCCGCCACGAGCCTGCGGCCGGCGGCGCGGTTGGTGCCGAGTCTAACGTTGCCTTTCTTTCGTGGCGCCAAATGATTGTAAATAACACTTAGCAAGCCCTTCAAAATTGGGTTTTTGTAAGTGCAACCGTCTCTAATATCTATTTCTTATTCGATACAACTTAAGATATCTTTTGCTATAATACTGCAATAAAATATCGCTCAAGAAGTATTTTGTATTTGTCCACATCAAGCATACAATCCGCGTTATAGTTCGCGTCACTGCAGCCTATAAACGCTCGTAATATCACAAAGATATCACTAACGCTTTGCCAACCTAATGACTTGCAGATATTATGTCACTGTGACCAGTAATTTCACCCTTCAGACCGGTACACAGCAATGCTGTTACCAGTAAAAGTAGATGAGAGTGAGGTACCAATGCAGGCGATATTTGAATAAGAGCTACCTCATGTAAAAGTGTCGAGTTATAGTTTTTTTTCAAAGAAACAATGTTTTTTTTGAAAAAAGAAGAGGTTCGGTTAGAAGAGGTATTATATATTAGAAAGGTCAGGTCACAAATACCAAGAATATACGAGCATATATGGAAGGACTAATACGAGTAAAGGAAGCGAGAGATGTATGCCAAGATCGTAACAAGTGGAGATCCATAATCTAGGCTACCCCGATGGGACATAGGCGTGATGAACCTAACCTACTCATACGTCAATTCCAGTGCCCCTAGAGGGATGGGCGATTGTTCCCACGAACCCCTCAGGAGAAATACCGCAGGATTCGCGGGATCGGGACCGACGACTATCACTCGAAATCGGTAATAGGCTCGAGTGGCAGTCGTTCAGGATAATTAAATAGTTGTTTGCAAAAGGGGTGGACTGAGTAAGCCCGGCCGCACTGTTGCGGTTGGTTATCTCACGAGAGGCAGGGACTGCACGCGTTCGCCCGTGAACACAGTATACTGCTACGAAAAGAATATGTGTGTAGTGTTCGTGATTGTGGAGAGTCAATATTTCTTTTTTTTTATTAATTCCCACAAAATCTCATCTATTGACCTGACTCCACAATAAGTCACTTAAAGCACTTCTGTTACGGACGTCAGACAACAGTGGAATCTCAAATATACTACTTAAATACATATATTGCACATCCAGATACAGAACAAACACAAATATCATCATATATCAATATTTGTTCTGGGTGGGTGAACTTACTACCATCTGATCAGTATGATGGCGAATGCTGGAGGAGTTTGAAGAAGTGACGGTGTCGGGCGGGATGTGTGTTACTCGCCTGGGCGTGTCCGCCTTGCTGACCCCCCGGATGGCCGCGTAGCATTCGATGTGCTCTCGGATGGTGACGTTCTTCCAGAGCGCGTCGTGCTGGGGACAGTAGCCCAGCAGCTGGAACGTGGACGACTGCGGCTCGCTCACGTTTTCGCCGCCCAGCAGCACCTAAAAATTTGATCCTCGGTACTAACCTAGCAGTATCAGACCCCCTCAACTGAGGAAGAATTTTGCTCATAATTGTCGCGCTAATCAGGTGTGGTGGCAATTGCAGAGTGTTGCTACGCAACGGTAATGATGCTGCCTATCCCCGCCCAGGGGGTGCTGTTAACTTTACCGTAGCCTAGCGTTTGTAATAACATCGTAATCTTTCTGGCATCTCACAGGTAGTATACAACAAAAGGATGCATGTTTATTGGAACCGTCTTTCTTCAGCAGAATACTGAAGGAACCAACCAAATGATCGTATCTTTATATTGTTGTGTTATATTCAATTTTTTGTTGGTTCTAAAACGTTTCGAAACGGTTCTCTTTTCTCAATATTGAAAAAAGATTTAAACTCAAACTTTCCCTGGACATTTAGGCAGCTTTTTTTTTGAATGCTTGACTATCTGTCGATTCTGGGATCACGATCGCCTCTACCTACACCTGTGACAGAAGAAGGTACTATTCTAATTCTAGCGTAGTTGTACAAACCGTGCCATTAGTGGGCCGCTCCTCCGCCGTGATGATCTTCATGGTGGTGGTCTTCCCGGCACCGTTGTGGCCCAGCAGGCCGAACACTTCCCCGCCGTGCACGGCGAGGCTGAGGCGCGAGAGGCCGGCGCGGCGCGCGGGCGCGGCCTCCCCGCCGCAGCAGCCGCCCGCGCCCGCGCCCGTACCGCGCACTTTGTACTCCTTGCGGAGATTCTGAGGGGCGGGTTCAATGAACTTTGGTTAGACACTGTGGTAAACAACAAATTAACCTCTCCAAATCTGTCAATCTTTTACAATCAATTTTGAACTCAATGTCTCGCTTTTATAGATTAGTATCGCTTGCGAAATGTTGACAGATTTGAGAAGGTTCATCTGTTGCTGTGGGTACTTTGCTGCCTGTTAAGTCAGCAGAACTCCAGTGTATGCAAGGTTCTTGCAAGGCTTGTATTCTTTATCATCATTTATGTCTTGTTTGATAAAAAAAAGTAATATAAAATAATTCAATTAAATAAAAAATCTAGTTGATATTATATTTAATTATGAATATTGGTATGTACGACAGTAATCCGTAAGTGAATATTAAATAAATAAATAAATATTTTAAGAGAAATATTTCAACCTTTATAGAGGTATTACATTTAAAGACGTATTTGCATCAAAAAGTATACTCACATGGACGACCAGGACTGGCGCGTGCTGCGAGGGTTGCTGCAGCATGCCCGCGACCCGCCTCCGCTCGCGCCGCACATCCTCATCTTCCCCCGCGTCAGACGCACTCGCGCCCGCCTCCGCTTCTGGATCCGCTTTGCTCTCTGAACGGCTGCGGTTGCGCTGTGGAAGACAAAGCTTGTTAGGTTCGGATATCGATATAATCATTATCGTCATATTAGCTGGAAGAAGTCCACTGTTGGAGTTAAGCTTCCCCAAGAAAGGGGATGCTTTTCCCTTCATCATACTAGCCATTAAAAGTCCACTGTTGGACATTGGCCTCCTCAAGAAAGGGGTATGCTATAATTGCCGCGCTGGGCATGCGTGTTTGCAATTGCAAGGCGTAGCTTTCGCGACGGGGAATTTGCTGCCCAACCCCGCCCTGTACATTTGAGCTGCTTTTTTTGCATGGATATGCACCCTTCCCCACTCTGTGCACTTGAGCTACACTATCTCGGGTGGATATACCGCCATCTGTCGGTTCTGGTACCTCAGTCGCCTCTTACGACACCTGGTACAGGGGGGAGGCACTATTCTACTCTGCCGGTACCTTACGGCTAACTTCCCCTTAATTCACAAAATTTTGCAATTAACGATTTGAATATCCCCAACGACGGCCACTCGAGGTCGAGTGACAGGCACGTGTCGCGCCACCACGTGCCCGGCGAGTACTGACCGGCCAGAGGCGCCCGCCGGACTTGAGGCGGTCGGCGGCCAGCAGCGCGGCGCCGCACAGCGGCACGTGCGCCACCATGGCCGCGATGAGCACGCAGATCTCCGCCGTGAAGTACACCGACAGCGCCGGCGTGGTACACAGCCCGCGCAGGTTGCACGTGATGTACACTCTGCAACAACCGGTTCGGGGTCACTACAGTCGACAGCCGTCGGGTGCCGCCAGGGTAGAATGTGGCAAGGTAAGTTCGACTGGATGACAATTGGCACCTTTTTGTGTTTTATTGACTGACGTTTCTCTGAACCATGAAGTACCGACGAGTAGAATAGTATCTCCTCTTTTACCAGGTATCGTAAGAGGCGACTAAGGTACCCGAACCGACAGATGTCGGTATATCTACCCAGAGCAGTGTGGCTCTAATGTAAAGGCGGGTACGGCCAACAGCATTCCATGCCCAGTTAGCATGCACTCTGCGATTGTCAACGTGCTTGCCCACCGCGGCAATTTAAGGCAATATCGCCCCTGTTTGAGGAGGCCTATGTTCAGCAGTGGTCTGACTTGCTGGATATAATATGAATGGTGATAGGTCACTTATTTGTGTACAGGGAAGATTATGAGCGGAATTAAGAGTTCGATTTCTGGAGACACAAACCGAACATTTTTCTGGCGTTCTTAAATTTCCTTATTAGCTGGATTTACTCTGACGTCAGTTCCAGTGTCCTGCGCTTTTCCCGTAACCCCGCGAGAGCGGGCAAAGTTTGGGCGATTGGAATCCCACGCCAGTCACTCAAAGGCGCCTCTAAGACACGGATTTCGGCTAGAGCTGAGCAAGCGTGTTGGCAATCGCAGCTTTTCGCGACGTGAATGCTGCTGCCCATCCCCACACTGTACATTTGAGTTACACTGTTTCGGATGGATATACCGCCATTTATCGCCGGTTCTTATATATTCTCAGCAAACACATTGCAAGCGCGATGCAGGTTCTGTGATGTGATTGGTCGAATTCTATCATTAAAAATACATAAATGCTACTCACCTATCAACGTAGTAAATTATGGCATAAGGTATGTACATAACATCCAAGAAACTAAAAAGGAGGTGAAGGGAGAACGCGATGTCGCTTCCTGCGAACAAATACACCATCAAACACATAATACAACATCTCACACATTCACCTGACTCCGTGGTAAGTCGCTTAAAGTACTTGTGTTACGGAGACCAGATAACAGAGAAATCACAAATATATTACTTAAATACATACTTTTAACACCCAAACACAGTACAAACACAAATTTCATCATATAAATATTTGCCCTGGGTGGGGATCGAACCCACGACCGTTGGCGCATAAAATAGTATCAGTACCATCTGCGCCATCGGGTCCGTCATTTAATACTAGTCACGCTCCGCGGTTTCACACACGTGACATTATCGGAATACAATAGACACCTATGTCACTTGCTGATGCTGTTATTTTATATTCATCATCGTACCAGCCATCGGAAGTCTACTGCTGGACATAGGCCTACCCAAGAGAGGGGGAGTTTAGCCCATAATTGCCGCGCTGGGCAAGCGTGTTGGCAATCGCAGCTTTCGCGACGGGAATGCTGCTACCCATCCTCACCCTGTGTATATGAGCTACACACGAAGATAACATTAACTAGAAAAAAAACTGATCTCAAGCTTCAGGCGGAATCGTTACTATGTATACCTTTTAAGTTGTTAAAAAAATGCATTTTCAATGCATAAATATATAATAAAAAAATCCTTTAAAATAAATAAGTAATATTTTTCTAATTGTTGAATGCTTTGAACTTGTGAAAGATAGAATAGTAATATAAAAGTATAATAGGAGTAGAATAGTACCTCCCCCTGCACCAGGTGTCTAGGAGGCGACTGAGGTACCGGAACCGACAGATGGCGGTATATCCATCCGAAACAGCACAACTTAAATACTACAGGGTGGGGATGGGCAGCAGCATCTACATCGCTAAGTTAAGTTCTGCGATTGCCACCACGCCTGCCTAGCGCGGCAATTATGGATAAAATCCCCCCCTATCTTGGGGAGCTTAATGTTCAACAGTGGACTTTCTATAGCTGATATGATGACGATATAAAAGATAGTGTTGGTACGTATAACAATAGTTATTTATTTATAAATTACACCAATACTATCATTATCAGTGTACTTAACCTAATGCGGTAGTATGGCAGACAAATGAAAATATACTTACTATTATTTTAAATCAAATTATCTTAAATAAAAGAGGCCATCTCTTTAGTTTAAGATAATTTGATGTCTTAATACATAAAAAATCTTCATGGAAAATTCGATATTACCACAAAGTCACGGTAGCACAATGGTAGAACAGTTCCCGGGCAGGAGAAAGACGCAAGTTCAACTCCTGCCCAAAGCCTGATACAAGTTAAACTTACCCCACTTAAACGTGTCCATAATTGCGACTAAGATGAATGGAATAACTCCGACCCACGTCGTGATGTTGGGCATGATACTCTGCGCGGAGTCCATTTTGTCAAACACATAAGACAGGCAGGTGTTGAACAAAATGGCGGACGGGCCGTACAACACGAGGAGGAACGTCAGCATTATGATAGCGGAACCGTTCGTCAGACTTGGGATGTCGTTGAGGATCACCTGGTGGAGAAAACACTTGCTATCAATCATCAGCATAGCAGTAAACGTCTATTGCTAGACATAGGTATCCCGAATCACGGGTAATTTAAGCCTTAATTGAGTGACTTTGTAGATCACGACGGAAATGCTGCTGCCCATCCCCACCCTGTTACTTTGAGCTACACTGATTCGGGTGTTTATACCGCCATCTGGCAGTACCGATGGCGAACTTCTGACTTGAGTGATAAAGGTCGTGGGTTCGATTAACATCCTAAGCAAACTATTATGTGATGTTTGTGTTTATATTTGTGCAGTCATTCTACTTTCATTCATCCTTTCTACATGTCCAAACTGTCTGAACATTCCTTTCTCTATTGTTGTCACAACATCATCTTTTCCACCACATCGATCTCTTATCACAATATTCGTTAATCTATCTCTCAAACTCACACCATACATACCTCGAAGTACTCTCATTTAAACAGCATTTATTCTACTCGCGTGCTTCTTCTGCCATACCCAACAGTCACTAAAATACGTCATTGTTGGAACCAACACACCTCTATAAACAGTCAATCGAGCATCTAGACATAAAACAAACACTAATATCATCAAAAAATGGGCCCTATGTGGGACCCCCCTTTAACCCCCTTTAGGGATAATTTACGAAAAAATATTTTACACTTGTCCCTCGACTAGAGAAGCAGAACCTTTATACTGTATTTCATTCTAATAACGTTCAAAACGGCTAAGTTTCGCATTAACTTTGTACCCCCCCTTTTACTCCTTTAGGGGGTAAATTTGCAAATATCCTTTCTTAGTGCTGACATATGTTATAAAAGGTAACCCTGAGCAAAATTTCAAGTTTCGTACCCTTATAGTTTAGGCCCTGTGCTGATATGTCAGTCAGTCAGTCAGCTTCTTTTTTTAAACTCATTTATTCATTATATATATACATATATAAGCCACACCTACAAATAAGTCGTATAGAAAAAAATATGTTGGCATTATAAATGTGGTTAATACGAAGAAAATGATAAGTCTATACTCACAAGTACGAGGACTCCGGCGCTGGTGATGATCATAATGAAGATCAGGATGGTGAAGTACGTCAGGAAGTACATGCTCATCGACAGGCCGTTCACGCGCAGCTGGTTCTTGGCTTTGATCTGGAACGGGATGGAGTAGATAACGACGCATTCCCCCTTGTTCAAAATTGTTTGCATTGGTACCTCACTTCCATCCGTTTCTACCGGCAAATAGCAGTGTTCTCATAGCCAGTTTCAGAGGTGTGAGAGGCTGTGATATAACTGTGTAGCGTGGTATAATGTCTTAATGATATCCTTGTGATATTACGAGCGTCTATAAGCTGCTGTATCGATTTCCATCACGCGGAATGTATGCTTTTTTGTCATCCTGGTCTAATCAAAAATAAGCAGAAAAAATATTCGAAGAGTCACCTCTCGGTCGTAGACGATATCCACGGCAAGGGTGACGGGCACTAGCGCGAAGATCATTCCCATGAAGATGGCGCAGACCACGTTGCCCACGTTGAACTCCTCCTGCTGCTCGGTCTGCTGGAACGGGTGCGTCAGCACCTCAATGGGCTTGAAGCTGTCCAGCGCGCCCGCCGCCGACAGCAGCACCCTGCGGCGCGAGTGGGGCGTTACCTGACTATCGTTTTAGATGGAGGTACACCTAAACTCGTGTTCTAATCTAAATATAAAAGAGGAGCTGGCTGTCTGTCTGTCTGACTGACATATCAACGCAGGGCCTAAACTATAAGGCTTAGAATCTTGAATTTGAAATTCGGTATTAAGATTCTTCGTTATAAGTCATGAAACATGTGTAAAAAACTTTTCAAACATCATCCCCTAAGGGGGTAAAATAGGAGTGCAATGTTAGTATGAAAATTCTACAATTTAACTCAGGTAAAACCACGGGGTGATGCTTGTAATCTATATTTCTTGATCACTTTATTTTTGTTATGTTTTTATTTGTTTTCTTTTTGTTTTGACTTTATAACTTCCTCAACTTAGACATCTGTAATTTGTGTAAATTAATTTTATCGTACTGTTATTGTGTTTTTTGTGTTTTCTGGTGTTCTGATGTTCATTACATAAGTCCTTAAAACTAATCTTGGAGTCAGGATAATATATGAGACTTTGTTTGAATATTAGGACTGAAAAGAGAGAGGAAGAGTGAGATAGGGAAGGCGAAGAGACGGGAGAGGAGTCTACGTGTCAGAGAGAGAAATGTTAAGTCTGGTTAAGTTATTATAGAAATGAATAATTATTTATTATTATCACGGAAATCTCACCTGTACATACTATTGTCCAACATATTGACAATTATGGGCAGACTGTGGGTATACGTGCTGTTGTAATACGCCATGACCTCTTTCGACCTTAAGCTAAATGCACCGAAGTTCTCCATTCCCAGCAGACTGGAGAAGTTCCCATCAAAGTCCACTATAGGATGAGCTCCGAGCATCTCCAAGGAGTCTCGGAGGTCGGTGATCTCCTTCAAATTGTTCGTTTCGCTGAACACCGCTATGGGGGTCTTGTTGAAGTACGCGTTGGGGTCCAGTTTGAGGGGTTGCATTCGAAAAAATACTATCTGTCGTGACTTCATGTAGAGGCCGAGAGCGCAGGAAACTGAAAATTACAAAAGTTCAAAGTAGGTAGGTAGGTAGGCAAAGGTATATTCTGTCATAGCCGTGTGGTACCGGCAGAGTAGAATAGTACCTCCAGTACCTGGTCTAATATTACTAACGCAGCTATAAAGAAGAACATAATACGAAACACCTAATTTTTTTTCTATTGATAAAATCTTCAAGAATAAATCTTCTATTGATATAATCTCCAAGAATAAATCTTCTATTGATAAAATCTTTAAGAATAAATCTTCTATTGATATAATCTCCAAGAATAAATCTTCTATTGATAAAATCTTCAAGAATAAATCTTCTATTGATATAATCTCCAAGAATAAATCTTATATTGATATAATCTTCAAGAATAAATCTTCTATTGATATAATCTTCAAGAATAAATGTTCTATTGATATAATTTTCAAGAATAAATCTAGTCTTGTTCTGCTTATGATATCATTCGTAGAATGTCCATTGCCAGCAAAATAAACGTGCCCATAATTGCCGCACTGGACGAGCGTGATGGCAATCGCAGAGCGTAGTTTCGCGATGGGAATGCTTCTACCGCCAAATAGCAGTGTTTCCATTGTTGTATTTCAATTTCGGCCTTAGGGTATCGGCGGAGTATAATAATACCTCCCCCTGCACCAGGTGTCGCAAGAGGCCACTGAGGTAACAGAATCGACAGATGGGCAGCATCATCCCCGTCACAAAAGCTGCACTCTGCGATTGCCATTACGCTTTTCCAGCACGGCAATTATGGGTAAAATTGCCACCGAGAGAGTTAGTGAAGTTATTGGGGATATAATATCTTCAAGTCACAAGGTTGGCAGTGCGTTAGTGATATCCTTGTGATATTATGAGCGTCTATAAGTTGCGGTGAGGCTTACTATCACTATCAAAAAGTAAAAAATAGAATCCAAACCTGGAATTAAATCTAACAAACAATAACCTATAATTCATAGCTACTTACTTATTGGCATGAAGATCATGACGTACAGCTTGTACGGGTCTCTGATCATGCGAACGGTCCTGATGTACACCAGCGCGCAAAAGGTTCGCCAGCACGACGGCTTGGTCTTAACCAGCTCGCCCAGGGCGTCCACTGACACCGGCGCCTCGGGCGTCACCTGCCACATAACACATGGATGTACTGGGTATACTGGCCTAAGGTATTATCGTTACTAATATTATAAATGCGAAAGTAACTCTGCCTGTCTGTCTGTCTGTTACGCTTTCCCGCTTTCGCGCTTAAGCCTCTCAACCAGTTTTGATGAAATTTGGCACAGACAATCTTTAGAAAGGACACAGTCTGTTTTTTAATTCGAAATAAGGGTTGTAAGGGGTCGAAAGGAGAGATAAAATGTTGTATGGAAATATCGCTATTTTTAGAGCCTTAAACTTTAAACTTATTTTTCAGGCCATTGATTCGATATAAATAAACATGACATTCAAAGTTTATATAAGTTAAGGTAAAGAGGTATGGTACCCAAAAAAACTATTCCACGCGGACGAAGTCGCGGGCACAGCTAGTGAATGAATAAATCACACAACATCTCATGCTTAACGGAGGAGCCTTAGCCTACCGTGAGGTTAACATAAACGTGTCATACAT
This sequence comes from Heortia vitessoides, assembly GCA_020976665.1. Classification (NCBI taxonomy): domain Eukaryota; kingdom Metazoa; phylum Arthropoda; class Insecta; order Lepidoptera; family Crambidae; genus Heortia; species Heortia vitessoides. The sequence goes on from JACJUM010002809.1 coordinate 13,065,688, forward strand.
TGACCTGACTCCTCGTCACATCTTATGCGCTGTGGGTCGTGGGTTTGGTCCGAACTCGGACAAACATTTATAAGATTATATTTAAAACATTATTTTTCCCATAAATAGACCTGATTCCATGTTAAGTCAAAACTTAAACTACTTGTATATCAGACAACATACAACATATAAGAAAACATTATTTAACATCAAGACACCGAACAAACGCAAATAGTCGGGAATCAAAGCCAAGACATTTTTCGCACAACATAGAGAAACTACCATCGTGCTTGTCAGCTAATGACATTAACATAATTCTAAACGAACCTTGACGTGTTCAACCCCGTGGGTGGTTGAGTGCAGGGCGTGCGAGGCGGGCGGGGTGGGGAGTGAGGTCGCCTTTTGCGTGTCCTTGTCGTTCAACTCCTGGAACCAAGAAGCCTAGTTTACACACGTCAATAATAAGGAATATATACTTTTTGTCTATGAGAGCATCTCGAAGCCAAAGTCCACTGCTGGACATAGGTCGACGTGGCAGACGTGCTAGCAATTGGAGAGTGTAGCTTCGTGACCGGAATGCTGCTGCCTATCCCGGCCTCGTCATCACATGAGACCAGGTCGACAAACAAGCGTACAGTCCGCGTGATAGTAAGCACCGCAGACTATACACGTTCGTAATATCACAAAGATATCACCAGCGTGTTGCTAACCTGGTGTCTTGAAGATGTTGTCACATTACCCAGTAATATAACTGCCACTTTCAACTTTCACACAGTGATGCGATTTGGCGGTAGAAATAGGCGAGATCTACTTCATATAATCCACGCATGCACAATGGGGCTGTTATAAGCCAAATTCCCTTTCTTGAGAAGACCTATGTCTAACATTAGACCTCCTATAGCTCCTATAATGATATATAGCTACAGCAATCAGCTGCGTTTTCTTAGGCTAAAGAACTGAAACAGATTTATATCCTGGTCCGGAGCTGGTTATACCTGATAACTGAGGGTTTTGCTCTGCAGCGACAGGCTTCTGGATAGCGCGCGCGCCCTGACCAGCTTCACTGAGGAGACACCCTCGACCGTCTCCGTCTCCTCGGCGTTCTCACCCTCTAGGCTGAGGAACACCTCCTCTAGCGTCGTCATCGACACCCCGTAGCTTGTTATGCCTGGGAGGAACAGTAAAAAGATTACTATGACTACAAAAACAAGCAAAATATGGAACAATTTACGCTTTCACTATTTGTAATAATCGCATAATAATTACCGCAATTGAAACTACACAAACGTGTAGTTTGGATATAAACTAAAAACAACAATCGGCTTTAAAATGTCAACTTTCAATATTTTTGTATGACGTTTGAGTTGCGTACGTTTTGAAGCCATTAAGTTTGTGTAATTAGTACAAGTATCAAGTAGTGCGTATTCGACGGGCCCGAAAGCATTTGGTATTCCTATCTTGTACGCTTAAGGTCGTGCACCAAAATTCGACCTCCGCCCAGGACTATTATTTAAATGATATAATAATAACTTGCACTTGTGTTATGAACGTCAGACAACAGAGTAATCAAAAACATAACACTTAACTACACAATAATAACAACCAGACATGAAACAAATACAAATATCATCATACAAATGTTTGTTCTAGATGGAGATCTGCGCGATTGCACTCACCGAGCCTGTTGGTCTTGTCCCGGATCTCGTGCTCGATGGCCAGGAACAGCGGAGGGAACAGGTGCACGGCGTAGTGCGGCAGGATGTAGGACAGCTCGCGGCCGTGGCGGCGCGCCTTCTCCGCGCGCGGCACGTGGCCGCGCACCAGCCGCGTGATCTGGTGCTCGCGGCACGCGCCTGCGCGTGGGAGCCCGGGGTCAACATCGTATCAGCCAATGCAAGTCCACCATTGGACATGCGCTGGGCAAGAGTGTTGGCGATCGCGATGCGTAGATTCGCGACAGGGATGCTGCTGCCCATCCTCCCTTTTTGCATTTGAGCTACACTGCATTGGAATGGATATGCCGAGCTCTGTCCGTTTTGACGCCTTTTACGACACCTGGCACAGGGAGAGTTACTATTCTACTCTGCCGGTACCTCTCGGCAAATGGTCGTGTGGATCCATAACCCTAGTAGTAAGATTGTAGATAACAGGATAGCAAGGGCTTTTCATTGAGCTTTGAGGAATGCTATAAGAAAAATCGAAAGGTCGAAATGGTTGGGAAATTTTTCAACGTTGACTTAACGTCTAATGAAAGTATTTTAAGTGGCGACAGAAATCTCAATAGGTATGTCCCCTAGACATAACCGGACAAAATCAGGAGTGGCCGCTAGTTCATATTATGTGATGAATATCAGATCACAAGAAAAGGACGAAGATAAGAACAAATGACGTCACCGTTACAAAATGTAATGCGCACGAGTGAAATGGCGATATATTAATGGCTTCGCCTTCTCCAGAAACCAGCGCGTTTGAAACTGAAGAAACGAATGTCACTAAATCGGAGTGGTCTAATGTTGACGATATCGAATAGTCTATGTTCCTTTAGGTTTTAGCACGTCGCGTCATGTAACAAATTTATTTCAGAATTACAAATGAAGTAAATTATATGTAAACTTAAATATATGAATGAGGATAAAAAATGGTATTTGTGGGTTATCCGTAAGAAATATGCCATGACGGACTTTAACATATTAGTATAGTAGTACATTATTTTGATCTTTATCTTCGGGTTCAGCCAGCGTTTGCAATGTAATTGCAAATGAATGTGATTTACGACATCACATTCTAAAACTATAAAATTATCAGTGTTTCTCGTATATATTATGCATGTATTATACATATAAACCTCCCTGTCTATTAAAACAAACGCATCAAAATCCATTCCGTTGTTGTTATGATCTTGGTAAACATACATATGGACAGACAGACAGCGGGAAATGACTTTGTTTTGTACTATGTAGTGAAGCTTAAATTTCTTAAAATATTCTAGTGGGGTACCAGCATAGAAATAGTACCAGCTGTCGCTAGAAGCGATTGATATATCCATCTGAATATACAGGGCGACGTTCTCCAACTTCCGATTCCAAAAAGGTAACGGGCACAATTCTCATTTGAACAGGGCTTTACCTGACAGTGGACTTGCTACAGCTGCTGGGATGATGACGAACAAACGAAAGAAAAAGAAGATAAAAGATGATATAAAGAAAGAAATAATGAATTAGTCTTACCATCCAGCACTAAGGTCAAATGATATCCGATGCCGAATTTGTTCTTCAGGAACAACGACGTTCCAGCACATCTGACCTGAAAACCATGCTGCATGTCACATACTGATTTATTTGTACAGAATATCTGTGTTTATCGGCTAAACTGCATGAAATATAAAAATAAGTGATGTTTGTTAGCTAGCGCTATCGTTGACCTGGTCATAGGCCTCCCCAAGAAAGAGCGATCTCCCCACGTCGGGCAAACTGGTTTGGTAATCGCAGAGCGCAGCTTTCGAGATGGGGATGCTGCTGCCATCCCCGCTCTGTCCATTTGAGCTACTCTGATTCGGATGGATTTACCGCCATCTGTCGGTTCAGATACCTTAGTCGCCTCTTACGACACCTGTTACAGCGGGGAGGTACTATTCTACGCTGCCGGTACCACACGGCTATCAGCAAGTTAAGATGCGAATAAATATGGTGAAAGAAAAATACTGTCAGTATTTAAACAAGTGTTTATTAACTCTGATTTATATCGTATTTAAATTTAGTATTAAAAATGTCTAAATTAAATTTAAATTTGGATGGAAATATGGCGACAAATATTAGAGATAGCAATTACGGAGACCACACATAATGTATAACTGAAGTAAGAAATACAAGTGTGAGTTGTGAACGACACTAAGAGGCCGCACACGCGGCGGGGAGGGTCGTGGTATGGTGCCCAAAGAAATTCCACGCGAACGAAGTCGCGGGCACAGCTAGTAGTCTAATTAGTCTACTTAAGGTCATGGTTGATTACTCACCCTGCCTTTGCTGATGACAGCCTTCCTGTCCCCAAGGATATCAGCCTCGTCCATGAAGTGCGTGGTGAGCAGCAGCACCTTCCCCCGTTTGGCTCGCTGCAGGATGCGCCAAGTCTGGCGCCGGGAGACGGGATCGACCCCAGCCGTCGGCTCATCCAGGATTATTATCTGGGGGAAGTCAAATGATAAACTTATTGATTACGCCCTTTCTTCCTTTACATGATTTCGTAGTAAGGAAAATGGAGGATGGAAGATGGAAATTGATAAAATAATAAAACCTTGTTACCACAGCCTTCTTGCTTTTTGTTGTACCGGTTAAGGATGTAATTAGATTGGAGGAATTTGCACACAAATACAATACGACGCAACATCATTCTACTACGCGACATTGTGCTACGACGCGTCATTGTGCTACGACGTTACATCTTACTACGACGCGATACAGTGCTACGACGCGATACAGTGCTACGATGCGACACAGAGCTACGATGCGTGAATTGATTCAATTCAATAAATATAAAGTTGCAAACTGAAATGACGCCGCATCGTAGCACGACGCGTAGAAGCATTATGCTTATGTTTACGAGTTGACTCAAAGTTCATAATATTTCTTAGGGAAGCTTACCTTAGGGTCTCCAATAAAGGCGATAGCTATACTAAGCTTCCTCTTCTGGCCCCCTGAGAGATGCTTAGCGAAGACGCCTGACTGGTCCAAGAGGCCTACTTCTGCCAATGCCTTGTGGATTTCATCAGGTCTGCGCCTCCAAGGTATGCCCTGGAGAACCAGAACAAACCATTACAGCGGAAAAAATGAATATATTACATGGTTGTAAAAGTGGGAACATACCAGCTCGCCACTCGCGACTTTATTTGCGTGGATTGCACATACTATGCGTCTCATGGGACTGAGATCAACGGATATATGCTACCACATGTATGCCAAATATCGTCATCCTCTTGTAAAACCATAACATACTGACACTATAGTATGTATGATATTAGTATACCTGTAATTCTTTTTTTCGGACGAACCCTTTGCTTGACTACTCAGACGTCAATTCTAGCGCGACCGAAGGAAAGGGCGAGGCCTCTCATAGATGAGAGGTCCGATGCCCGTAATTATCCTGCGTACTCCGCGGCCGTGACCGCGCGTTTAGCGCAGGGTGAGTGAGATCTAAACTTCCAAACTATTAAACCGATTTTAATAGTTTATTGCTTCGAATCCATGTTTGTATATAGATTGGACGTGTAAATATTTTGGGTGCGATCATTTAGGGTATAATGTATTAACGAACCTTCACAGCGGCGAAGAACTGCAAGTGTTCCTTGACCGAGAGTAGGTCAAAGAGCACATCCTGTTGCGGGCACACGCCGATCATCTGTCTGATCTCATGCATGTCATTTGGGTCCCTAGAGAGGAAGGAGCAATGCCATAAATATATAGCTGTCATTGTCATTCTGTACATGACTGAGTAAGAACCTGTAGCAAGCAATCCGCACTGAAATTATTCTTGGGCAACCCTGCAATGTTTGCGGTAATTGCTAAGCTTATGAACCTTGGGCTAGCGATTGAGATGTGAACATCGCGGGAGCACATTTATCACACCTCTCTGTCACACGCGCCGTGCAGCCTAGCAAGTTGTCCCTCTTTTAACCAGCACAATAAATTTGCCTAATTAGCTCACTTCTTTTTAAACCCGGCTAGTGCTTATAACGTTTTTTGGACTCTTTAAAATTTAATTGCTATTTTAATTCTATGTGTATCATCTTATCAATCATCATCATCGTCTGCCATTGGATGTCCACTACATGACATAAGCCTCCCCAAGAAAGGGGGAAATTTAACACCCGATGAAATAACTTAATTTACGGCATAAAATAACACAAAAAACAAGTAGGGCAAACACATAAGAACGAACAATATGATTATGTATTAAATAGAACAAATATTGTTAAATTGCTGTGAACCGGTGGAGGAGAATAATACCTCCCTTTGTTCCAGGTGTCGGAAGAGGTGACTTAGGTACCAAAACCGACAGATGGCGGTATATCTATCCGAGACAATGTAGCTTAAATGCACAGGGCGGGGATGGGCAGCAGCATCCTTGTCGCGAAAGCTGCGCTCTGCGATTGCCATGCTTGTCCTCGACAAGTAAAGGCAACATTCTTCCTTTCTTGGGGAGGCCTACGTCCAGTAGTGACTTCCAATGGCTGTTATGATAATGATAGGCTCTTGTGACACGCGGTCTGTATGCTTGTTTGTCGACCTGGTCTAATAAATAAACAAGACCTTCGCACGATGTGTACCTCACCCGGTCTAACAAAAATCAAGACTTTCGCACGACCTCACCTGACATCCAGTCCATACACATAAGCGGTGCCCGCGGTGGGCGCGGTGAGGCCGGTAAGGATGTTGAAGAGCGTGGACTTGCCGGCGCCGTTGTGGCCCAGCACAGCCGTGATCTGGCCCTCGTAGATGCTGAGGTCGATGCCGTCGATGGCTTTCACCTCGGGACGCCGGCACTGGCGGAAACTCTTCTGGAGCCCTACGATTCGGATGGCTTCCTTGTCTTGCAGCTCTCTGTGAGGAGAGGGAACTTTCAGAACGACGAGAGGTGAACGACACCAGATTTTAAAGCCTTGAGAGACATATTGGTAACTTGGGCTTCATTTCCTAGGGTATACTATCTCGTGGCTACAAAAGATCCATACATATATATGATATTGAAGTGACTGTTTGTAATTCCAAATCAACAGCTTTTCACTAAATGCATATGAAGGTATATACAAAAGAATATAAATAATATATATATTTTTAATGTATCTGTCTGTCTACTCCACCTAAGCTATGAAATGGCTACGCCGACTTCAAAAAATTAGGAAGCGGGGGTTGAAGGGTGGTACTACGTACTAAAGTATATTATTGCTTTAAGCTCGTTACACGAGTGTATTATTTTTATTACAACACCACCAAAATCTACTCATATGCTTTAAGATATCCATCAAATGCACAGTTCAGTCTGACCTGGGCACCGGCTCGATGTCCTTGTTGTGGGCAGCGTCGCCGTTGGAGTGGAAGTGGACCGCGGAAACGCGGCCGCGCCGGCTGCCCAGCCAGAACGAGGGCATCAGGCAGAACCAGGGCTTCTGCTTAATGCCGTACTCACCTGGACGATCAAGACGTCACCATTAGGAAAGTCAAACAAAAGCAAAAGCAAAAAAGGCTTATCATATCAGCCACTGTATGTCCACTGCTGAACCTAGACCTCCCCAAAAAAAGGGGGAATTTTTCCTATAAATTCCGCGCTGGGCAAGCGTATTGGCAATCACAGAGCTCTCGTCTGCTGAATATGCTGCTCGTCCTCGCCTTTTGCATATGAGCTGTACAGTTTCGTATGGATCTACCGCCATTTGTCAGATGTGCTACCTTAGTCGCGTCTTACGACACCTGGTACAGAGGGAGGTACTATTCTGCTCTAACGGTACCTCGCGGTCAGTCTTAAAAAGTAGTTATATTATAAGTAGTGAACGCTTAATTGTTAGAAAATATGATAGAGGATTTTAAATAATAATTGCAGTTTTACAAAAATCGTTAGCCGAATCGGATGGTACCTGTGTCGTGAGAAGCGACTGAGGTAGAGATGACAGATTCATAAAGAATCAAAGCTGCGCTCTGCGATTGCGCAAGCTTGCCCAGCGAGGCAATTATGGGCGAATTCCCTGTATCTTGGGACGGCTTGTGTCCAGCAGTGGATGTTTTACGATTGAAGTGACGACAGTCTTCATGAAAAAGTGGGATAAGTAGGTGCTTTGTTGTTTATTCATTCATTCATTTATGTTGGTACTGACTGGGTATGACGGCGTCGAGCCAGTACGCGGCGAGCCCGTACAGTACGGTGTCTACCGCCATCATGATGAGGCTACCTCCAAACGGTACCCCGGGCCCGCTCCACAGATTGTCCCACGTGACGCCCACTCCTTGCATGTCCAGGACTAGGGCCTGGAAGATATATGATAATAATATAATTGAAGGGCCCAATGGTAAAAATAGTAGTGTCACTATCTTGTGCGCCAACGGTCGAGGGTTCAATCTGTTTGTTTAGTGTCTGGGTGGTAAATATACGTATTTAAATGATACAATTGTGATTCTTCTGTTGTTTGATGTCCGTAACACAAGTGCTTTAAGTGACTTACTACGGAGTCAAGTCAATATATGAGATGTTGTGGGCAAGAATTTAGACTTTATATTAAATTGTACTTATATATTTACTACAGAGGGCATATTGCTCGGAATGTATAGAATTGTGAGTCCTCACCTTGTCCATAGCGAGAGCGTAACAGCTGGAACTGATGAGCGAGACGAACCAGAATGCTAGCGAGTCGGCGTTGGAGACGAACACCTGGATGAAGTATAGCCCGCTCATGAGGTTCACCGCGAAGCTACCCAAGATACCGGCCGTCTAAGGAACATTTAAGGAAATGGTAGGAGAAATTATGGGTGGGCTGAAACAGCCTAATTACTCATAATAAAATAACTCTATTAACGGCTTTGAAACACGGTTTTTTTACTTTTTACTTTACTAAAGGTTGTTGGTTCGATCCCCATCCAGGACAAGTGTCTGGGTGTTAAATATATGTATTTATATAGTTATTGCTGTGAGGTACCGGCAGAGTAGAATAGTACCTCCCACTGCACTAGGTGTGGTAACAGGCGACAAAGGTCAATGGCGGTGATGGCGATATATCTATCCGAAACAGTGCAGCTCAAATGTATAAGGCGGGGATTAGCAGCTTTCCCGTCGCTGTGCTCTGTAATTGCCCAGAAGTTTGCCCAGCGCGGCAATTAAGGGCAAATTATCAATTCAAGCAAGCGTGTCGGCAATCGTAGAACAGAGCTTTCGCGACGGGAATCTTGCTGCCCATTCCCGCCCTGTGCATTTGTGTTACACTATTGCGGATGGATATACTGCCATCTGTCGGTTCTGCTACCTTAGTCACCTCTTACGTCACCTAGTACAAGGGGAGGTACTATTCTACGCTGCTGGTACCCCATGGCTTTCTAAATATTATTATATCATTATTATTATTAAACTCGCAGCGTGACAGGATCAACAGGATAATACTTGAACGCAGTCAGAACGAGCTGCCAGTCTTGAATATAACTTACCCTGGCTCGGTCGAAAAACGGCGTGAGCATAAATGCGAAGGTGATGATGGTGAAGCCGAACAGCAGCATCAGCAGGAAAATCAGGATATAGGAGGAATGTTGGAACACCTAGTCAACAAACAAGCATATAGTCCACGTTATAGTAAGCGTCACCGCAGCCTATACACGCTCGTAATATCACAAGGATATCACCAATAAGATGTCACGCAATTCCACTACCTCTCTCACCCTTCACACCAGAAACAGCAAAGTAAACTCAGCTGTTTATTGGTAGAAATAGGTGAGTGAGGCACCATGCAGAGGTCTACCTCATGATGATGACATTATGACGGGACCGCATTTAAAAAGCTCACCTTCAAAGTAAACAGAAGAACTGTGCTGACAATAGAGAGGATAGTCACGAAAACCCCGTAGATCAAGAACCAAGCACCCCTGCAAACAAGAATAAAATAAATAATAAATTCCCATCTCATACATTGACCTGATTACGTGGTAAGTTGCTTAAATCACTTGTGTTACGGACATCAGACAACACAGGAATCGCAAATATACTACTCAAATACAACAATATTTAACACCCAGACACAGAGCAAACATAGATATCATCATATAAATATTTGTCCTGGGTGCGGATCGATCCCAAGATCTTTGGCGCATAGACAGGATAGGACAGGACGACTTATCAAAGGAATCAGGTCATTGTATAAGCTGTTGTGGGAATTTATTTATTTCATAATTAAACCTGATGATATCCAATTTAGCTTATAAATATATTACAACTTAAGTTAGACTAAATTATAAATAGCTACTCAGGACTAACCAATACACCGAATCCTTCAGCCCCATGATCCTCATGCCCTCCCTGATCTTTTTCTCCTTCTCCCCCACCACGAACATGAGCAGGTATGTGATGAACTGGGAAAGCGTCATCACCATGTACATAGGCATGATGACGCGGAATATCACCAGCCAGTCGCCGGTGTGCTGCCGCTTGGGGAACTGGCGCAGGTCTATCCGGGGCACAGGGATGTCCAGGCTGCCAGAGTCCAGCTGGAATCAATAAATGTATATATATACAATTTGCGTGTCACGTTGTTTATCTCGGATGAATTTTTAAACTTGTTTGATTTAACTTCAGAGATAGTATTTCAAAAAGCCTATTTTCTTTTCAACTCGCACTCATCTATTAAATATAGATGGGTGCGATACACACCAAAATTAATTAAAATTGGTTCTACAGTTAACAAAAGAGACTCTAATCGCACATACTGTTATAATATCCGAATGAAGTTGTACAAATTTGGTGTTATAGGGTGAGAGTCCACAAATTAAGTGATTTCATACAAAGACAATAGTTCGTTCCTGCATATCGAACTCAACACGATTAAAAGCAGATTTGCAGATAAAAGTTGGCAGACGTTTGAGGCGCAAACGATATTACCATTATATATTAGTCCTAGCGTGATGTTATATAGCCTATAGCCTTTCTCGATAAATGGAATATCCGAAACTGAAAGAATTTTTCAAATCGGACCAACGGTTCCTGACTTTAGCGCGTTCAAACAAACAAACATTTCAGCTTTATAATATTAGTATATTTATTGTCGCAATATTTGATTAATGACTAGCTCCTCCTCCTAGACTAATCCTTATAGCACCTTCAGGTGCAATAAGGATTAAAATTAGTAAAAAATAGACATATACCATCGCGGACTCCTTTATAGACCTTTATAAAGAATACAGTACTATGTACCATAGCATTTGTGGTACGTTCATTTGACCTATCTCGGAGTTCAGCCAGCGTTCGCAGTGTAATCGTAAAACAATGTGTTTAATCACGACATCACATTTAAAAATCTTACCTTTTAATCAGGCAAAATCGTTAGCATTTTTTGCAACTCTTTAGCTGACGATGCTAACACTACTTGATAATCAGCGTAAAGAAGACATTTGATGAGTAATCCATACATGCATAATTCACATTTACTGGCTTCCAAATTCAAAAGACAGTTGTCTATAAATAAATTGAATAACCAAGTCAATTCTAAACATCCCTGTCTGACACCTCTATTAATATAAAGGTTAAGAACCACTGGACTAGACCAAGTGGTCCAGAATCAATAAAGGTTATGAACCACTGGACTAGACCAAGTGGTTCACAATCAATTAAGTTTAAGAACCACTGGACTAGACCAAGTGGTCCACAATCAATAAAGGTTAAGAACCACTGAACTAGACCAAGTGATTCACAATCAATAAAGGTTAAGAACCACTGGACTAGACCAAGTGGTCCTTCCTGTAAAACGAAAACCTGAGGAATCTCTACAAGTTACCCTTGATAAACTAAAGCTACCCTACGCAAAAAACAAAGAGTTACCCGAATTTTAACATAATCGATCAGGGTCTGCAGCGCCAAGAATCCAGAGTAGTAATACTGGAGTACGGGGCACGTGTCCTGTCTATGCATCTCTGAGAGGGGGATGAGCTGGCCCCCGCGGGACCAGTCAGACGACCAGTCCTTGGTGGCGGACCTCTCGCGGCATTTGGCCGGGGACGTGGTGAGAGTGCGCGTGGATGGAGTGCCGACGTCGGAAGGGTTAGTTCTGATGGTGTACCTGCAAGAGTTGGAGGGTTAGTTGGTTGCACTGTGGAGACGCTTTCTTTAATGGGTTGACTAGCAGCGCCCCAGAGTTTCACCCTAAATAAGTTTAAGAACTTTTATATGAACTTTGTACCCCTCTTTTACCCCCTTAAGGGATAATTGGTTTCAGTGGGGTTGATGGCTTTCAATAATTAATGTCCAAAGAACCTTATGAATTTCATTCGAATACTTCAAAAAGTTAGTAGTTTGATGCTACTTTTGCAACCCCGTTTTACACCTTTAAAGGGTGAATTTTCCCCTTACTTATTGATCCTTTAATAGCAATAAGAAAGAAGTCTGACTTACCGGAGTGGTTCCCCGAATGAGCTGGGGTCAGTGTGGAAGATGACGGCAATGGGGAAGTGCTTGGCATCGTTGTGGTATGCGTCGTTCAGCTCCGTGGTGTTATTGTATCGCACCCAGTTAATGCCGTGCTGCTCGGACTCTAGAAGGACCAGGTTGATCTCGTCCAGGAAACCCTGCAGGTAATCATACATATATGAAACTTAAAAACTATGACATTACATTTTAGTGACTTATGTATCTTATATAAATATATAATTTCGTGATAGAAAGCGCCTACATACGCTCGTAATATTACAAGGATATCACTAATGTGTTGCCAATCTTGTGATTTGAGGATATTATGCCACATTAACCAGTAAATTCACTGCCTGCAATCCACCTTTCAGACCGGAACACACCAATGCGAACACTGCTATTTAGCGGTAGAAATAGGTGAGAGTGAGGTACCTTAATGCCTTAAATACCTTTTGTATGAAGTCTATTGGCTGACTGAGTGACTGGGTTAGAAACTAGGGTAAGAAAGGAATATTGAAAAATCACTCCTAAGGGCGTAAAACGGGGTTAAAAAATAAATTCAGTTTGCACATGCTTCATAGAAAGTCATGAAACACGTACACAACGTATTTTTTTCGAAAATCATCCCTTATGGTGGTAAAAGGGGGGTGCAATGTTAGTATGAAAGTTCTCTGATTTTAAATTTATTTCAATATTAAATATAAGGAAGCTATGCAATCCATAATGAACCCGCGCGAAGGTCCTGTGGGCTATGTTCTTCGATAAGGTAGCCCAGTAAATACTGCCAGGACATAAAAAATGCAGATGATGAAATTTAAAGAAACGTATGTAAGGTACCATTGTGCCGTTAGCGTTTTGCCAGTCTGCGACCACCGCGACTGAGTGGTTCTCCGGGAAGGCGTCATGATGGATCCTGAGCAGGCGACCTGGCTTGTTCACCTCCGGGAAGTTGGGGTTAGGCACCAGCATCTTCAGCAGGATCAGCACGCCCAGAGAGTACAGCGGCACCAGAACCTCCTGCAAATAACAGCATCTCATACATTGACCTGACTCCGTGGTATGCCGCTTAAAACACTTGTGTTACGGACGTCAGACAACGGATGAATTACAAATACACAAAATTATCACAAGTATCATCATGTAAATATTTGTCCTGGGCAGGTGTGGATCGAACCCACAACCCTTGGCGCATAAGAAAAGATCACTACCATCTGCGTCATTGAGTCCGTCAAATCTATACAAATAAGAATGAATCATGAACATGTATGTACACGCATAACTCCAAAACTACTTTTTGACATGATGCCAAAGGTTACTTTTTCCGTTCGTCATTGACAACGTGTTCACCAACACACTTAAGAACCAAAATATTCGCGTTCTCAACTGTTTTAGAGGCATTTGCTTTGCTAAGGTTATAGAATGCGCTTCCTGTCGAGGTTTTCCTAGAAAACTATAAAAAAAATTTAAAAACCTACCTAGTAATGATAATAATATTATATAATCTAATGTAATGATAATAATTAACCTGACTTCGTGGTGAGTCGCTTAAATCACTCGTGTTATGGACGTCAAACAACAGAGAAACAACAACAATACTACTTAAATACATATATTTAACACCCAGACACAGAACACACACAAATATTTTAATGTAAACATTTGTTCTGGGTGGGGATTAAACCCACGACTCTTGGCGCACAGAATCACTACCATCTGCGCTATCGGGCCAGTTAATAGATTATATTGTTTCTTTTAATGGGAATAAATAGGTTATTATCAGGTCGGTGGCGCGTCAATGATGTTTATTATAGTTGCAGGAACCAGAAGCTGCATGCAATTACACCATTTTTGTGGCATAAACAAATTGCCTATTGATAGTATTTAAACGTACCGCAAGGGTTTTCCTAGTGTCCCGCTTCTTCAGCAGCAAGTTCCTAACGATGGTGGCCCACAACTGGGGCCAGAACTGGGCCGGTGGCCGGGTGCCCATGGCGCCTCGCAGCCTGCTACCTATCGCCACGCAGTCTGCCACGCACGACTCCTTCTCGGGACATTTCCTGTTGGAGAACAGAGACAAATAAATAGTCATGAGGTACTAGTAGAGTAGAACAATACCTCCCCCTGTATCAGGTGTTGTAAGAAGTAAATTAGGACAGACGATTTGATTAACAGCTGCTATGATCATCATCATTGCCGTGTGGTACCGGCGGTATAGAGTAGTACCTCATCTGTACCAAGTTTCGTAATAGGCGAATAAGGTATCGGATCTGACAGATGGCGGTATATCCGAAACAGTGTAGACGGAGATGGGCAGCAGCGTCCCCCTCGTGAAACCTATGATAATAGTCATCCCTACTAATATTATAAATGCGAAAGTAACTCTGTCTGTCTGTCTGTCTGTTACGCTTTCCCGGTTAAACCTCTCAACCGATTTTGATGAAATCTGGCATAGACAATCTTTAGACCTTAAGAAAGGACATAGGCTATTTTTGAACTCGAAATAAGGGTTGTAAGGGGTTGCAAGGGGGGATGAAAAGTTATTTGCATGGATCGCTATCTTTAGAGCTAGAAACTTAAAACTTATTTTTCAGGCCATTGATTCGATATAAATAAACGTGACATTCAAAGTTTATATAATTTGAAGTAAATAGGTATGGTACCCAAAAAACTATTCCACGCGGACGAAGTCGCGGGCACAGCTAGTGATGAATATAACAGAATTTGACGAATAAGAAATTCAGAAGAAAGAATTTCAGAACCACAAGAAGCTCGTGGCACAATCACACGCGGCGATGAAGTCGTTGGGCGAGTTGATTATAAATTGGCACAGTATATTATTCTCACATATCTGGCACTTATGTAGATTGGGCAGCAAATATACGAGTTTTATTATTAAATCAATTGATGAATACATCACCCTAAACCGGTGATTCTTAGCCTTCACACAAAATATCATAATTGCGCAGTTTTACCTATTCTTTCAAAATTAAATTCAGAAAGTTTATTATGTACATACTTTCTATTATAAGAAATACGAAAGTATAACACTATTTAGTTACATAAATATGCGGTTTATTTATTCTTTTCAAAATAAAATTGAAATTTTATTATCTGTATATCAAGTGACCGAAAACGCCAGCCGCCATAGTTTTTTCGTGAGTGACGACAAATGAGTAGAATAGCCTATTTGCTAAAGAGCAGGGAAATAATTCATCATAGTAATAATTTATTTAAAGTATGATTAAAAAAAATTATATTGCCCATATTTACCGCGCTGGGCAAGCGTGTTGGCAATCGCAGAGTGCAGCTTTCGCGACAGGGAAGCTGCTGCCCATCCCCACCCTGTACAATAAAGCTGACTTTTTTGCATGGATATACCGCCATCTGTCGGTTCTGGTACCTTAGTAACCTCTTACGACACCTGGTACATAGAGAGGTACTATTCTGTTCTGCCAGTACCTCACGGCTAACCTCTGATAGTGTACCTTTCAATAAATAAATAAAAATTAAACAAATCAATATAAATATAAAAACTAGGAACCTCAACATTTTCAACTATTTAAACTATAAATTCCTACCAACCCATAACCAGTTCAATGACTGTCCTCCCGTATTGATTTCCCACCCCTAATACAGTCTCGTTAATTGGTGTGGCTGTTCCCGGCGCCAAAAGGGCATTGGATATGCACCCTCCCGTTTCCTGGATAGTGTTACCATGCAGGTGGGTTGAGTCATCGCTGTTCAGAGGGGTAACTTGTATTTTTTATAGAAATATGTTACGAATCGCCTAGTAATGATAATAAAATTATATAATATCATAACCTATCATCATACATTGACCTGACTCGTTCACTTATACCACTTCTTCAATTATCTCCTTTATTTTAGGAATATAAATATCAATATAGACAAATTATTTTAAACGTCAATCCACCATTGAATCACTTGATGCTCTTCTATGCGATAGCCAAATGATAATGATTTGTGTTTGTGCTGTGTCTGGGTGTTAAATATTTAAGCATTATATTTGCGATTCCCCTGTTGTGTTGTTTGATGTCCGTAACACAAGTGCTGTAAGCTACTTATCTCAGCGTCAAGTATAAAATGTTTTTTTTTCCACCTGGACTTCCTTATTATTATGATTATTGCCTTTTTTATTCAATAATGTGCGTAAATACATAAAAAAGTACCTTTACGAGTCCGATGGCGCAGATGGTAACAATCCCATCTTGGGCGTCAAAGGTCGTGGGATCGATCCCCGCCCAGGACAAATATTTTTATGGTGATATATGTGTTTGTTCTTTATCTGGGTATTAAATTTTAGGAGTATATTTGAGATACCTCTGTCTAATGTCCCTAATATAAATGATTTAAACGAGTTGTCATGGAATTAGGTCAATGTATACGATATTGTAGGAGTTTGTTACCTTATAAGGGTTTAATTCCCTATTTATATATATTTAATAGCATCCATTAAAGAGAAATCGTCGTGAATTTTAGTAAAAACAAAAAATACTTTAGTTACAATGTCTTTATAAGTAATTTACTATATTTTAAATCCGCAATGATGACTCTATCGATCAATTATGATTGATGGCTGACGTTTCGCTTTTTTTTTTATTTTAAACGAACAAGAAGGATGATCAATAATTGTTTTTAATAGAAAATAAATAATTAATTGCAAATACTGACAAGATTTTTATGAGCAGGATTGTAATTTTTCAGATTTTCATCATAATATCTAGTTTCAGGAACCGCTTGTCAGATTTTAAACATTCTATCAGGGTTGGATAGAATAAAAATCTTTATTAAAAAAAATAGGGTTCTGTTTTAAAATAAGTAAATAAATCCTGAATATCACTATACCCCCCAAAGTCACTATGATAACGATGACTAAACGTAATTAAGAGGAATTCCTTGTGAAACTTCACGAAGATCAGTTGCGTAGATAAAGCGTGATGATGTTACAAACAAACTGATTTTAACATATATGATATTAGTAAATTTAGATCAATAAAAATGGCTGAGGTTTGGGATATAGCGATAAGATAGGTTTTAGCTGATAGCGTTTTAAAATTGTACAGCGCCATCTATTGATTTCTTGATAACAATTCAAGGATAAATCGGAGCAACATGGTTCGTCAGTGCCGACTCCGGGGTTTTATTAGCGCTAACTACCACATAGGTGGTGTTGGTGTAACCTTTATGACCATCAGTTTTTCTTGCACTTTCCTGATGGGATGTGTAATGAACCTGCAGTAAACTTAGGTGCCGGCAGACTAGTTTGAAGTGGACCTAATGAAATTGTCTACGTGTTAGTTGACTGAAGGAACCATTCTTGAGTCATCATTGCCGTCTGTATTATAAATATCACTTATTTATTGGAAATATTAAGGCTATTATTATAAATATTTTATTATTATTTTATTAAAGCTTTAAAAATGCTTGTAATAGTCCTACTTAAATAAAGTATATTTGACATTGAGTTTGAGTTTAACAACCGTGTAACTGGTGCTTATGTGGGGTGGTTATATGGTGTAGAATAGTACCTCCCCTTGTACCAGGTGTCGTAAAAGGCAACTGAGTTACCGGAACCGACACACACACACATATATTTATTTATTTATTGAACTTTATTGCACAATATATTACAAAATGTACAAATGGCGGACTTAATGCCAGTCGGCATTAACTCCCAGTCAACCATTACACGAAACAGAAATATATATATATATATAATGGTGCAGACAATATATACCTATATACAAAATAGATAAACGTTACATACATATTTGTATAAATAAAAGCAATATATGTAATACTAGCTTAGCCCGCGACTTCGTCCGCGTGGAAGAGTATATTTTTGGGTACCACACCTCTTTACCTTAACTTATATAAATTTTGAATGTCATGTTTATTTATTTCGAATGAAAGGTCTGAAAAATAAGTTTCAAGTTTCTAGCTCTAAAAATAGCCATACTTCCATACAACTTTTCATTCCCCTTTACAACCCTTGTAAGAAATATATAAATTATAAAATAGGCTATGTCCTTTCTCAGGGTTAAAAGATTGTCTGTGCCAAATTTCATCAAAATCGGTTGAGAAGTTGAGGCGGGATAGCATAACAGACAGAAAGACAGAGTTACTTTCACATTTATAATATTAGTAAGGATATATATCATCAACGATACATTGATCTGACTCCGTGGAAAGTCGCTGTAAGAACTTGTGTTATATAACAGATGATTCACTAATACACTATTTAAATACATGTATTTAACACCCAGACACAGAAAAAACACAATTATCATCTAATAAATATTTGCTCTGGGTGGGAATCCCAAAGACAGATAAAGTCTACCAGGGTCGCTTGTTAATCAGAACCAGTGGATGTAGTGTCCAAAGCTGGCATCGTTCGTGCCCAAATACATTCGCTAACTCACCCCGTGGCATTACGAATTAGGGTGTGACGATAACAGCGGACGGACCATAAATTTGCGGTCGTGATATAAACCTGACACCTGACAGCCGGTTCATCATTGTCCTGGAAAACAAATAGGCGCAGATAGTGCGTGAGGGTGCAGACGTTAGCGGACCTGGATTATTCAAAACAGCTGGTAAAATCGAATACTTTCGTTTTTTATTAGACCAAGTGGGCAAACAAGCTTACATTCCTGGTGATAGTAAGCGTTACTGCAGCCTATACACGCTCGTAATATCACAAGGTCACCTTGAGCCTTGAAGATGTTAATAGATTAACACATCTGACATACATTGATCTAACTCTGTGATAAGTCGCTTAAAGCACTTGTGTAATAGACGCCATATAACAGAAGAATCACTAATACACTATTTAAATACATGTATTTAACACCCAGACACAGAACAAACGCAAATATGTTACAAATATTTGCTCTGGGTGGGAATTTGCCCATAAGTGCCGCGCTAAGTTAGCGTGTTGGAAATCGCAAGGCGCAGCTTTCGCAACGGGGATGCAGCTGCCCATCCCCACCCTGCGCATTTCAGCTACACTGTCTCGGATGGATAAACTGCCATCTCTTGGTTCTGGCATCTTAGGCGCCTCTTAGGACACCTGGTACAGAGGGAGGTACTATTTAACTCTGCCGGTACCTCACGGCTGAATAATAATAATAATAAAATTAAATTCCCATCTCAAACACAACATTACAACATCTCAAACATTGACTTGGCTCCTGGTAAGTCTTTTAAAGCACGTGAGGATCGAACCAACAACCTTTGGCGCACAAGACATGATCACTGCCATCAGCACCATCAGGGCCATTAAATTAACCAACCATAACACGTTACTGTTTGAATGACGCATACTTAAATAATAATAATAAATTCTCACCACATCTCATATAATGATTGACCTGACTCTACGGTAAATCGTTTAAAGCACTTGTGTTACGGACGCCAGACAACAGAGGAATCACAAATATGCTACTTAAAAACATACATTTAACACCCAAACACAGAACAAACACAAATATTATCATATAAATTAAGTAGTTAAATGTCTAGTGAATTATAAAACTACTCTTTTAACGGGAAATCGTTCTCAAGATTGACAAGAGATGGTTGATTAATATAAGTAGTGAAGGCATAATTGTTTTAAAATGTCTGTTGAATGTAAATGTTCTTATTTATCGCACAAATGTATTATGATTGTTAATACAGCGCAGATACATAGGTACTATATAGATCCTGAAAATTGCATTATATTTCCTATTAATATTTTAAACGCAAGTTTAGATTGGTCCGTTACTCTTTTAAAGCAGAACGTCTGAACAGATCTGCATGAAATTAGCACAGAGATAACTAGACTGGAATAAGTTAAAATGTTAATCCCTACTATAACATTATAAATGCGAAAGTAACTCTGTCTGTCTGTCTGTTACGCTTTCCCGCTTAAACCACTCAACCGATTTGGATAAAATTTAGCACAGATAATATTTAGGCCCTGAGAAAGGACATAGGCTATTTTTAATTTGAAATAAGGGTTGAATAGGGGGATAAAAAGTTGTATGGAAGTATCGCTATTTTTAGAGCTAGAAACTCGAAACTTATTTTTCAAGTTATTGATTTGATATAAAAAACATGATATTCAAAGTTTATATAAGTTAGCGGTATGGTACCCAAAACCTATTCCGCGTGGACGAAGTCGCGGGCACAGCTAGTTTAAATAAAGACATCGCAGTTAAAATCGCGGGCTGATCGTTAGTACATATACTTCAAAAGTATACTAGATAGCCGGACAGATGTTGCTTTATGTTAAATTTTGTAAGTTTGAGTATAGTTAAAACTTTGTCATAAAAAATGCGAATATAAATTGGACTAAAAAGTATCTTATCTCTCAAGTTGGATCCAATGGAATAAGCTAGAAATTATTAAAATTGGTTCCGTAGCACCGTGACACGCAATTTTTATATATAAAGGTAATTTCCGTGAAAGTGTTACAATAAAGTCTACAAACGTGCCAGCCCGACTGACCTAATATGAACCCGCTCTAGAGCACAAACTCTTTGGTGGATTCGAGCCAAACGGCCGGCCGCCATCTTGTCCATGACCGCGTGGTGCAATGGCGCCGTCGGCTTGTCTACGCCGCTGCAATATAGGTTTCGGGGCCAACTCGTAGAATGCATGGCGTTTATATTTATTGTTTCACTATTCCCATTAACTTAAGACTATTAACAACAATATATTTGATTTATTATGGCTTCATGCATTTGTATTTAGTCCACTATTGATAATTACACGCATAAATACTTTTTAACAACTCAAATGGCTCTCATCCCTGATACCCTAATTGGTAATAGCAACTACTTACTTTTACCCACATAATTCCCATTCCCGTTTGAATTATTAATAATAAAAGAAGCTTGTAACATCATAATAGCTATCTACCAGTAAAAACCCATTAAAATCAGTCTTGCCATTGCAAAGACTAGACGTAACAAGCAGACATGCAAAAACTTTGTTATGCAAGTACTGTAACTGTTATAATAGTATCTCCCTTTGTGCCAGGTGTCGTAAGAAGCGACTAAGGTACCAGAACCGACAGATGGCGATATATTCACCCGAAGCAGTGTAGCTCAAATGCACTGGTTAGGGATGGGTGGCAGCATCGCCGACGCGAAAGCTGCACTCTGCAATTGCCAACACGCTTACCCAGTGCGGCAATTATGGGCACAATTCCCCTTTTTTAAGAGACCTACGTTCAGCAATGGATCCAATGGCTGTCATGACATCATCATAATCACTAAAAATTTCATATGAATTTTATGAAAATCTATTGAATGAGCTTTTGAAAAATAGTGAAACCAGATGAGTGTTAAAACGAAGTTTACAGCAGTTTCATTAAGTGACCTACCAGAAAAGAACCTTAAAATGAGTCTGGTGGTAAAGATGACTTAAGATTTAATGAAACAAATCTGATAATTAGATCAACAAATAGACTTAAGAGTTGTGGATTTGTCAATAACCCCAGTAAATGGATCAGCAATCTCACATTTAGCGAATCAGAGCTTGGCTAATTCAATTTGGTTGATATTCCACGGCTTCGTATAACGATATATCCAAAACGCTTCACTGCCCAATATAGGTCGATGTAATTATGACATCATCTTCATTTCTATCACGTAACAAAGCCGAGCATTGATCGTCATCTGTCTTAATAAATATAACTATCAAAGAAGAAAATAGGAGCAAGAAAAGGAGGGACAAAGGCATTTCCCTAATGTCATTAACAAAATGGCCGGTTGTCAGCTGTCAGAAATGCGCGGGAAAACGGCGGGGTGTGCCGCATCGCATAATTTATGTTTATTATTGTTTATGATCTTGCTTAATTTATCAAAGGGCATCCCTTTTGTATTTTTTTATTACAGGGTAAAATGTTTATAAGCCACCTACATTTTTTGCGTATCGTTTAAATTAATGATACCTAATAAAAAAGAAGAACGGTACGAAGTGTCTTTTACTAAATTTGCAGTACCCGGAAAGAGCATCTCTTTTTTAATAAGACTAGTTTATTAGTCTAGACGGGTGATAGTAATGGTTACTGCAGCCTATAGACGATCGTATTATCCACAAGAATATCACTAGCGATGATAATTACATTACCCTCTCACCGTACAAACCGGAACACAGCAATGCGAACACTGTTATTTGGCGGTAGAAATAGGTGCGAGTGAGGTATCTACCAATGTAGGCGACTATCTTACATTAAAAAAATTTTAAATCGTACTAGCGGTTTCTGAGCTTAGCGCGTTCAGACAAACAGACAATGCGTTGCCAGACTACTAGTATAATAAATGTGAAAATCAGTAAGAAAGTATGGATGTATGTTTGTTACTCTTTCTCACAAAAACTACTGAATGAATTTTAATAAAACATTAGAATTTAATAGCTTGTACATCAGAATAACATACATACATACATACCGCCTGTGTCCCATGGGGGTAGGCAGAGACTATGGATCTCCACTTGTGACGATCTTGGCATACCTCTCTCGCTTCCCTTACTCGTATTACTCCTTGCATACACGCCTTAGTACTGCTACCTGGTCCTTCTTTAATACCTTTTCTACCTGGTTAAGATATGTTCGCCTCGGTCATCCTATACCAACTCTTCTATTTACTGCCGCTCTATATATTTATGCATTTTACTTTCATTCATTATTTCTATATGTCCAAACCATTTCAAAATTATAATATATAGGCTATATTATATAGAGATTTGTTCATACTATAATGATAAGTGTTGCCTACGCTTCAAGCGCCTGCTGAGTTCGATCTGCAAATCTGCTTATAATTGGGTGGTGTTTGAGGTGCAATAACAGGAATAATAATTTATCTATATATAAAACTAGTTGAACTATGTATTTGTAATACCTAAAAAGGTTTTTAAAATAAGCACATTTTCATATATGTATGTACGGTACTCATAAATAAAGTTAATGATTTTTTGTCTGTCTTAGGTAAACTCCAAAACAGCTAGATCGAATTTAACGGTAATTTCACTGGCAGATAGCCGTTGTCCTTTAATAACTTAGGCTAATTTATTGTTTATTATTGGCATGTAAACTACGCGGGAGAAACAGCTGGGCGTTGCTAGTTTATTAATTATTGGAAGCTCGCCTCACTTCGTCCAGGTATTAAGGCCCATTGATTCCATTACGTTGCAAGTTTTGTTTTTTTTTTATTTACATTGACGTTGACAATTGAAGTCAACTGTTTGACAGAAAGAAAAGTATTGTTCTATTTAAAAGAAGAGAATAATATAAAAAACAGCGCCGCCTCGCACTCATTATTTAATTTAAAATTGCACCGTCGTTATTTTTCTCTTCGTTAAAACTTTTCGTGTACCTTTAAGAAGCTTCATCGAAGTTTGCGCTTTGGAACATTTATTTCACTTCATAGTATTAAAATTAACCGCCTTGAAAATACCCGCACGTTAAGCTGTATAAAAAAAACACGAAAAAGGTTCCTGAAAAAACTAAATAAAGCAGAATCTAACTAAATCAAATATTAATATTGATTTATTTAAAGACTAAAAAGTACAAAAACATTGTGTGTGCTTAAATTAATTATCATCATCATTCCAGCTGTTGGAAGTCCACTGCTGGACGTAAGCCTCCTCAAGAAAGAGGAAATCGTAGAGCGCAGCTTTCGCGACGGGGATGCTGCTGCCCATTCCCACCACAGTGTATTTGAGCTGCACGGTTTTGAAAGGGTACAGAGTAGGAAGTACTATTCTACTCTGCCGGTACCTCTCGGCGCACTATAGAACTAAATTAACGAACAATTTAAAATAAATTAACTAATGAGCTAATCAAGACTACGTTTTGGCAAGTGCATAAGGATATTTGTGTGTCAAAAATAGAATCGACTAACTGATTATATTTACTGGTCTTGTATAATCACGACATCTACGAGTAGTTTCTACTAGTAGCAAACTAGTTTTAACCCGCGACTTTTCTCGTGTGAAAATTATAGACACAAGAAGTTTTGCCTATAATTGCGGTGCTGGGCGGGCGTGGTGGTGGTAACAAACATACTACTTAAATACATATATTCAACACCCAGACACAGAAAAAACGCAAATATGATCATATAAATATTTGCTCTAGGTTTGAATCGAACCCACGAACCTTGGCGCACAAGTTATGATCACTACCATCAGCGCCATCGAGCCTGTCAATTAGCAAATATAATAATAAAATATATAAAGATTATTTTCATGTTCAATGTAGTCTAGACATTTGTTCGTCCCATGTAAGCATATAATGGTAGCGTGGCTAGGGCGGGCGAGGCGCCGTGCCCACGCAACGTCATCGATCGATACCCACTTCCTACCCGGTCGAATTACCTCCTAACACAGCAAGGAGACAATGTCTATTTGAGGCGGCTTTTTTAATAGAAAAAGCGATTAAAGAAGCATGTTGTATAATACATGTATAATATGCCGTGTGGTACCGACAGAATAGAATAGTACCTCCCACTGCACCAGGTACTAGAACCGACAGATGGCGGTATATCC
The DNA here is from genome assembly GCA_020976665.1 of Heortia vitessoides. Classification (NCBI taxonomy): domain Eukaryota; kingdom Metazoa; phylum Arthropoda; class Insecta; order Lepidoptera; family Crambidae; genus Heortia; species Heortia vitessoides. The sequence continues at coordinate 13,090,369 of JACJUM010002809.1, forward strand.
ATCCGAAACAGTGCAGCTCAAATTCACAGGGCGGGGATGGACAGCAGCATCCCCGTCGCAAAAACTGCGCTCCGCGCATGCCACCACGCTTGTCCATATCGGCAAATATGGGCAATCTAATCTTCATTCTTGGGGAGGTCTATAGCTAGCAGTATGATTTACAATGGCTGGTATGATGAAGCAAGATTATAAATGTTCGTATGTGTGTAACATATAAACTAGAAAGATACTGAACCGATTTCAATTATGTTTTTATTCATGGAAAGCTGCATTATAAGCAAACAACATAAACCATAATTTATCCCTGTCATCCTATGTTGTCCTAGAAAAGGGACTATATTTACAACGCACAGTGACACTAATCGATCTATTACTTTGTCTAGAATTTCGTAAACCAATTAGGCAATGTGTGCGGGGTGAAAGCTGTAATTAGTTTCCAGAGTCTGTTGTTACAAAGTTAATAAGGCCAGACGTAGGGCCATTACCCGGTTGATTGCCAGTGAGCCGGTGACGTCACGGGAATGCCGCCGACAATACTTTATTATAGGCCTTCGATAAGAATTTCGCGTTCTTGTTCCTTTAGTTGAGGTAGATGATATCATTACAATTTTTAAATAAATAGCACTTCTCTTTCATCATCATTATTATATCAGTTTATGGAAGTCCACCGGCGGACATTAGCCTCCCCAAGAAAGGGAGAATTGTGCCTTTAATTGCCGGAAGCGTATTTCGCGACAAGGATGCTGCTGCCTAACCTCGCCCTATGCATTTGAGATACACCGTTTTCATTTATATACCGCCATATGTTCTGATAATTTAGTCGCCTCTAACGCCATCTGGTACACGGAAGGTACTATTTCGCTCTGCCTCACGCTCACTTCCCGTTACTAGCATTTTTTAATGCGTTTCACCTTGGTCTTAGCTTGACTACTTTTAATCTCGGCTCCTTTTATATATTATTTGGGTTTGTTTTCGAGCGATCAACTTGCATTATTACAGATGTGATAGAAGGATGTATCGTATCGAACGACGGACCTGATGGTGCAGATAGTAGTGTTCTTATCTAGTACGCCAAAGGTCTTGGGTTAATTATTAAGTATAATATTTGTAATTCCTCTGTTGTTCGATATTAACAGCACAAGTGCTTTAAGCGACTTACCTCATCGGAATCAGGTCAATATGAGATGTAAAGTTTATTATTTTTACTGTTATTGTAGCATAATTTTGTTTCAAGAGTTCCCGAGGGCCGCGACATAAACTGAATTCTCGACATTGAGTCACGGGTGGTAAACTTGTTTGTGAATCGTCATATCGGTCGTAAAAAGCCCACTGCTGGAATTGCCACGCTGGGCAAGCATGGCTTCATGGTCACTGCTGCCCATCCTCATCCTGTTGTATTTGAGCTGCGCTGTTGCAAGTGGATGTGATATATTCACCACCTGGCACATAGAGAGAAACCATTCTGCTCTGCCTATACTTTAGTGTTAAATTTGCGTTTACAAAGAAAACACTAAATACACATGGCTATTTAAACAGCTCACCCTTATAATTTATTAATCCGATTGAAAAGCATGAATGTTTCAAGTCTCAAAGGAGCCAGTCATGAAAACTAGCATCCAAGGTCACTCAAATCCGAACGTTGAACCTAGAGTAGACATATTCCAAAGACTGAGGGCAGGGCATATAGCACGCAGAAAAGATGGCCAATGCAGCCTTAATATGAAGACTAGGAGGAAACAAAGTGAAAAGACGATCTGATAGGAACTGCAAGATCTCGCTGAATGCAGGCCGCATACAACTTGTCTTAATTGAAACCGCTTGGTGAAAACTGCGTCGAGCAGTGGACTTCCTACTGTTGATATAGTGATAATGAAACACAGGGACAACATTGCTTCTGTAGAAGTATATCCATATAACTAAGCTACCGTATCTAATCACGGATTTAGTATTCTAGCTAGACTTAGTCACGACATCCCCTAATAAGGAGTTACTAACTTCCAGCACTAGAATTAGCAATCCAAAAGCTTTACCTGCTAGGTGAGCGAACGAAAGCGGTAATCTGTTGGTCCTAGGTGGGTGACGAGTAGCGATATGTGCGATGCAATGCTACGTTTGACGTTTGTTATAACGGAGGTAGTGTAGAATAGTAATTGTATATGTAGAAAGACGTAACTATGGTGTAGGAAACAACTGATGGCGGTATATCCCTTGCAATTTAGTATAGCTGAAACGCAACAGGGCGAAGATGGGCAGCAGCATCCCCGTCGCAAAGTATGAAGTGTTTCTCGTTGATATGTAAATTCGACCCCGTAATTCAATTTAAAACTGTTATGGGCATCTTTTCATTCTTATGATATTTTTGCACATAAACTATGATAATGTTTTAAAGCCGTTAAAAGAGTTGTTCACGATTTTAATCGCTCGCTATATGGCACGCGCATAGCTCACATCGCTCTCCATCGCCCACCTAGGACAACAGGTTAGGCAAGCCTTCTATTCCGACATTTTAGCATTAATGGTAAGGTCGCCCAAGGTCGCTGGTATTTAAAGCTTTTAACGGATCCATGGCGCGCCACTTACTTTTTTAACCTTAGTTTCATACTCGGTTCATAATTTAACTCCTCATATCAGCCATTGGAAGTCCACTGCTGGACATAAGTCTCCTCAAGAAAAGGGGAATTCTGGCCATAATTGGCGCAGAGAGCAGCTTCCGCGACGGTGATGCTGCTGCCCATCCCCACCCTATGCATTTGAGCCTCACTGTTTTGGATGGATATTCCGCCATGTGTTGGTTCTGCTACCACTAAGGTAGTTTTATGTTGCTGTGAGGTATTGGCAATATTTTTGCACGATATTCCGCCATCTGTCGGTTCTGGTACCTTCCTGGTCCTGGTCAGTGATAACGACACCCGAAAAAAGGGGGGGGGGAGATCTGCGATTACCAAAATTCTTGACCAGCGCAGCATTACGAGCAAACCCCTCTTTCCTTGTGAAGCCTATGTCCAGCAGTAGACTTACAGTGGCTGAATGATGATGAATGGTACATTAAGACTAGACAACAATACTCTGCTGAGCTAGACACTTTGGTACATGGTAAATAAGTAATATGTACATATACTTAGTAGATAACCAATCGAACGCAGCTGATATCAATAGCGCGGTTGTAAACTATCCCTAATTGGTTTCTAGAGAATGAAAAACTAGTCTTGTGTTACTTGTCAATTTCAGATGTCGTCTTGTAACTTCCAGATGTTGCTAGAACTTGAATTCACTTTAGTTTCAAATGAAATTGTTTTTTAATGTTATGTTTAAATCCAAGGTATGAGAAGGTATGAAAAGAATTGCTTCTGAATAAAATGACTTACTTCGTATTCGCTGCGGATGAGTTAGACTGTGGATCCCAGATTTTCAAGATTAAGAACAGTTTTAGCTATTCCATATATGTTAAACTCATATGTTTAATTCTAATAAAGAATTATTTGGTTCATATTCGGTGTCGTAAGAGGCGACTGAGGTACCGGATCCGACAAATGACGAATATATCCATTGGAAACAGCGCAGCCTTAATGCTACATTGTAGGGGTGGGCAGCATCCCCGTCGCGTAATTGCTCTCTGCGATTGCCACCACGCCTCCCCAGCGCAGCAATCATAAACAAAAGTCCCCCCTATCTTGGGTAGGCTTATGTCCAGCAGTGGACTTTTTATTGCTGATACGATAACGATATTGTTAAAACAATGGTTCACCACTGCGAAGCCGGGGTGGATCGTTAGTCTCACATAAAACGGTCTACAAATTCGTATTCAGCACTGAAATTTTAATGACAAAGTAATATTTTCAGGGGGTGCCTGACCTTTGACATGCCATGGACGAAGCGTTGACGCAGAGTCTACACTCAATGTATAGTCATTAAATACTTTTGTAAAGTTTATTGAAGTCACAAAGTTCGTAGCAGACATTTTTATTTGATATTTTTTTATATAAATAGTAATATTCACACAACATCTTATAAATGGAAGCTGACTCCGAAATATGTCGTTTAAAGCACTTATTACGGACATCAGACGACAGAATCACAAATGTATCAATACTTAAACAAATATTTTTAACACCCAAACACAGAACAAACATAAATATCATCATATAAATGTCTGTTCTGGATGGATGGAGATCGAACCTACGACCTTTTACACATATGATCAATTGATTTTTATTTATTTAGCTTTTAAAATAAGCGGTTTGGTGAAAAATTTTATACTAATAACAACAAGCGTTAGCTTTTTAGACTCGCGAGATTTGCGAACGCAAACTTTCAAATATTAAGTCAAAAAATATCTGCAGAGTAGTCAGAAGTAACGATCAGAATTATCCTAGGGTGGGCACTAGACCATATTGGTGTGGGTATGGCCCACTCATCATATAAGTCATTGGAAGTCCATTGTGGGACAAAGGGTTCCCCAAGAAAGGGGTATTTAGACTATAATTACCAAGCTGGGCAAGCGTTTTGGCAATCGCAGTGCGCAGCTATCGCGGATCACTGCTAGCCATCCCCACCCTGTGCATTTGAGCTGCAGTATCTCGGATGGATATACACCGACATCAGCCGATTCCGAAACCTTAGTTCTATTCTACTCTGCCAGTACCTCACGGCAACGAAGTATGATTATGAAATGCAAAAGTAATAAATTGTGTTTTACAAGATGACGTCATATTAGCTGCGCTTGCACATGCACTTTGACCATTGCACCAATGTAGGGCAGCAACTTAGCGACCTTCATATTGGACGAATGCGTATTTAAAGACAAATAACTGGGTAGTGGACGAAATACGACACCGATTCGAACCGATAGATGGCGGTATATCCATCCGAATCAGTGCAGCTCAAATGCAAAAGGAGGGGGTGGGCAGCAGCATCCCCGTCGCGATAGCGGCGCTCTGCGATTGCTAACATTCTTGCCCAGCGCGGCAATTATGGGCAAAAAACCTCCTTCCTTGGAGAGGCTTCTGTCCAGCAGTGGACTTTCAATGGCTGGCATGATTATAATGATGATGATTGAAGAAATTGTTTCTATGGATTTTTCCCATCAAAACGTTAGAAAAATGTGTTAGATTATTATCACTAGATCTTGCCAATATAACTAAATATCTAATCTGATTTTGCGAGGCCTTTACAAAGGTCACATTGTAACAAAATATTGTCTATGTGAGCGTTAGGTTTTAAATAAGAGGTAAAGAAATACTAATTTTTTGGAAGGTCTTGCAATTTCTGCCTAAGTCCGCGATCGGTTTGATCTGCAAGAATTATATTTAATGCAAGAACTATATAGGTCTTGGTAGTTTAAATTATTACTAACGCCATCTGTTGACTAAGTGTGCAAGTTTTCTATATCTGCATTTGGATTTCTGATCGGTGTATTTTTGCAATTATTCAAGATAGACGCAAATATATCACTAGAGCTTAAAGCATATTTTCGAGTTATATTGTTTGAAAATTTTAACGTCGCAGTTATTGGCGTTCGTTTTGTTGTCTTTTCAGTTTCCTTCACAGATATGACATTATCTGTATCGCAATCGCCTTTAAACCAATTTCATCATCATCATCATATCAGCCATTGACAGTCCAATGTTAGACATGGGCCTCCCCAAGAAAGGGGGAATTTTGCCGATAATTGCCGCGCTGGGCAAGCGTGGTGGCAATCGCAGAGCGCAGCTTTTGCAACGGGGATGCTGCTGCTGCCCATCCCCACGCTGTGTATTTGAGCTGCACTGCTTTGTATGGATATACCGCCATCTGTCGGTTCTTTTACCTTAATCGCCTCGTACGACACCTGGTACAGGGGGAGGTACTATTCTACTCTGCCGATACCTCGCGACTCAATCCAATTTACATAAAAGAAAATCGTAAATTACTAAAAGACTACATAACTAAACTAACTTTAATTTGCGACGACCGTAGCCTTTAAACGCTCGCGACATCGCAATGATATCTCTAGCGCGTCGCCGACCTTGAGACGTGAGCATATTATGTTACATTACCATGTAATTTCACTGCGCCATTTATTTCCAGCATAATAATATCAGACAAAGTAACACCTCTCTCTGTGTCAGATGTCATATTAGATAAATTTACCTATATTGATGGCGCAGACTCCGCAGATGGCAGTAATATTTATATGATTTGCGTTTATTCTGTGTCTACGTGTTATTTGTATGTATTTAAATATCATATCGGTAATTCCTCTATTTTCTGATATAATATTTTACACGTGTTTCATAACTTTTTATGAAATACCTTCATACTAAATTTCATTCGAATAACTAAAAAACCAATAAAGTTTGTGAAGAAAGAATTTTTGAAAGTTTTGAACTTTCAAAAATTCTTTCTCAAGTTCACCTATGTTACAAAAGGCATTTAAAGCTTCGCTAATTGTGCAAAGTTTAAGCCCTGCGTTGATATGTCAGTCAGTCACCGTTTTTATATAGATGGTCGAATTTCGACCACCGGACGACCGCGAACACAACTAAATGTCTAGTTAGTGATTGAATTTACGTCCGTCTAGACAAATGAAGTTTTAGCGCTAGCACCGATCCTTCGCCCTTGAGGCCGGTTGGCGGCTTGCCACCAGGCTCTGAAGGACACGCGTAGACCTCAATCGATACCAGCACGCAGCGGCACATCCTTTTTATAAAGTCTACCCTATAATGCTGCTTCGATGGTAGAAACTTTTCAGTACTTACCTAGATCAAAGGATAATACTTTGATTTTATATACACGTCTATGTTTTAAGTTAATGTTTATTAGCTACTAGCGAGTTTAATCTTAATATAAATATGTTGTTGCGGTTTCTCTCTAAGAGATAGACATATACAACCGCGGACATTTGTATACTTTTTTTAAGAAGTATAATACTATACTGTAGTACATTATATTGATCTATGTCGTCGGGTTCAGCCAGCGTTTGCAATGTTATCGCATAAAATGTGTTCATATACGACATCGCATTGTAAGGCTTCAAGGCGCATTCAAATATCAGTGTTTCTCTCATACTCTTGTGATGACACCAGCGTCTATAGGCTGCGGTCACATAGTCTATCAAACAGACCGTTTGCTTGTTTGCTGACTACAGTATATAAAAAAGAAAACTAAGAATAGCGGTGGACGAAGGCAGCATACAACTGGTTCTCTTGGAGATTACTTGGGGAGGTCTAATCATAAGTTCATTGGAAGTCCACTGCTGGACATAGGTCTCCTCAAGAAAGAGGGAATAGTCCCCATAATTGCCGCGCTGGGCAAGCGTGTTGTCAATCGCAGATCGCAGCTTTCGGTTGGATATACCGCCATCTGTTGGTTTTTTATCTTAGTCACCTCTTACGTCACCTGGTGCAGGAGAAGGTACTATTCTACTCTGCCGGTATCTCACGGCAATTGAGATATAAACAATCATATCTTTCAAGTTGGATGAAACAGTACGCAAAAATAATTAAAATCGGTTTAGCAATTTAGAAGTTCAACCCGGACAAACATCGTGACCTTTAATTTTTATATATACGTATAAGTATTAGTGTATTCATTCTTAGAACGAATGACCAAATATAAACAGCTGCGGGCTAGATTTAGCTACTTTAAGAATTCCACACTGCGTACAATACCCGAGGCTGAATTATTAAGTCAACGCCGTCAAGGCCCCACAACGTCACTTGTGACGATATAACAAATTAGATTTCACGTAACTCCTATTTATAATTGGAAAAAGCTAAGCCAATGCCACTGCACCAGGTGCCGTAAGGGGCGACTAAGGTACCAGAACCGACAGATGGCGGTTATATACCGCCTACCTAAAAGAGAGAAATGTAACAGGATTTGTATTTTCGTACGTTTGTAAAAAAGAAACTTACAAAGTATGCGAAAACCAACACCTTTTAATAACTGAAAAGTAGAAAAAAGATAATAAGCCGTTGGACGACTTACCGCTGTGAGGTACCGGCAGAGTAGAATAGTATCTACCCCTGTACCAGGTGTTATAAGAGTCAACTAAGGTACCAGAACCGATAGATGGCGGTATCCACCCAAAGCTGTGCAGCACAAATGCACAGGGCGGGGATAGCAGCCTGTCGTTGAAGCTGCGTCCTGCGATTACCAACATGCTTGCCCAGCGCGGCAATAATGGGCAAAAAACCTCCTTTCTTGAAGAGGCCTATGTCCAGCAGTGGACTTCTAATGGCTGGTATGATGATGTAATCAAATATCATACATAAGGTAGACCTCAAACAAAAAGTCGCCTGCATTGGTACCTCACTCTCTCCTATATCTGCCAGCAAATATCAATGTTCACTACTGGGTGATGTGGCATAATATCCTCAAGTCAGAAGGTTGGCGACGCGTGAGTGATATCCTTGGCGACCTCTACTATTATTTCGATTAAGTATTAGTAGACCCCCCTAGGTTGTATCTGGCCTATAATTTTCAAGAGATTAATATTAAAGATTAATGTTTAGCTCTCTAGTGACGAACGCCCAAATTTTCCTCCAACATATACATATATTGACCTGACTCCGAATACCGATACATAAATATATACATAAACAAAGTATCGGCTATATGCAGGTGGCATCCACCATCCAGACCATCCAGACAAGACCATCTTTCCACTTTGTGATTGGACGTCCTACGCTGAGCGTGCTAGCGTAGTCTTCTTTTAAGGCTTATGGCTACATCGGCCGCCGGTTCTGTGTATTATATGCGCCGAACATTGTGTCTTTGAACATCTGTAAAGGCACAGATTTTAGTAATCCTATCTTGCGCGACGAAGATGGACCGTGAAAGGTAAGGTAAGGTATAAAGAGATATTGGTGATTGTTCTGTAGTCTAATGTCCGTAACACAAGTGCTTTAATCTACTTATCATGGAGTTAGGTCAATATTATAACATGTTTTGTCAATTTATTTATTATTATTAATGTGTTAATTCGTCTCTTTCTAGACATACTCAAAGGTCTAGGTATAATCCAGATAATTGTCTAGATGGCACAGTCAGATCGGAACGACCTATAGCTAAGTTGCCAAATAGGGGGGCTGAAAGTGGAACTGGGTCAAGAAGATTCGCGCCGTAGTTTATGAACAATGGGGCACTGAATGCAAATGTTTGAGAAGCACATGTTTCATTCAAAAGCATTTTTTGTTGCACTACCTAAACATGGCATGAATTGTGAAAATAAATTACTTGTTTGTACTGAATCTATGTATACAAGAGACTGATTGACAAAATGATTTTTATTTTTATACGAATCCAATGGCCCAGATGGTAGTAATCCTATCTTATGTGCCAAAGGTCGTGGGTTTGATCCCAATTCAGGTCAACTTTCTCCTCTTATCTTGTTAACTCTGTGGTAAGTCGCTTAAAGCACTTGTGTTACGGACGCCAGACAAGTTATCTCGGAATGATTTCAATGTATGACATGTTGTATAAATTTATTCGCCGTGTTATACCGACAGAGTAGAATAGTACCTCCCTTTATACCAGGTACCGTAAGGGATAAGGTACCAGGTTATTGTTGTTTATACATACAGGAACAGAACAAACACAAACATCATTATATAAACATTTGCTCTGGGTGGGAATCGAACCCACGATCCTTGGTGCACAACATAGGATCACTACCATCTGCGCCATCGGGCTTATCTGTATTGTTGGTGTTTGTACACACAGATCAACCCATTATTATTATGATATGATATTAAACTATAATGTCATTAGCTAGCACCAATTTGCTGTGAGGTACCAGCAGAGTAGAATAGTACCTCCCCTGGATCAGGTGTCGTAAGAGGCCACTGAGATACTGCAACCGACAGATGGCGGTATACACCTGAAACAGTGTAGCCCAAATGCACTGGTTGGGCAGCATCCCCGTCGCGAACGTTGCGCTCTGCTAAAGCCAACACGCAGGCCAGCGCGGTAATTATGGGTAAAATTACCCCTTTCTTGGGCAGGAGTATGTCCAGATGATTTATTATTCAGATCATAAAACCTGAAAACATTATTAAAAAGGTTTATGAAAACATTTACTTTTTTTAACACGCTTTTATTAGCTTCACTTGTAACTATGTTAGGAAATCTTGAAATCTTAATTTGACCCACTTCTCGGTCTTTGATTAGGATGAAATTTTGCACACGCCCTGATTTCTGATGACAATTCATGACTAGCTAAAAAACGTCATTACAAATCCAATATGGCGGCCTAACTAAAATGGCGATCAGGCTGTTTGAAATGCACTTTCATGATATGGGTGTCAAATGAAAGGGTTTGCTGTCAGGAATACGAAATAAGAAGATTAAAAAGTGTAAAATAAAAATAATAGTTTAAAAAACTAAAAAGCACGCAATAATACCATTCATTGTTTGTTAATTCATTTTTAAATTGATATTATTGTGAAAAAAGCGTGGGGTGCTTTTCAAGAACTGTTATATGGAGCCGCCTACGAATTTTTCGCAATAATATTAATTTCAAAATGAATTAACAAACAATCAATGGCATTATTGCGTGTTTTTTATGTTTTGTTTAGACTATTTTTTTATATAGAAACACCATTCATTACTTTTGAATAGTCAGTCCAACATTTGCATGAGATGCCCTTCTCTTCCCCGAATTAAAGGAGGGTTGTCCCGTATCACTTTAGACGTCAAGGCCTCACCCTCTGTGAATACGAGGGTTGTTATATGGGGTTGTTATTTGCAGGTAACCGTGACGAAACTATCGGGGATCGATTCTTAAAATAAGTTACACATATAATTTTCTTAAATACTTAAATTTGAAGAAATGAACAAGACAGATAAAAAATAAATTGTAGTCTAAGTAAACGCTATTATATATTTATTTACATATGTACAGGAAATAAACCTTTAACCATTTTCTAGTCATTTCTTTCTACTCTATTCTTTCTTTCTTCTTCTTTAAACAAAATGTAAAAACCTTTGCAATAGAGTATATTACTAAGGCTTTTACATTTTGTCTCAAAATAAGCTTAAAAATTACTGACTATTCTATAAAATATACATAAATAGATTAACATAATCTCTACAAGCGTGAGGACCTTATTTCATCGCAGCAACCGCACAACGTTCACTGCTGGATATAGGCCTTCCCAAGAAAGGGGTAATTTACCCATAATTGCCGCGCTGGGCAAATCTGGTGGTAATTGCAGATCGTAGCTTCGCGGCAGAAATGCTGCTACCCATCCCCGCCCGGTTGCATTTGAGCTACTGTGTTTTGGTACTGTCGGTTCCGGTACCTCAGTTGCCTCCTACATTATCACCTCATCTATACTTCCACAAGGTCAAATTCCATATGGAAACTTAAATCTTTTTATTATAATTTAAAATATAACTTGGCTCCGCGGTTTCACTCGCTTTAAGTTGTAGAACATTCATTATCATATAGTTGATTTTTGTAAATCAACCCCTTAAGGGGGTAAATTTACAAAAATCCTTCCTTAGCCCTTCCTTACTTTTATAGAAGGAACCTATGTTTTACTTGTAGTACTTTCTAGTTTCTTCATGTAATGATAAAATCAATATAAAATAAAAACAAAATACACGCTTAAATAAATGTATAAACATGCAAGTTTGACAGCTGTCATTCTAATCGAGCTATGTTTAAAGGACTACAGTCACGGATGCGATCGCACACAGAGACTTCAAGAAAAAACCTCTTCGTATTAATACAATCATCAACATCATCGTAGGACGTACATTACTGGATATAGGCCGTTCCAAGTGATTTCCAATAGGATCAGCGCGATCCTGCGGTCTAAATCAGATTGTCCGTCCATCTAGCGGGTGCGTCTCCATTCTAGAGCCTTACGATACTATCATTTAATTATCACTCCAATACACACGCTTACTCAATATGATCATCATACCAACCATTGTAAGTCCAGTCCTGCTGGACACAGGCCTCTCCAAAAAAGTTGCCCATAATTGCCGCGCTGGGCAAGCGTGTTGGCAATCGCAGAGCGTAGCTTTCGCGACAGGGATGCTGCTGCCCATCAAGCGCGGTTCCACTGTTGTGGGCACGATGGGCATGCCCACAACCTTTAATAGACTTATAACGTCACATTTTTATATAGGCTGATGATAATAAACATTTGCCTTATTTTTTTTTAAATTTAAAAAACACTGAATCCTGAAACATGCGCGTTTCGGAACGCAGCAAAGAGCAATAGACGATAGAACATGTTATGACTTACTTATGTCACATTTTACTTAGTGGGACATTACATACATTACATTTTACCTACCTAGATCGAAACGCCAAAACGCTGAGTCTGTATTCAAGCAATTATTTTCAGAGGCGACAGAGCAAGCAAAAGAACTGTTACATTAAAATCCTCACGTACAGTTCGAAGACAAACAAACAGGTCCAATTATGAGGCGAAATCGGTGGAAGAGTATTTTCGGAAATCAATCTACATACCTCTATTAGATTTTATTATTAATGATTTGGAGGCGAGATTGTCTCCGGAGGTACTCAACCTATTTTATTTAGGAGATTTTCTACCAAACCCTAATGTGAGTATCAGGGACTGGGATATCGATATCGAGATAGTGAAAAAAAGTGGTCCAAATGTACCGCCCATTCATTAACGATAGTGAGTCAACTGTCATTAATGAATACCGACTCTGTATGACCAAATGGAAAAGAGAATATAAAAACAATGCGGCTATACCAGACTCGGGAGCTCATCTCATTGAAGTATGTGACCAAGATTTGTACCCTAACATACAAATTTTCTTCCAAATAGTGGCTACTCTTCCGGTCAACGTAGCTACCGCAGAAAGATCTTTTTCAACTCTTCACGGAATAAAATCTTGGTTGCGTGCCTCATTGGCACAGGAAAGATCATCCGTGCTAGCTCTCCTAAATATACACAAATATGTGATGATATTATCAACGTTTTCGCAAAAAGGAAACGTAAGCTTGCATTTTCATTTGTAATTTAAATAAGTACCTAAATAAAGTTGTTTAATATAAAATGTACCTAGAATTAAATTTAATTTAATATTCTAAGAAAATGTAAAACTAATCAAAATGTCGCCTGGTGGATCTCACTTACATTAATCCTGATACAACGCCAAGATACCTATTTACCCAATCTAGTGTCCCTATATTGGGTTACTGGCTACTAAAAAAAAAGAAAAATAAGTTATTAATTGAAATAGGTTTGGATCGAAACTATTTAATTTGAAGAAATCGGGTCCGACTTCCTCCAAAGTTTATTTCCATTCCTAAGGCCAAAGTCCTGATGTTCAGAAAAAAGGAAATAATCTAACTTAAAAGTTCATAAACGACTTGCATGATTGTTAATGAGCATGTTCATGCTCCGACTCGTACTTAGCCGATTTTCTAGTAGCTGCGACCACAACCTTTTTTGAGGGCTGGATCCGCGCTTGCTGCCCATCCTTGCCCTGTGCATTTGAGCTGCAATCTATTGGATGGATATACAATCTGTCGGTTTTGGCACCTTAGTCGCCTCGAATGACACCTGGAACATGGGAAGGTACTATTCTACTCTGCCGGTACCTCACGGCTTGTTCAATACACTGCACAATATGATGTTCTCATTAAATATTCTGTAACTTTAATGTGATCTAGCATAAAAAGTAGGTCGGTTGCGTCCCAACAAGAAAATCCATACCGAATGAATGTATGTGCAAAATAAAAAATAGGTTCGTCTGACACGCGCCTGGCTATCGTCCAACTGGTGACGTGGCGCATCGTCACGGTGCGACGTAGTCTTTCGAATTGTATCTCTTTAATTAGCGTTCACAGTCTATCATACATTGTATAGTTTATTTATTTCTGGACTCATTTGTACAAATGCCCAGTCCACTAGGAAATTATCAGTGATGTAATTCATCACCATCATACCAGCCTTACCACGTCCACCGCTAGACATAGCAAAAAAAGTAGAAGAAAGAACGGCAATAAGTTTAGCCTATATTTTTTTCTAAAATTTATTCTCGTTCACTTCTCAACTAACTACTTTATAAACATGGTTCATTTAACTGTTACAATTCAGCTACTTTCAGGCAACCGGTTTTCAAAAGGGTGACGAAAGTTATGCAACGTATGATATGTTATCCCATAGTATAAACCAAAATCACTTCCTGTCTGTATGTCCCACTATATGCTCTTATTCTGTCGTCCACACATTCGACATGTAGGAACAACTTTTAGGTCGGTAGCCCAACTTATGCTGAGCATTAGATCATCCTGGGGTAGTCACGGAGAAGTCTAAAAACAAATTCGCGAAGGTATATGTCTAGCATAACCCACAGTAACCATTTTATATTGGCCGTGAGGTACCGGCAGAGTAGAAAATACCTCTCCCTGAACCAGGTATAATTAGAGGCGACTAAACCACCAGAACCGACAGAAAGCGGTATATTCATCCGAAACAGTTCAGCTAAATCGCACGAATGGGCAGGACGGGGATGGGCAGCTGCATCCCCATCGCGAAAGCTGCGCTCTGCGATTGCTAAGACGCTTGCCCAGCGCGGCAAATATGGTCAAAACTTCTCCTTTCTAGGGGAGGCCTATTTACAGCAAACTCCACGTTTCAATGGCTGGTATGATGATAATGAACTATATATCCTCATCGCACCTCAAGCTAAGGTCGCTAGTTTCTGAAACTTTCTGAAAGTTTGCTGAATAAACCGTGTTTAAATGCTGTTAATAAAGTACCTCTGACAAATTGTGAAGCTGCATTAACTGTCACTTGTTGTTTTAACAGCAAGAGACGAGACCTACTCGTATATCAGTTTTTTCCCAATTAAATCGTGCGTTTTGGCTTGCACTAGGCGAGACGCCTACCTACTGCACGTCACAGCTCCTCACTGGACATGGATGTTACAGAAAACGCCTCTTCGACATGAAGCTGTGTGATTAGAGCATGTGTGACTGTGTGACCTGGAGGATGAGGCCAGAGATTACATTTTGTGGAGATTTTAGACGAGAATTTATGACGAGCTCCGTCAAAATGAATGAAGGGAGAATTGCTGTATATATACGTCTTTGACGTAGAGATAAGGAATTCGTCGAAGTCAAGATTTGTGCGCGGCTGCGCAGACGCCATTCCGCGCACATCGCCCACGATTTGGCCATTATAACCGCAAGGTTGGTATGGCCATGGGGCGGTTGAGGAATTGACACTTCTTTGTCTGACCAGTGAGGTCTTTCACGAAGTCTTGTGCTGATAAGTTCCTGATTTCTGTAGCCTGCAAATGACTCAATCACGTGTACACATCACGAAACAAAACATCTTATTCATGAGTACGAGTAACACCATGCCAAAGGCCCGTGACGAAAGATTGTTGGCTGCGAAGGCGTTTTTTGTCATCAGCTAATTACCGCGTCTTATCATTAATGTATTCCGATATTATGTCTCTAAAAGTCAAAAGTCATCTATCTGTGTGTTACCAGCGATGACATATGGCAGCAAAACGTGGTCTCTTACCATTGGCCTTCTAAGTCAACTCAAAATAGTTCAACGAGCTATGGAAAAAGCAACGCTTGTCTCTTCACGCGATCGAATCAAGAATGAGGAGATTCGTATCAAAGCTAAAGTTACCGACGTAGCCCGGTGGATTAGTAAGTTGAAGTGGCAGTGGGCAGAGCACTTGGTATATAGGTCACGCTGGAAACAGGCCGCATACAACTAGGGCTATTGGAGATTACTTAGACAGGCCTATGTCCAGCAGTGGGCGTCTTATGGCTATCATTATGATGATGATAATGAATTACAGCAGTGATAATTTCCCAGTGGACTGGCGCACCCACAAGATGGACAGACGATCTGACTATATCGGCAGGATCGCGCTGAACCCAGGCCGCATGCAACCGGTCCTATTAGAGATCACTTGTAGAGTCCAGTCCAGCAGTACACCACTTGTGGCTTACATGATGAAATTTAAAATATACTTAGTTTACAAGGTTGATAATGCGCTGAACCGCTAGTGATATCCACGCGATATCACGAGCATGTATACGTTGGGGAGACAATTGTCATCACGTGAAAGCTTGTTCGGCATCGTAGTTAAGAGATACTGCATCATTATCATCAGCTGTTGGATAGTGGCCTCATTAAGAAAGGGGAAAATTTGGCCTTAACTGCCGCGCTGAGCAAGTCATCTGTTGGATTCTGTACCTCAAGCGTTTTATACGACATCTGGCACAGAAAAGAGATACTACTCTACCTTGCGGTACTTCAGGAATAAGAGATACTGCGAATCCTTATACGCAGACGCAAGGACGCCTATTTCAAACGTAGCAGTCAACCGGCCTTCACGGAGTGTGCTGATAAATTACCTTTCTCCAAAGTTTATTTGGAATAATGGAATAACTTCGCCAGCGTAATTTGATATGGAACATGTCAAGTTACTAACAGCTTCATTCCTAAGGGTGCTGTTGGGCTTCTTTCGTTTTATGTAGTAGACTGGCGATCCTGACAGAGGTGGTCCGGCCTTCCCTGTATATATTTGCTATAAAAAAATAATAATAACTATGAATTTAGATGTATACACATACTATATATACATAGCAACAATTGATTAAAACTGGTTTTACCTAGTTTTAACAGTAGTTTAGAAGTGTATCCCGAACAAATAAAGTGACACGAAATTTTTATATGTTAACATATTTTTAGCCACGATTATTTATAATTATCATCATACCAGCCATTTAAGGTCCACTTCTAGAAATAAGTCTACCCAAAAAAGGGAGAAATTTGCCCATAATTGCTGCGCTCATTACGCTGTGCGCAGCTTTTGCGACGGATTGTTGCTGCCCATCCCCGCCCTGAGTGGCAGTGTCTCGGATGGATATATTGCCATCTGTCAGTTCTGGTATTTCAGTACCTCTATTACGATACCTTATACAGGGTACCTTTTCTACTCTGCCGGTACCTAACGTAATATCATAATATCGGTATCTATATCTATCGGTATATATCTATCAGTACCTAATCATATAATTATTTGCTCTGGGTGGGAATCAAACCTACGATCCTTGGCGCACAAGATAGGATCACTACTATCTGCGCCATTGGGCCCATCTTAATTGTTGATGTTTGTACACACAAGAACAGATCAACCCATTCAAATATGTCTAAAATTCGCAATCGATATTAACCTAAAAATATCATTAGGTAGCACCAATCTGCCGTGGGGTACCAGCAGAGTAGAATAGTACCTCCCCTAAATCAGGTGTCATAATAACCAACTGAGGTACTGCAATCAACAGATGTCGGTATATCCATCCTAAATAGTGTCGCTCAAATGCACAGGACGGGGATGTGCAGTAGCATTCCCATCGCGAAAGCTGCGCTCTGCGATTGCCAACACGCTCGACCAGCGTGGCTATTATGGGCAATTCCCCCCTTTTTGGGGAGACCTATATCCAGCAGTGGACTTACAATGGCTGGTATGATAATGAACTAGCATTAAGAAACGATATTTGAAAATTTTAAGTCAGTATGATAGAAGGTGCAATGTGAGTAAAAAACTATTTTTTTAGTTATTCCAATGCAATTTAGAATAAAATCCTATATTAAAAGTCATGAAACACGTGTAAAATATTTTTTTTTAAAATCCCTAAAGAGGTTAAAAGGGAGGTGCAAAGATAAGTGACTTAACGCTGATGAAACTGCAGGGCGCAGTTAGTAAAATATAGAAAAATAACTTGAAGAACAAAAAAAAACCTGTATAAGAAGATTTTACGTAAAAAAGACCATTTTGCTGTTACAGCAGAAAAAGTATTTTCAAAACAAAATCCTTAAACGATTCTTATTGTGTCGTCGACTCAATTCATGATAAATAACCTTTGCCTTTAAATATTTAGGGAAGCCGGGACCGGGGACCTATTTTCATCTTCATTGTTCAATCCCTTCTTTTGTTCCTCTACCGAATGTCAAACAATTTGAAATAAAAGCTTAACAGAGGCTGGGCGTAGAGAGCTATTTTGTTGTAGCATTTTATTATATATAGCGAACTGGTGGATTTTGTTTACAATTTACAATAATCTGTCCAAGTCTATCATCATCATCATAGTAGCCGCAAAACCTCCACTGTTAAACATAGGCCTCCCCAAGAATGGGGAAATTGCCCATAAATGCCGCGCAGGGTGTAGCTTCGTGACGGAAATGCTGCTACCCATCCCCGCATCTGTTGCATTTGAGCTACACTACTTCGAGTGGATATACCGCCATCTGTCGGTTCTAGACTTCTCTTTTGACACCTGGTACAGGAGGAAGTAATATTCTGCTTTGCCGGTACCACACGGCCAGTTATATTTCCTGCCAGTGAAAAACCTTTCAAAATCTGTTAAGTCATTTCTGTGCATGCAATGCATATCGCATTATAATTTTGTACAAACTAAAATTATAAAGAATTTCTCTTATATGAAAGGTAATTTATTAATCATGATGTCGCCGTAGTGGGGGGGGGGCTTAGAGATATCCAGTCCATAACAGTCCCGCTTGGCAGGCGTGGTGGCTATCACAGAGCGCAACTTTCAGAATGCTGATGCCCATCTTACCCTGTAATATTTAAGTAACGATGTTTCGGGTGGATATACCGCCATCTGCTAGTTCGAGTACCTCGGTACAGGGGGAGGTACTGTTCTACACTGACGGTACCCCTCAGCCCGTAGTTAATTTTAACACAAAAAATTAAAACGTAAATTGCTCGACTTACAAAAATTTTAAAAGGGCATGCAAATTACCATTTCTGTGGCCTCGGATTACATTTCCATCGTAATCATGGTGAGATTGAAGATTAGGTAGGTATATGTAGTTAATGACTAGAATTCTATCGGCGCTCTGTCGTGATACGAAATAATACGAACACCAAGTAAACTTAATTTGACATTCCGATAACTTCGTAGTTGAGGAATTCATACATATAATATGGACCCATGTAAGTCCCCTGTGGGACACCAAAACGATTGGTCCAAACGCTGAAATCCTGTCTTATTTCAGGATTAAACCAGATTACTTTTAAAGCAAACTGGAGCACAAATTCGGTTACTTCAATCCTCTTAAAATTAATTATGGAAACGGCGTCAAACGCTTTTCCTGAGTCAAATTATTCAAATTACAGCCTTTGATATGGTGCTTCTATGTAATTACCATGGGAAATATAAAACATTCTTAATACCTATATAACAGAGACTTACTGACCAACAGACCAGGAAAATGAAATGGTGATGGGATCCCAGGTAGTGAGCAAAGACGCGTCGAATCAATGTCCACAGGCAACAAGCTTAAATATGTTGTGTTATTTGAAAAAAAAATGTCACGTTTTGATATACTTAGAGCAAGCACGATGTTCAATAATAACTTGGTACCGCGTAATGCAAAGATCGACGTGGCGCGATGGAGAATCCGGAAGTTTCATAACTTATACTCCAGAGGTCGTGGGTTCGATCCCCACTGATGATAAACATTTATGAAATGAAAAGTTGTGTGTGTGTTAAAAATATGCATTTTTTACACCTCTGTCGTCTGATATCCGTAAAACAAGTGCTTTAAACTACTTATCCCGGAGTCAGGTCAATGTTATGAGATGTTGTGTAAATACACAAATTATTTTAAACTAAAAAAAAAGAAAACAGTTTTTCATAAAAATGAATAAATACGAAAGACAACCCAAAACTTTACAAAAGAATCAAATTTCATATGCGGTAGACCTCATGCAAAATGTCGTCTGCATTGGAAACTTACTCTCACCTATTAGCACTATTCGCGTTACTGTGTTCCGGTTTGAATGATGAGAGAAATATTAAAATTACTGGGTAATGTGGCATAGTATCTTCGGTTCACAGGGTTGGCGACACGATATCACTAGTGATATCTTTGTGACGACAGGTACGTCTATAGGCTGCGATCACAGTTACCATAAAGCGGACTGTATGCTTGTTTGCTGACTTCATAATATAAAACGAATTAATAAATATAAATGAAAAATAAAAATAATAAAACAAATTTGACAACACACAAACAAAAACGTAGTCACGTTAAGAAACTCTTGTAACACAAAATCGTTATCAGGGTCGTCTGTCATTTGTGTAAAATTGTAATTAGCAAATCTATATTCAGATCATTATTATTTTTATGACGATTTAAAAGAAGTGCCTATGATAGGCCTACTTAAATATGAAAAATATCCAACCCAACTTTATCAAAGTGAAAATAATAAAAAAAATTTGGAAACAGAAACACATACAACGTAGTGTTGCGAAATGCCGACAAAACTCTGACTTAGGTTCCGTAAACCTTTATTATGAAAGTATGTAAATTCTATGAATAAAAAAGCCATTGCCAAAGCTTATGAAACAATCATTTGAACCCTCGCTGTATAATCATTGGAAAATTGTGACCCAGATCTCATTTTCTGATGCTTTCGACCGGTTTTCTAACACTTATATCGTTAACTTATAACAAAAAAACCACAATATTTTTGTTACTCCCGAAAACGGTTTCCGAAACGTAACTGACACATCTATTTTTATATTTTAATTAATCAAATGAACCGCGTTTTATATACTTTACGTTATCAGTCTCTATATACAAAAGGAGAAGCTGACTGACTGACCCAGTGCCTAAAGAGTTAAAATATGAGCTATAAGAGTTACAAACTTCAAAGGGTTACAAATTTTGCTCAGGGGTTCCTTTTAGATCGTAGCGGAGCACTAAGAAAGGACATTTGAAAATTTACCCCCTAAAAAGGTAAAACGGGGGTGCAAAGTTAAAAAAAAAAGAAAATCAGTGAAAGTTTTCATAACTTGCAAATCTTTTTTCGAAAACCATCCCTTAAGATGGACGAAAGTTCTACCACATAACGCGGGGTGCTGTTAGTAATGAATTTGGAAGAACTCGGAACAAAGTAAGTACACATAAAGTTTTTTCAGCAAAATGTTTTTTAATTCAATTCAAGACGAAGAAGAATGTCTTCAATACCAAAGTAGAGACCACGAATTCGCCTGCAAGAATTTTATCTTATTTTTTTTTTCATCCTTTGAATGTAAGCTTAAATGCTGGTTCAAGGTGAGCTGAATCTACAAGTGAAGTTACATGTACAGACTGACCGCTTGTGCTACTTTGATATTTACACATTCACACAACATCTCATACATTGACCTGAGTCCGGGGTAACTTGCTTCAAGCCCTTGTGTTACGGACGCTAGACAACAGATGAATCACAAATAAACTACTAAAATAAATATTTTTAACACCTAGACACAGGACAAACATAAATATCATCACATGAATATTTGTTCTGGAAACCCACGACCCTTGACGCATAAGATGGGATCACTACCATCTGCGCCATCCGGCCCGTCAAAATAAGTATTGATTATCCAAACTAATACTAAACTAAAAACTAGCGACTTGCCTCGACTACGTTCAGGTACATGTAACATTTTGTCCCGTTGATTCCGTTACTGCGGGACCTTGAATCCCATTCTCACTGTCTATCTGCATACAATACAAGAGGTAGAGGTAGACCTCATACAAAGGTCGTCTGCATAGGTACCTTACTCTTACCTATTTATACCGGCAAATGGCGGTGATGTGTACCGGTTCGACATGTGAGAGAGGCGGAAGGCAGAGGAGAGTAGAAATTACTGGGTATATAATACCTTAAAGTCACAAGGTTGGTAACGCGCTATGGATATCGATGATGTTACGAGCGTTTATAGGATGCAGAGAAGGATTTATCACGCGGGTTGTGTGCTTGCGTCTATCTGGTCTGATGCAAAAAAATACTAACATTTGTAATAATATTCTTTTTGCAATAACATCCTCACTCCGTTGATCCCTTATGAGCCTGGTACTAAAAAATTACAAACACAACAACATGAAGAAATATTTAATTTGGTGTAGGAATTAAGCAGATATGTTATGAGCGTACATAACACATCGGAAATTCGTTTTTTTATATATAAATCAATGCAGACAACATCCAATACATTGACCTGACTCTGAGATATATCGCTTAAAATACATGTTACGGACATCGAACAACAGACGAATCACAATTAATTATACATAATAGTAAAATAAATGCTTAAAAAAATATTTTTCCAAAATGGGAGTGTTGAGATGGTTTGGACATGTAGAAAGCATGGATGAAAGTAGATTATTTTTATTATTATTTTTCCTGCAATCACTCGTGGAAAATATAAGAGTTTGAGAGTTGGAAAGTTCTCCTTCTTTCCTCTACTCCTACTTTCCTCTCTTGAGTCTACTAATCAAACTTGGCTGCACCAGCACATTTGATAGCGTATTTAGATGAGATGTCAAGATTGTATGAAATGTCCTATACATTGCCTAGTAGCTTCTTACCTCGTCTAGAATGATGGTTAATTCTAGGTAATAGTGGATTTCATAATTACGAGCATACCATGGCGCCGATGAGACTACTCCTAAGTTTTTGTTTTGAGCTGGCTGAATTTCGTATGGCCAAACCGGTTCTTTTTGGAGCAATAGACCCTTACTTTGTTCGACGAGGATAAGGCTGACCGTCTGCTGAAAAGCCAGAACAGGTTTTTAACTCTTAAATTAATATCTTTTTGATCGTCTTTCCAAGTCATCCTACGATCCAGATGAAACCCGAGGTATTTGACACTATTTGATTGAGGCTAATAAATGTAGAATAACTGCACAAATATATAGAACAGAAATTAATGGAAGAGGTGTTTTAGGCCGACATAAGCGAACATATCTTAACCTGGTAGAAGAGGTATTAAAAATCCAGGTCAGAAGTACCAAGAATGAACGAGCGTGTATGAAAGGATTAATGCGAGTAAGGAAATCGAGAAGGGTATGCCAAAATTGTAACAAGTGGAGATCCATAGTCTCTGTCTTTCCCGATACAGGTGCATTGTATGTATGATAATATTTAACACCCAGACACTAAACACAAATATTTATAATTAAAATATTTGTCTTGGGTGATCAAAAGCACGACTACCATGGCGCCATCGGGCCCATCAAATATACAATATTCGTTCTGTCTGTCCGAATGAAATCCTAGTATGTACATATTAGGGACATGTACAATAACCATTCTAACATTGTAAATACGAAAGTGTATTCCTAGCCGTGAGGTACCAGAACCGACAGATGGCGGTATATCTATCCGAAACAATGCAGCTCTAATGCACAGGGCGGGGATGGGCAGTAGCATCCTCGTCGCGAAAGCTGCGCTCTGCGATTGCCTACACACGCTTGCCCAGCGCGGCAATTATGAACTAAATTCCCCCTTTCTTGAGAAGGCCTATGTCTAGCAACTTTCAAAAATAATATGAACATACATATGAGTTTCAAAAGCTTAAGCCTGACCATCAAAATGGGTCAAACGTTTTATAACAGAATAAAATACTCGACCCAAATAACGACCCTATGAGAAGCATCATAAACGCTAACCACGCGACTTCGTTGGAAGGCGACACTTAGATTATAAAGGAAGTCCTTTCATCGCGTACCAATTGTTCAGGTAGTCTATGGGTGACTGACACGTCCACTAAGAATTCAAACCTAAAAATCGTGTAAAAGAATAAGTCATTTAAGTTAATACTTAAAACCTTTGTGCTTCTTATGATCACTTGTTAACCTACCATACAAGTTTCATATACATAATTTATGGTCATTATTTGGTTAACCAAATATTTATTATTTATAACAATATTAAAATCTGGTCAATAATTGCTGCATCATACATATAAATAAATAAAACAAAACGCGTCAAAAGACGGCTTCATAAAAAAACCCTTGTGAATCGATCATAAAACCAATAAACAAACATAACAGGTCTTTATTTTTTATCACTGTGCTGATAATATTTCTTTACCGGCATCAGCCCTAAAATTGTTCTAACGCAAATGACAAGCGAGTGAGGGAACATTGCGCCTGCAAGTAAGTCATTAAATAATGAAAGGGCGCGCTAAGGAATCTTCAGCCTTCATAATTATCTACAATTTCCTCATATAAACTTCTGTTTAAACCTCCGTGAATGGTAGTAAATACGAAAACGAAACAAAGAGTTCCAATACGATTTGCCTTCACCTAAGCACAAGTGTCGGATTAATGATTTTTTCTGATAGTTGCAAAAATGGAACTTGACCGTTTCAATATCTAGTTTGAAATTTAATAAGGCGTCTATTGGAAAAGTTTTTAATGTTTTAATTTTTTTAATAGCATTTCCCTTGAGTACGTACGTTAGCTGATCCGTGCTAGCCGGCGAAACACGACCACCGTCCCTCGCGCGTCCTGCAACCCCATCGGGAACACTCATGCAACACACTTTAATACACTATCACACGAAAAAAACCACATTCACTGTGCACTATAACATTTTAAACACCACGGGCGTGTTATTTGGTATGACCGGGAGTATTATGGGGTATATTACGAGTGTATTAAGAAGCGAGGCGCGCTCCTTGAGCGGTCGCCATGACGGTTCGGTTGGGGCCGAATCGCGCGCGCGCCAAATCGCCCGCAGTGTTGGTAGCGTGCGGTTAACTTCCCCTTATTGTGGAAGAAGTACGAGTATAGATAGACGACTGCCCTGTTAAAGCTGTTTAGTCAAACTAGTGGGCGACAGGTGACCGAAATTCAACCGTAATTATTTTGTTAAAACTTTAATCAGTTGGTTAACAGAAAGCCTTCAGACAATTAATCTTTACTTCATCTCAGTATGTTCTGTGCCATTGTAACAGTAGTCCGTGTAAAGTTTTAATTCATTTTACGTTTTTCTAGTGTATTTAGGATAAAAACAAATGAAAAGCTTTAAGCACTTTTTAACACATCAAAAAAGTTAATGAGTCAATCTCCGCCTATATTCATTCGCGCAATTTTCTTAAAAAAGGACACACAACTTACCTGACTGTAAGTATAACTCCGAATTATGTCAATGTTTAAGGTGTATTAATTAATTTTTTATATTATTATTACTCAATTAATCTCTTTAACGCAGTTAAGAATCTTCTAAATTCCTTATAAATAGCAGAAGAAAATAATCATGATAATTATATCTGTTAAACCTTTAAGATGGAATAAATTGTTTTCATTTAGAATACTGCTTTATTTAATTATCTAAAGTTTATCAAATCAAAACAATGAAGAAAAAAAATGTCGATCCTATTTTCCAAGAAAACGCAATATTTGCTTTTTATACTAGGCCTATGTATAATCTATTTGATAACCTGAGACGTTGTCCTGTCTATAAATGCTTGTAGAGATATAAAATGCTATCTTTAAAGTTGGATCTAACTGTACGCAATGAGAAAATACTGATAAAATCGGTTCAGAAGTAGCGTGGATCCTGGACAAACAAAGTGACACGATTATTTGATATAGAAAGATTAACGTTAGAAAACATAACACTTAATACAAGAATACTACTACTGTTTTTAATATTACCCCACTACTATGGGGTAAAATTAAAAACAAATGTAGAGATAAGCCGACACTGGCAACACAGACGCGCATGCGCGGATTCGCGCCACTGCAATACGGTTCTCCATCTAGAGCAGAGATCTACTTGCGCCTATTTTATTATTTCTTTGTCTAGATTTACAACAAATAAACATTAAAGAAAAACCATTTATCTTCACTCATTTAATAATACGAACATTAATATCTATTAAATCCTCAGTCGTTGGAATGTATGCAAGCGTTTGACAAGGTCACGCATTCGTCTGATATTTCGTCTATGACGCTTGTATCGTCGCCAGTTGTGACGAAAAACTGTCGTTTGACTACATAATTAGATCAACCTTTGGTCATCTTTCATGGGCATGTACACACGGCATCAGAGTTATCTTTGCAAATTTAAGCGAAAAAGCTCTACTATTTGTAAATTGCGTTCTGAGTTGGGTGTGCGGAATACTAGATATCCGTCTAGGTCTTTGTTTCATCCTCGAGGAACTCTTGTTATTTTAAAAATAATTCTTTTCGGGGTATAAAGCAGCCTAGGAACAAATTAAAATCACCCAACAACATGATCTAGGATAGATGATAGTGAATCGATTTTTCAGAAAATTGATTAATGGCACCGAAATTGACTGACCCATTGGTACCACTACCACTACCATCCAGTGATCCTACCTAGTGCGCCAAAGGTCGTTGATTCGATCCCCACCCAGGACAAATATTGATATAATGATAGTTGTGTTTTTTCTGTGTCTGGGTGTTTAATATATGTATTTAAGTACTATATTTGTGATCCATCTGTTGTCTGATATCCGTTACACAAGTGCATTGTACTCGGAATCTCGGAATCAGGTCAATGTATTTTTTTTGGACGAACCTAATTCTGCGCTTTTCAGACGTTAATTTCACCTGCGTGCCCAACACGAGTGCGTTTCTTAGACCGAACCTCGGCTCCATCCGCCGTCGTTTAGGCCAACTTTAAAAGAGATTGAATGAGACTGGTTATAGTGCCTTACTGACTGACTGGTCTTAATTAGACTTGCATAATATTAATGTGTTTTTTTTGTTATTGTTAATAAATAATTAACTAATATAATTTAAATTTTGATTTAATTAAGACAGTCTTGTAGGCGATTCGGGTGTGTTCACCTGTTACCCTAAGCCCACCTGCGCTACAAGACGTCATTATAAGGAATAAATGAATTAATTATGGAGTGTCAGTGAGAGGCAAACTAAGGGAGACATTTATAGAGAGTTATGTAGAGTGGAAGATGCTATCGGGCGAGTCGTGACTTAGTTGGAACACAGCAGAGTGTTAATAGAGATTTACTTGGATATCTATGAACCAACCTCCTTTTAAAAGGAAGTGGGTCATAATGTAACCGGGATTAGCTGGGAATTAGAGCTTTCCCTACAGTTCTTTTCGATTAAAACTTCCTTAGGGAGTTTATGCGGGATCAGAGTCGCCCAGCGTGAATACCAAACACTTGGGACATCCTATTATCTGTATAAACAAATAGAATGGTTTCTGTTTTAACTGACAAATTTTTTTTAGCGTTTTAGATATAGCAAAATGCTGAATTATATTTAAGACTAGCTGAGCCCGCGACTTCAACGGCGTTCTTATTTTACTTTTGCGTAACTTCAATTATTTATCGCACACGACGAAAGCCTTCAAAAAGTATATTTTTCGCCCGTTTTTGACACATTTTTGATTGATACTCCGCTCTTTTAGGTCATAATATGATATTATATAGTGGTACTCCTTATTACATCAGCTTTCTGCCAGTGAAAGTCCTATCAAAATCGGTTAGGCTGTTTCGGAGATTACCTCAGCAGACAGACAGACAATATTTTATTTTATTTTATGTACCGTGAATCCATATGCATTTAGTAAAAAGCAGTTATTTTTATATTACAGACAGTCATTCCAATTATATATTGATTGATGATATTTACTAGAACAAAATCAACTGCCTCAGGCGGGACTCGAACTAGCATCTTACCCATATTGGGGGACTACTCTACCTCTGTGCTACTCAGTCCCGCCTGACACCTGAGACAGTTGATGTTTTTCTAGTAGATATCAGCGTTTTAAATATTTCATATGAAAGTTAAAACGGCGCCAATAGAATTAGCGACCCGCCCCGACTTCACACGGGTAGAAATTTAATGTACTCACCACTGCCACGACGTGACGCCATGATGTCTTTTTTTTATACCACAAAGGTGACAAACGAGCATGCAACCTCCTTGATGGTAGGCGGTTACCGCGGCCTATGTTCTTTAAAAACCATATTGTGCTCTTTTTTGTACCCCCTTTCTGTATCTTAATGATTAAAAATCATAACTTAGTTGTATACAAGTTGTATTTATCGATTATTTTTCTAATAAAGTATTTCTATTCATTCTATTTCTATGTATTAGACCAGGTCGACAAGTATACAGTCTACATGTCTAGTAAGCTTCCCTGCAGACGATCGTTATCATCATCATGTCCAACAGTGGGCTTTATGTAGCTGATATGGTGACCTAGTAATTTCACTGCCTCTCTCGCCCTTCAAATCGGAACACAACAATGCGAACACTGCTATTTGAAAGTAGAAATAGGTAAAAGTGAGTTACCAATGAAGACAACTTTTGTATGAGGTCTACTTCCCTTTATGAAAAGCCCCGTACTGTTTTGCAGGTCACTAAGAAAACCTCCGCAGGGAGCTTCTTTCACAACCGGGAGGAATTGCCTCTTAACCTGCCGAAATAGCAGTATGGTTTCGTGAAAGCTCGATCCACCACTACGAATATGACCTATTTCAAATTATGTTTTTTAAAAAAAATACAAAAGAGGACAGTTTGGCGTGATTTACTCTGATATAGAGAAAGCCTTCAATTATGTGGATCAGGATTCTTTGATGGATCAAATCGTACTTAACAAACCGGGCTCAAGCAGTGGTCATGACTGGTTATCGATCGGATTATGTCACAATACCCCCCGGTGTCCCTCAGGGGTCATACTTTGGACCACGTTTTTGCAACGCCTGCTTGTATGATATAGTTTTACACCTGAAATATTCCAAATTTCTAATGTATGCGGATGATACGAAAATTTAAATTGTTAATTGTTGCAAGACGATTTAAATAACTTATAGAATGATAACTATAACGCTATATAGCGGAAAATACAGGAAAGTGTGAATGTATCACGTCTACCCGAAGCAGTGCAGTTTAAATGCAACAGGGCGGAGAGCATTTACGTCGCCAAAACCGCGCTCTGCGATTCTGCGGGGCTAATTGCCCCTTTCTTGTGTAAGAGTTCTGATGTCTGTCACGTCTTGATATGATAATTTTGCCTAATGTCCGTAACATTTAGCGACTTATGACGAAATCAAGTCAACGCATAAGATGTGTGATTTGCTGATCTAATATCCGTTTTATTATTGTCCAGATCTGCACCGGTAAAAGCACGAAAATATAGTCATATTTAAAACTCGCCTTAAATATGCCTACTCGAGTTAGTAATGATTTTAATTAATCGATTACGCACGTGACAAGGGATTACTGGATAACGTGCACGATAAGGAAATCCAGAAGCTAATGAACGAACTAATCCGCGTGTTGTCGAAGATTGTAATAACGTACACAATCTCTTGCCTTATCTGCACGGGTAATGCTGTAATATTTTTAACTAAACACACGCATTTGATACGCTCTTGATGGAGATATATCATTATTTCTTTTTATAGTCATCATTATCATCATATCAGCCGTTATACTTCCACTGCTGCACATAGGTTGTCCTAAAAAGGGGGAAATATCACCCGTAATGGCCGCGCTGGTCGAGCATAGTGGCAGAGCGTATCTTCGAGACGGGAATGCTGCCTCCTCCCTATTGCATTTCATGTATGCTGTTTTGGTAAATCTATCAGATACCTTAATCTTCTACAATGATACCTTTAGACATGAATATTTATATTCGTTATGTATCAGGGTGTTAAAAATGTATTAAAGAAGTATATTTGTAATTCCTCTGTTGTCTTATGTCCGTAACGCAATAAATAGAAACAATTAATAGAAGTGCAACTATTAGATTGATAACACTTCTTCTATCCTAACCCAGAAGTTGCGAGTAAGAGAGACTTTAAACACTGCTATAAAAATGCTTGCAGCTTCCACTATCTACATTATGGTTTTGAAATAAATTATTAGGTATTGAGTGGGTAGGCGGTGAGGTACCGGCGAGTATTACCTCCCCCTGTACCAGGTATTATAGGAGGCGACCAAGTACCACAACCGACAGATGCTATGCCTGCAGCGCGGCAAAATTTTACCTTTTTTCTGGTGGGTTATGTGGACATCCAGTTCTGTGGCTTATATAATGACGATGATGACGGACGTAAGTGAACTAAATACGATTAGTGTTGGGCATTGATCAATTAATTGCAATCAACTTTTTTAGTTGTTTTATAAAACAATTAAAACTAACAATTAACTTTCTGTATCAAAATGAAATTAGTAAAGATTTAGGAAAATTAAGCTATAAGTGAGACAAGTATATTTTATACATAGCCTAACAATTTAAATAAGACTAGAAAATATGTTAACGAAAATTTCTTATTAATAATTCCAAATATACAAAAGAAATATCAGTGGCAACTAACATATTATACCTTACTGTCTTACTCTTACACTTGAGCATGGCAAATCTGCCAGAGTCACAAACTGTCAGACAGCATGTTCGAGAAGAGAGTGGTACTGAAGTGTAATTTCAATTATTACAAGAAATTTTAAATTGTTATTGTCTGTCTAATCTAATAATGTTCAATTAAAGGTATTGATTATTATTTCGATCGGTCTTTTACTTCTTGCCAACATATTTATTTAACTACATATTAATTTAACAAAACAATTAACAATTAATTAATTGTTAATTGTTACTAACACAGTTTACAATTAAATAATTATTAAACATATTTTTAGTTCTTGTGGTTACATTTACCAATTAATTAATTATTAATCTTTAATTGTTTTTGCAATTAAATCTTGCCTAACACTGAATACGATAGTAAAAATGATAAACACATTTAACATCACCATAAGTTTATTAGGCGTTTAAGCTTACAAGTTAATCGGGGCCTAATGGCTTTCGAATTATAATTAATCCTCTTCACTTGAGCTGTCTGATTCTGACGAGTCGTCATCTTCGTCACTGTCGTCGTCATCTTCGTCACTGTCGTCGTCATCTTCGTCACTGTCGTCGTCATCTTCGTCACTGTCGTCGTCATCTTCGTC
>JACJUM010002809.1:13121154-13140764 GCA_020976665.1 Heortia vitessoides
ATCCTCATCGTCTTCGTCATTGTCTTCATCATCTTCCTCCTCAGTCTCGGGCTTCTCAGGGACCTCGGGCTCTTCAAAATCGAAGTCCCAGTCAAAGTTGATGCCGGTCAACTCAAGGAACCAGTCGTGGTAGAATCCAGGACGGACGAAACCTATAATATGGTTATTGTTAATGAACCAGCTTAATTGGAACCTAAATACCTTGTCTATGCTATATGGTTCCAGCACTTAGCTTATCAATATTCTATTAATAATATTTACTAAATAAAATTCTTAAATTACTTATAATTAAATATACTACTTTTACTGGTTTTACTTTTATATTATATACTCTACTATTATAATTAAATATTATAATAAATTTCATAAATAAAAATAAATCTACGTATGTTATTTTTGAAATATTGACCGATAAGACTGATTTCAGTAATTTTTGTTTTCATATCGCTGTAAAGAAAAGTATAATATTTGCAGATAGGCAAATTTACTATTGAAACGACGATATTCAGTCTGAAAAACTTACCAGCAGGCAACACGGTGTGGCATCCGGCAGACGAGACAAAGGAAGTCACTCCGACGATGGTCCGCTCGCCATCCTTGTCCACGATCGTCAGAGGGCCACCGCTGTCACCCTAAATAACAATACGTATTATAATCAAAAATCATAAACACCATCATATCAGCCATAAGACGTCCACTGCCGGACCGTTTGTATGCATCCTGTGTCCAGCGTGATCCTGCAGTTGTAGTCAGACCGACTGACTCATAGCTTTTTTATTTGTTTCCTTTTGACAGTCTGAAAGTGCCTTCGATAGGGCTATTAAATATAGATTTATTTAACTTTGACATCGACTTTAGACTTTGCGGACAATGTGTCGATAGAAAATCTAGTGTTGCTAGCTTTAAGCAAGTGTTGCTAGACAGCGTAAGCTTTAATTTGCAGCGGTTCATACCTGGCAGGTAGACTGGCTGGTCACGTTGTAGTAGGCAGCGCAAATGGTGGAATCCTGGACAATTGTGCTACCAGAGAACGCGTTGCGGCAGAATTCGTTATTAGTACCGAGCAGGTATACCCAGTTCATGTTCTCGGGAGAATTACCTTAGGGACAATCGAGTTTTCAAGTTATAAATAAATCACACAAAATTGCATACGTTAAGCCGTGAGGTACCAGCAGAGTAGAATAGTACCTCCCCCTGTACCAGATGTCGCAGAAGGTGTCAAAGGTACCAAAACCAACAGATGGCGGTATATCCATCCGCAATATTGTAGCTCAAATACATAGGGCGGAGATGACTAGCAGCGTTCCCGTCGCAATTACGGATAAATTACCCCTTTCTTGGGGTGGATGATGTCTTTGTATTGTAACGATAAATGAAATGAAGTTGGAATTTGAAAGTTTAATGAATGCTCGACGAATTCGACTATCGGACGACCACTAGCATTTTTAATTTTTTATTATTTTAGATTGTGCTAGCAACCCTCCCCGACTTCACACGAGTGCAATGAGGATAAAAAATGGTTATTGTAGATTATCTCTAGGAAATGTACCACGGAAGACTTTTTGTAGACAATTTTAAAGTGTACTGTAGTAGATTATTTCGACCCATATCGTCGAATTTAGCCAGCGTTTGCAACGTAAGCACAAAAAATGTGTTTATTTACGACATCACATTAGAAAACAGTAAAATTATTAATGTTTATCTACTATATTATGCATGTAAAAACAACTGCTTGCAAATCCGTTGTACTGTTTTACAGATAGGAACAGACAGACAGCGGAAAGTGCCTTTGTTTAATACTATGTAGTGATTTACCTCCAGTCCATAGGCGTCCCCAACCGCTGGCAACCATCTGAACACCTTGGTAGTTCACATTCTTGTCAGCGGAGCGCTGGATTCTGATGGGCTTGATATAATCTAGAAGAAAGAAGATCGTATTATAGCAGTAAGATCCTTTTCAGATATCTAATTACATGTAATCAACAGTATTATGATCAAACCGAAACATTCATATACTGCTGTTTGGTGGTAGAAACTACGGAAGATTGAGGTACTAAAGTATGCATAAAGGTATCGTCCGCCTAGTCAAGTGTCCTGCCTTCAACTAACATCACAATTGTAAGTGAAAATTTCTTAAAAAGGATATTTAACAAAATCTAGATCTCTTATCAGAAAAAATTACTCCAAGAGATTATTTTGTCATGAGGTACCAGCAGAGTAGAATAGTAAGCCCCCCCATATACAAGGTGTCGTAAGAGGCGACTAACAGATGACGGTATACCTATCCGAAACAGTGTAGCTCAAATGCACAGGGCGGGGTGGGGCCACAACATCCCCGTCGCAAAGGCTACATGAAATAAATAGTTTTCTGTATGTTTGATCCGATTAATCTTTGGAACATCTTCACCTATTTTACCAGTTCTTTCACTGACAGATAAACGAGTGAAACCGTGGGTCACTGCGAGTGTAAAATAACATACCATTGTACTCGATGCGCCTAGGGAACTTCACGACTCCAATATCGTTGGGTTGTACGATCGTCTGTAGAGCTTCGATGTACAATGGGTGGTTGTAGTACTCCGTGGTCTCCAAGATCGCGTTAGGTCGGGTCAGGTTGACTGTCCCGAAGCGGACCACGACGGTGACACGGCTGGAAGGAAGACCAGCTGTCAGTAAATTTTATGTGGAGGCTGAGGATGACCCGAGTCAAATATCATAATTGGCTAAAGTGCATAAAAATAATTAATGATGTAAATTTTGTAAACGTATTTGTTTGCTTGTATTCTTTATGATTATTTATCAAAGAAAAAATAAACAAATGATGACGTTAGGTACCGGCAGAGTAGAATAGTACCTCCCCCTTTACAAGGTGTCGTAAGAGGCGACTAAGGTACCAGAACTGACAGATAGCGGTATGTCCATCCAAAACATTGCAGCTCAAATGCACAGTGCTGGGATGGACAGCAGCATACCCGTCGCGAAAGCTGCGCTCTGCGATTGCCAACACGCTTGCCCAGCGCCGCAATAATGGGCAACATTCCCCTTTTCTTAGGGAGGCCTATGTCCAGCAGTGGACTTTCATAACTGGTATGCAGATGATGAAGTTGTTTGCAAGCAGAGGATTAAGTGAACCCGGCCGCACTAGCCCAGGGTTTGTACGCTTTCGCCGACGAACCCGGTGTGTTACTCTACGAAAGGAGTGTGTGTTAACTGTAACTGATAGTGCAGCCAGTGAGAGGATGAGAGAGGGGCGCGTTGAGAGTGGTTATGCTTTCAGACGGGTCCGGACCTTCACTATCCAAATTCATTTTAATTCTATTGTAAATGTTCGACTAAATGTTATAACACCAATGCCTTAAATCGGCCATTTATAACTAACATATCGTAATCCATTTATAACTAACATATCGTGATTATAATGTGGTGTAATGTTGCAATTTTAATAAATTGATTAATCATTTGAATAAAATTCAAACTACGGTGGATGCAGGACACTGCATCCATGCCGTCCTAAGGAAAAAGGACCGATTAAAAATCTCTTGGTGACGCCTATGTCTAGCAGTGGACCTACGTCAGAGGACGCCCAGCAGTGGATGTCCATCAGTTGTCATTCAACAGCTGATACTATGATTAAATGTTTTCCTTTCTTTCCAGACTTACAGGGCAGTGCAGTGGGCAGCAGTGAGACCCCACTCGTTGTGGATGATTGAACCACCGCAGGAGGACACCTGGCCGACGGTGTTGACCATACGTAGCGACAGCTGGTAAGGGATCTGGCCCTCGTTCGCCTCCCATCCCGACACGATACGGGAATCACCTGGAGAGACAATGGGATTTCAAAATGGCGGAGATATTACTACCGGTGGTTTTGGTTTGACAAGCCCGATAGCGCAGATGGTAGCGATGACTTATTTATAAGAATAAAAATATTTGTTCTGTGTCTGGGTGTTATTTTTTTGCATGGAAGTATTATATTTGTTATTCTTAAGTTGTCTGATTAACTCCAGTAGGTGTTAAGGACAAAGTAGAAAACAGAAGAATTAAAGCACTCTTTAAGCTACTTATATCGGAGACAGGTCAATGTTTGTGATGTAAAAAAGCAACAACAGAACAAATACAAATATTCATCACATAAATATTTGCTCGGGGTAGAAATCGAACCCACGACCTTAAGCGCACAAGATAGGATCGGATAGGATAGGATATACTTTTGCGTTGACAATGTTACGTGTAGTCACAAAATTATTCTTTTATTTGACAAAGTCAACCAGTTCAAAGAAGCTAATGCTCTTACCGCTGCTCTACCGACACTCGGCAAAATCACGTGAATGTTTCAGTACATAGTGATCTGTAACGGTTTTCTATATGAATATTATAGAGAGAAAATATTTGATTGTTTGTTTGTTAGCTATGATTTAACTCATAATCTACTCGAATAATTTTAATAATTATATCTCCATCAGTGAGCTATATTTTCTGACTGATTAATATGGCCTATATATATATATTTAATAAAGATAGAATGAATATATTGTTTTATATTGAAAATCATTGGACTCACCCCTAGCTACTTCGGGAAAAACGAGGCTGACATCGGCGAATACCTGAAAAAAAAAGGTTTTGAACAACATGCTGCTAGGATTACTAAATAGAACATTTGTTTGTGGCCGTGTGGTACTTGCAAAGCACCTTCCCCTGTACTAGGTGTCGTAAGAAGCGACTGAGGTACCAGTACCGACAGATGACGGGTTTGGGCAGCAGTATCCTCGTCGCTTTGCGTTTGGCTACACGCTTGCTTAACTCGGCAATTATGGGCATGAAACCTACTTTCTTAGAGAGGCGTACGTACAGCAGTGGATTTCTAATGGCTGATATGATGATTAAAAAATCGAATAAAACATATTCAGGGCGTTCTTAAGGAACACATTTATTTCTAGGACAAACAAAAAAGATAATATTCCAAAAGGCAATTCTCTCTTTCTTGAGGAGGCCTAAGTCCAGCAGTGGACGTTATACGGTTGATATGATAATGACGTTTGTTTTATAAATTTCAATCAATAATAATAATAAAATCCTACAAAATCTCATACATTAACGTGACTCCGTGGTTAGTCGCTTAAATCCCTTGTGTTACAGACGCCAGACAACAGACAACAAATATACTACTTAAACACATATATTTAACACCCAGACATAGAACAAACACGAATATCATCATATAAATATTTGCTCTGGGTGGAAATCGAACCCGCGAACCCTGGTTCACAAGATAGGATCACTACCATCTGCGCCATCGGAACTGACGAATATTTTTTATTAAAAAATTTATAGTTTTTTTATTATTAGGCTAAGTTGACAAGCATACGGTCGTCGTGATAAAAAGCGTCACCGCAGCCTATAGACGCTCGTAATATCTCAAGCGCGTTGCTAACCACATAGAAATTTCACTGCCTCTGTCCCCTTCAAACCAGAATACAGCAATTCGAGCTAAGCTTCTTGGCGGGAGCATTAAGTGAGAGCGGGGTACCAATGCCGACGACCTTTGTATAAAGTCTACTCATATCAAAAAGAGTTTATAATTTGTCCTTAATGAATACTTTAAATGAATAATAAAATTAGCTATCTGCTAACGAAAAAAGATCAATATCGGTCTAACCTTCCCAAAGATTAACCTACATACTATAATTTTAGTAAGTACAAGAGAAATCCCTACTAATATTATAAATGCGAAAGTAACTCTGTCTGTCTGTCTGTCTGTCTGTTACGCTTTCCCGGTTAAACCTCTCAACCGATTTTGATGAAATCTGGCATAGACAATCTTTAGACCTTGAGAAAGGACATAGGCTATTTTTGAACTCGAAATAAGGGTTGTCAGGGGTTGCAAGGGGGGATGAAAAGTTGTTTGCATGGATCGCTATTTTTAGAGCTAGAAACTTAAAACTTATTTTTCAGGCCATTGATTCGATATAAATAAACGTGACATTCAAAGTTTATATAATTTGAAGTAAATAGGTATGGTACCCAAAAAACTATTCCACGCGGACGAAGTCGCGGGCACAGCTAGTAAAGTAATAAAAAGAATGTGTTAAATCATAATCTTCTTTATATATTTGTTTATTCTGGATGAACTTCTTAACTACTGAAACGATTTTAATATTGTTTTTTTCTTCGTCATCATATCAGCTATAGAAAGTTCACAAGATATTTGTCCATAATTGCCGCGCTGGGGAACTTCGCGACGAGGATGCTGCTGCCCATCCCCGCCCAGAGCATTTGAAAAGTATAGTTTCTGATGGATATACCGCCATCTGTCGGTTATGATAACTTAGTCGCCTCTTACGACACCTGCTACTATTCTACCCTGCTGGTACCTCACGGAGGCATAATGATATTTATACTTGAAAATAAGTGAAATTTAGCAGAAGTTGAGCTCCTCTGCAATACCTCACTACTCTGACCTATTTCTACCGCCAAATATCAGTGTTCGCATTGCTTTGTAGTCCGGTCGAAGGGTGAAATTACAAAATAAATGTGATATTGTATCTTCAGTTCACAAGGTTGACGACACGAGGATCTGAAGGCTGCGGTCACGTATATCATCAAGCGGACCATATGCTTGATTCCTGACTCAATAACTTAAAAAAAAGTGAATAAGACTAGATATAGATATTGAGTTTATTCTTAATATTTTCACACATATATATTTTGTTGTAATTATTGAAGGCCTGTGGTATTTTATACAGACTTCCTCATCATCAAAGCAGACTTAAAATGTGCGAAGAAAGGGGAATTGCCCAATCCCGCCCAGTTATATTTGACCTACACTGTTTTGGATGGATATACCGCCATCTGTCGGTTCTTACTGTCTGTGCGGAACTTTTCCACTGACGGTACCGGCAGACAGATAATTTTATTTATTTAGGTCGTCAATATATGCCACATCCGTTGTTGATTTTTATCATGGTTTAATCAGAACGTAATTTAATTATCACCC
The DNA here is from genome assembly GCA_020976665.1 of Heortia vitessoides. Lineage (NCBI taxonomy): Eukaryota > Metazoa > Arthropoda > Insecta > Lepidoptera > Crambidae > Heortia > Heortia vitessoides. The sequence goes on from JACJUM010002809.1 coordinate 13,128,149, forward strand.
GATTTACTTATCAATCACGGATTAAATGTATTTTTACGTATTACATGAACCGATTTCTGATTATCACAATTATATTTGGATTTTTTGTACACTAATATTACATTATATCGGCCGGTGGACGACCACTGGTCGTAGGCGGCCTTGAGTTTTTATCAATAAATATATTTAAATAAATTTCAACATCTCATACATGACTTTGAGATAAGTCGCTTACAGCACTTGTGTTATGGACGTCATACAACAGAAATGAAGGCCAACTGCATGAGATTTACAATTAAATACATCATCATCGTCATACCAGGCATGAGAAGTTCACTGCTGGATATAGGCCTTTCCAAGACTAGAGGTTTTTTGCCCATAATTGCCGCACTAGGCAAGTGGCAGTCGCAGAGCACAGTTTTCACGACGGGGTTGCAGTTGCCCACCCCTGCCCTGTCGTTTGAGTTGCTTTGTTTCGGATTGATATACCGCCATCTGTTAGTTCTGGTACCTTAATTGCCTCTTAGGACACCTGGTGCAGTGGGAGGTAGTATTCTACTTTGCCGGTATCTCATGGCAAGGCTATCAGACTTACCGATAAATAAATTTAAAAATTACCTAAAGAGTAAGCTAATTTATAAATTATATTACAGTGTTAAAGATTATATTAATAATAAAACTGCCTGTTATTGAATTGCTCTAACCTAGCTTTAAGACAACGGTTTGTTAGCACCGATGTCGGTAGGGGTTTCATTAGAACTAACTATTGATGAAATCTTTGTCACCACCAGTTTTTCTTGTAGGTTCTCATTTGAACTTGTTTACGAGCTGAATTATATCCGCCATCTTTAATTCCTATACAGATTTTCTCACTCCTGATTAAATCACAAAAAGAGACGAATATTGACGTGTCTATAGCTAGTGAGACTTCTTAGAGTCAATAAGGTGAAAGGTCCATATTTATTCAACATTTATAGTGACATCTGTTTCTAATTACTAGCTTTCTACCCGCGTATTTTCCGCGAGGCCTTCAATCTTGTCATTCTGAAAAGAATGCGTCATACCGATTCCACATAGAAATATACAGCAAAATAAAACGTTTGCTGTATCCAACAGAAACTTGGTTTCGGGATCAAAAGTAGCCTGTGTGTTATGGCAGTCTATCAATAATATCTGTGCCAAATTTCTTCCAGACCTGTTCAGCCATTTCGGGAAAGAGTAACACACATCCGCACGTCCATACTAAAAAACTGTAGCGTTTATAATAAAAATAAGGTAAATATATTAAGAGGTACGATGAGATTTTTAGAACCTATATACTGCTTTTGGAAATTTCTAGAAAGTAATTGTCAGGACCAGGTTTGTGCGGGATAAGAGATCAGGGAAACTTGTACCATTGGCCAAAGACCTAAAGAATGGGATTAAATTACCACAACAATGGAGTTGACGGGTATACAATTTTACGAGTACACACGAACGAAGGCGGAGCCCGCTAGTTTAAAATTGACGGACCCAATAGTGCAGATTGTAGTTTATATGATGGATATTTATTTTTGTTCTGTATCTGGGTGTAAAATATATATTTTAATCTTATGTTATTGTGGGCAGTCTGTTAACACATTTATGAGGATGAAGATTTGTAATGACTGATCGAACATAAGATTACAGATTATTTTGCAAAAATAAGTTGTATTTTTATTTATGTATTTATTGCTATATATATTTATTATTATATAGATATATTTAGTATTAGCATTTAATTTACTTTATTTTATTTTTATAAAAAAGTAGTACACATCGAACTGTCCACGTTTTCTTCATTTACTTCCATCCAAAGTTTGCCTGGAAGAGATCGCTAGAGTGATAAGGCCACCAATTGTATTATAACTTATAAGTTTTATGTAATTTTCTATGTACAATAAAGAGTACATTATTATTTTTTTGGATTTCAATATCTCAAAACACTGAGGGTGTTTCGCTATATAACTAAAATTAACGGGCCGAGTGAACTTCAGGATTATGATAGGGGGAAGGAGTGCTATCTTTTAAGAACTTTCGGACAATACGGCAGGTGTTATGAATTGCCGCTTTCTGCATAGTGATGTAAATGCTTTCTGGTAAGTCAAGGGTTCGTAAGGTATCAAGTAATTGCTTCGGAATGACACCAGTGCTTAAAAGCAACAGTGGTACAATGTATACTTTATTGCTATTGCTATTTATTATTATTATTTATATCTGCGATTTCTCTGTCTGCGTTTTAAGCGACCTACTTCGGAGTCCGGTCAATTAATGAGATATTGTGTGCGAATTATTGATAAAAATTAAATATTATAATTACCGACACGCCGGCCAATGCCACCAAAAATGTAACAACACCCCACTTCATGGTTCCGAAAACAACTGAGTGAAAAAAATTGTTATTTTACTTATTATATGCATATCAAAGGAAGTGTTCACATATCAATAAATATAGATTACACGATTAAAAATATTAATCCATTTCTAATTAGCAGGTTTATGTTTAACGTCATACGTTCTGTATCTGCTAGTAGATACATGGAATAACTAAAAATATTAAAACTCATCGTATCTATTTGTAAATAACGAATTTACGTATGAATATTTTTGAATTAAAAAATATTTTCATAGGAAATTCTGTCACATTCCCTTTCAGGGAAAAGCAGAGGGCTCAAAGCGGAACCTTGTGGAACCCCTCCTCTGAATTAAATAGCTTTGAATTGATTTTTCCGGTTTGAAGGGTGAGAGGGACAGGAAATACAAGGTTGGCAGCACGTTAGTAATATCCTTACGATGATATGAGCGTCTATAGGCTGCGGTGACGAATTCGTATCAACGTACGAATTACGGTGCATGTGACCTTGCTCAAACAGATTACAATTTTATTCAAAATTTGGACCACACAGAGTTTATTTCTCACTTCGGGGTTTTTAGTGGAGGGATCAATGAACTACCCATGAGATGGCAAAAGTGCATAGATAACGACGGTGCATACTTTGATCAATTAAATATACCTACTTTACAAACAAAATTGACTATATATTCCTTCGGAGCAAAACGCCAACTTCATATGTGTGACTGTGTACTTATTTGTTGTGTAAACGTAAAACTATCTTCGCATATCGACGGACAGACATTCAATTGGCGTAACACATATGGGCAAAAAAATTTATAACAATTTATATCTGAATTTTGACAATATATTCAATTAAAAGAGGATTCAATTTCAATAATATGTGTAAAAAACAGCTTAAACCTAATTAAATCTAAATTTTCTAATAATAAAGTTATAACGACTTAATAATTGTTTAAATTTTATTTTTTGTTCTGTGACCTACACATTGCCTCTTACGACAATTACATCGACCGTCGATACAATTATAATAATAAGCCTTTATTAATCCTTGATTTGAAAAAAAATACGTCATGACCCCTCTTTAGAATAGGCTTCCAGAATCCGCCATTTTTCTATTGACAGCTGTTTTCAAACAATCCTTTCCTAACATTTTTAGAATGTCATCCAACCAGCGAGCTCTCGGTCTCCCTTTTTTTCTTTTACTTTCAGGACCATTCCATTTCGTAACTCGCTTTGTCTATCTACCATCTGGGGAGCGGACGTTATGTCCTGTCCATTTCCACAACAGACGCAGTGCGTGTTATAGTTGTGTCTATCAAATCTCTGATGCTTTGGCTATTCTGTTTGTCCATGATCTTGATGCCAAGGATACTTCTCTCCATAGCCTTTTGGTACGATCGGATTTTTTGCATGGTGGTATTGTAAAAACAAAATAGGTTTGGGCACCGTATGTCAGACATGGTAGTATGCTTAAATCCATCACTTATTTCTTTAGTACAATGGAAAGTTTCGATTTGAGTATTTCTTTGTAGCTCCAGTATTTTTTCCAGGTGATATTAATTCGTCTATCTATTCCATCTACATACAATATGTTCTATTAAAATCCGTTACATCACCTTTTAACAACAAAGGGCTCAAAACAAAGCCTTGTGGAACCCTCTTTCTAAATCCTCTTACATTTAATAAGACATAATATTTATTAATATATTACTAATGACGCTTTATAATAAATATTGAATAAAAATATTGAACTGCAATATTACTTTGAAATGTTTCATGCATAGAAAATTATATAATATTTACTTGAAAAAAATGAACTTAACCCAAGTGTCAGGCGGGAATTGAACCTTCATCTTTCTTATACCATAGCGTTGCACTACCGTTGTGCTACCGAGACCTTGGAATTATTTAGTTAAAACAGACAAATGGAATCAGATCGTTTTAAAATCCCTAAGCGCTATTTATTCCTCGTCATCATATCAGTTATGTAAAGTCCACTGTTGGACATATGCCTTGCCAAGATATATGCGGGGTACGCTAAGCAGAAGTGGTGGCAATCGCAGAGCGCAACTTCGCCACGAAGATGCTGCTGCCCAGCGCGGCAATTATGGTTAATAATCCCCCTAACTTGGGGAGGCCATGTCCAGCAGAGGAGTTCCAATGGCTGTAATGATGACGATAATGAACTTCATAAATACCACAATTACTTATAAATAAAGACCAATGAATCTTTATTAAAACTATTTTTTTTAACTTAATTAATTATTAAGGAATTTTATTTGTGTCATCGGAAAAACCAGAGATATCGCGGAATTATCGATGTTATTACGAAGTGGGATTCCCGCCTTCATTATAGTTAGATAGGTCCTTCATTGTAGTTAGATAGGTCCAGTCTAATACAATTAAATTAACACAATGTATGTACACCAGACTTAGCATTCGATTTTAATTGTTAACTTTATGAGTTTACACAAAGGTCGTCGGCATTGGTAACTCACTCTCACCTATTTCTAGATTTTCTGAAGCAGTGATAGAAAGAGGGAGAAGGGAAGAGGCAATGTAATTTCTAGGTAATATTACATAATATCTTCAATTCACAAGGTTGCCAACACGCTTGTGATAAGCTTATGATATTGCAAGCGTTTATAGGCTGCAGTGTCGCTTCCTATCACGCAGACTGTATGCTTGTATGTCGACCTTGCCTAATATTTTTTAACACCCAGACACAGGAAAAACACAAATATCATATAAATATTTGTCGTGAGTGGGGATCAAACCTTTACGCATATGGTAAAAACACTACCTTGAGCGCCATATTGCGACTAAAATATCCTATATTACAAATTGGAACCAACTATATACAGTAAGCAAAAATGTATTCTAATTGTTTCAATTGTTTAGAAGTTCAACCCAGACAATGAGGCATTTTTTATATATGTATATAAAAAGAGATACGAATTTTTGCCCATAATTGCCGCACTTGGCAGGCGAGTTGGCAATCGCAGAGCACAACTTCGTAACGAGAATGCTGCTGGCCACCCCCGCCCTGTAAGACTTAAATTGTGCTGTCTTAGATGGATATACTGTCATCTGTCGGTTCCGAAACCTTAGTCGCATTTTACGATACCTGGTACAAAGGAGGTACTATTCTACTCTGTGGGTACCTTCCGTTATTAGCAATCGTTCTTAAGATTGACCAAAGATGTGCCAGGATTTTACCAAAGATTGTGTTCAGATTTTATACTTTTGCGTTTCCATTCACGCAGTAGGTGCTGACAGTAACTTGTTGCCAAGAATAACTGCGATGACGGCCTCTCTTATTATTCAAATGTATGACAGGACCTCGGGCAAGCAGGTTTTAAGTTAAAAGAGTAGTTAGTTATATTATGAGTAGTGAGCGTATAAATTTCAAAAATTACATATTATAAATTATATTTAATTTTTAAACGCCTACTTTCAGCGACATCTACCACTAGGCGTTAATGGAACGAATCACTAGTTTTTTCCACATGTTTTTTTCTGGGGACTCGTGTAATGAACCGCTTTATGGTGGGAAAAACTAGAATAATAAAACTCCTTCTGGTATCACAACATTTAATTACCACACAGATTATTATTATAAGTATTTGAGTACCATAGATAATGTCCAACTTTTTAGACCGAATCCAAGATCCATCCCCGCCGTTTCTATTTTTTTTCTCCCTTAACAACTTTAGAGTTGCCAACATTAAAATTTAATCTCCCTTTTACTCTTTAATCCTAAATTCGTAATGTCCTTACATGCGGACCCACGTGACTAAAGTAGGATAAAAAGGTGTATGACAAATTATTAACATTTATCACAACCTTATCGGATAGCTGAGCTAACCGTTTCATAGCTTCATCTAGATATACATACTAAGTAATTTAAGATGAAATCACACATCTCATACATTGACCTGACTCCGAGATAAGCCGCCTAAGGCACTCGTGTTACGGACATCAGGCAACAGAGGAATCATAAACACAAATGTCTTGTAAATATTAGTCCTGGATGGGGATCGAACCCACGACCCTTGCCGCCCAAGATAGAAACACTACCTACTCCGCTATTAAGCTCAACAAATTCCAAACATGAGATAAATGTCATACAAAAGTCGCCTGCGTTGGTGAGTGAGGTATCACTCTCGCCTATTTCTACCGCTAAATAGTATCGCTGTGTTCTGGTTGGAAGGATGAGAGAGGCAGTGAAATTACTGGGTAATGTGACATAAATCTTCAAGTCACAAGGTTGGCAAAGCGCTAGTGATAACCTTGTAATTGACGGTCAGAAATTTAATAGGCGTAAGGGACATGGCGGCAAAATTTTTTTGAATCTATTTATTCCTTACACTAGTTAAAAGAGGATTTAATTTCAATAATATTGAAGTTTTCAAATAAAGAACTTTTCAACGAATTATTTTTTTTATTTTTCTTTTTGTTCTTCTTGTAAACCTGCACATTGTCCCTTACAACAATTGAATTCATGACCGTCGAAATTACGAGCGTCTAAAGGCTGCAGTGATTCTTACTACATGCTTGTTTGATGACTTTGTTTAATATAAAATAAAGTCCATTGTATAATTCAGATTATAAAAGCAAATATATTTTTTTTTAATTTAAAAATTTTGCTGAGCCTGATAACGAAAGTGAGTTACCTTGGGCGCTAAGGGTCGAAAAAGTATAGAAGTTAAATAAAAAAAATACTTATTCGAATGTGGCAAGACTGATGCATGCCAACTATTTCAACTTTAGCATGTTTAATACCATGAGAACCAGATTGGCTTAATTTTTTGCCAGTATATAGTTTTTAGTGTACAAATTATCCTTTACCTTTATATTTAGAGCAACAATTGGCCTAAAATTGTTTTGTCACTATTTCTTTAGAAGCCAGTCACACAAAAGTTTTGATTTATAATCTGTGAAAAAAGGCGCCAAAATGAGCACATTTTTAGTAACTTAACATGAGGAAGATACAAACAAAGCCGTCTGCGTTGGTACATCACTCTCACCTATCTCTACCGCCAAATAGCAGTGTTGGCATTGCTGTATTCCGGTGTGAAGGCTGAGAGAGGTAATGAAATTTCTGGGTGTGACAAAATATCTTCAGGTCACAAGATTGACAACGCGCTAGTGATATCCTCCTTACATCACGAGTGCCTATAGGTTACTAAGACGCTTACTGTCACGCGGACTGTATGCTTGTCGACCCAATAGAAAATACAAAAGAGGTGTACGATAAAATGTCCTCTACAAACTGTATGATCCCACAGAATGATTTAAGCAAGCCTAGTTCTCATGGCTTAATTAATTGCTTGACTATCGATTTTAGGAAGAAATCTGTAAGAGAATTTACAATTCTTATTTAAAATCTTAAAAAATATCTCAAGTTATCAAGAAAAGTGTAGGAATGTACTTACAGCTTCTTCCATTATATTAAAGAGATAAATCAATTAGATATGTATCTCGCAAACTATAGGTAATATGTTTTTAACATTTTACAATTTTGAGGAAAAAATCACATTAAAAATATCACTATACATATTTGTAAAATATCTATCAAAAGTTATACATATGTCGCTACACATCATTCTTATAATTATCACGCTAATTGTAAAATCAGTCAATTACTACGAACTTAAATTTACGTCATCTCAAACTTATTAATTGTATTATTTCACAGTTTGATGCATTGATAAATGCTAAATTTTTATTAAAGATATCTATATCGAAAATTCCATTTGTATCAGGCTACAGGTAGGACTCGAACCTGCATCTGTCCTGCTTGAAGCTTGAATATTATCTATGATTGTAAACGCAGCATTTTTCATTGCATGTGACCTCCGAAGCAATTAGACTGTATTATTAGATTACAACATTTAGAGATGGCGCTGATTTCTCAGCTCAAGAAAAACACTAGGAAAAAATCGACTTGTCTGCTACGTCCTTGGTAGCACAACAGTAGTGCAATCCGCCGGCTATGGTAAAGGTGCAGGTTCAAGTCTCGCCTGAAGCCAGAGACAAATTGAGTTTTTACTAGCATATATTATTTTCATATTCATGGCATTTAAGAACTATAGCATATTTTACTTATACAATATTTTGAGATGAATTAATTGATTAATTAAAAAAATACATACTTTTTAAAGTAAGTGACATCATTATCAACGCATGCATTGTGTACTTCTAGGGAACCTACTTCTGGAACCCTTGGCAACATCCGAACAGACGCGACTTGGTCGTGCGCTTGTCTCTACAAAACTTAACTAACCTGACGCAGTAGCTAATTTGTATTGGACGTTGACCATAAGCGTAAATAGAGGGGGGTCCGGTTGGGCTGCCCACCCCAGAATAGTCTAGTTCCCGCCCAGGATAATGGACTACTGACTGGAACATAAGCGTATAAAGAGGGGGGGTCCGGTAGGGCTGTGCCCACCCCAGGATGTTGGGCTACCGACTCGAACAAAAGCGTAAATATAGGGGGGGGCATGTTAAGCTGTGCCCACCCCAGAATGTTGGGCTACCGACTTAAATAAAAGTGTAAATAAAGGGAGGGCTGGTTGAGCTGTGCCCACCCCAGGAAGTTGGGCTATCAACTCGAACAAAAGCGTAAATAGGGGGGGGGGAGAGCGATTGTGCTATGCCTACGCAAAAATAGTATATAGTATATAGAATAGGATAGTACCCACGACCTTTGGCGCACAAGACAGGATCTCTACCATCTGCACCAACGGGCCCGTATCATTCGTTGACCTGACACCGAGATAAGTTGCTTTGAGCACTTGTGTTACGGACATCAGACAATACAGGAATCACAAATACAATACTAAACATATTCATCACATGAGCCATTGGATGTCCACTGCTGAATATACGACTCCCCTAGAAAAGGCGAATATTGGCCATAATTGCTACGCTGGGCAATCGTGTTGGCATGCGCCCCCTGTGCATTTGATACTCTTCTCTCTGTTACGGATGGATATACCGCCATCTGTCGGTTCCGGTACCTTAGCCGCCTCTTACAGGTGTCGTAATGTCTAATCTACAGGTACCACAAGGCAATTAACAGAAGAAAAGGGAAAAATCTGAATACTTGTAACCTATTTTTTTCCACAAGACCTCATTTTGACGTTCACCACACTTTGACCTGACTCCGTGGTAAATCGCTTAAAGCACTTGTGTTACGGACGCCAGACAACAGAGGAATCACAAATATACTACTTACACACATATTTATCACCCAGACACAGAATAAACATAAATATCATCTTATAAATATTATCCCTGAATGATAATCGAACCCACGATCCTTGGCGCACAAGATAGGATCACTACCACCTGCGAGTAAAAAGGTACTTCCCCCTGTACCAGTTGTCGTAAGAGACCAGAACCGATAGATGGCGGTATATCCATCAGATACAATGTAACTCAAATACACATGGCAGGGATGTGCAGCAGCAATCCCGTCGCAAATTCTGTGATCTGCGATTGCCAACACGCTTGCCCAGCGTGGCAATAATGGGCAAAATTCCATTTTTATTTGAAAGGCCTATGTCCAGCAGTGGACTTCCAATGGCTGATACAACGAATTTTCACTAACCTCTATGCCTCTAACAGATTAAAACGATAAAAAACAAACCAAAAATATTCAAATTGATCCGATAAATCGATCCAAATTTTATCGATCAATACTTTACCAGTACATCATTAGTCACATTAGTAAAGTTGTCATTCTATTCAAGGTATATTTTAAGGACTAAGTCTACCTTTCTAAAATCCTGTGCCCGTTTCTTACACTTATCATAACTTTCTTTTTGCTTTATTAATTGTTCACTGAACCCATCGGATACTGCTTCCCGCATCTTAGTGAGGTCATCGCTTTCACATGCCTTACCAAGTTTAGTTTAACAATCCAAGACCGTAATCCATTAAGATGCCAAACATCCCTTTGGCATAAAACCTCTTTTCAACGGCTTATAAACGCGGATTTACATTTCTTATGACGTTTTAATTACTCTATGTCAATTTTGTGAACGATAGCCGTAACGCAGCCGAAAATATCATCGCACAAGAAATTCTCTAACGGCGGCCACCCGGCTGAGGTCGAGTCTCAGAGGCGCCCTCGGGTGATCGCCATCGATCCCGCTCAGATCTCGCTCAACCTGCGCGGGCGACCGTAGCTAAACGCGCGGTCGTAGCCGCGGGGCACGCAGGTAAAGGCACAGGGTCTACTAAAGAGCGACCTCGCCCACTCCTTCGCGCTGAGAGTAGTCCAGCAAAGGGCTCGTCGGAAAAACATGATAAAAAAAAAAAGTAAACGATACGTCCATTCAAAATATAAATACCAAGTAAAAGTCGTTTAAAATCCGTCGAAGAGTGGTTTAAATATATATAGTGAATGCATAAATGTAAAAAATATCATCACTTTGGCAGTTCTACCCGTAGTTTTTAGTGTAATATTGTTAAGACCATATTTTATTATCCCAAACATCAGTTTTATGACTCAGTGACCACCTCGTTTCATCGTTCTCGTCGATCGGTCGAACATCATTCTTAAGATTCTGAGCGAAAAATTGAGTATCGAGCAGTGGTACCGCTTAACGTGACTATTCGATCGGGTACTAGATACCGCATTTAAAATATGCACATAACAGAAATGTGTAAATGCATGAGGTAAACCTAAATCAAAGGTCGTCTGAATTGGTACCACACTATCACCTATTCCTACCGCCCAACAGCAGTGTTCGCTTTGCTGTGTTTCGCTTTAAAGGTTTCGAGAGACGGTGAGATTACTGGGTAATGTGACATAATATCCTCAAGTCACATGATAGTGATATTCCTTTGATAATAAGAGCGCCTAGCGGTTCGAGGTATGTACCTAACTCTCGCCTATAAATACTCACTCTCACATAGAAAGGATCGGAATTAATTTTGTAATAATTTAATGCATCAGGATTGTTATAGATAAGTTTAAAAATTAGGCACGGTTGTGATCCTAATTTAAACAATATACACATTTCTTAATTTGAAATGTGGCCTAATTCCACTTCCGCAATTCATAAAGTTGCTGAGGTTGCGAACAACCTAAGGCTAACGCGCAACTTTTCAATGTCAGGTTGGTCAAGCCGTGTATGACGCAGTCGACAGCACGCTTGCCGTCAATGTCGCATCGATTCAACAAATCAATTTTGTCGCGTAAGTAAACTTCAATTGGCTCATCAAACTTACTTTTACGCTCCAACATATCTTCTAGGGATTGGCCATAGTTTTGCTCCCATGGAATTGCGGTGAGCAGTTTCTTCTGCCACTCCGACCAACTGATGGAATTGAAGTCCTCACCCCAGGTGTTGGGCAAGCCGTAAAGTGTTTGCTTTACATAATGGGCGGTCGCTGCTTGGTCCCATCCGTAAATAGCGGCATACTCGTTAACTTTAGTGAGCCATGCAACAATCCGTGGATCTTCGGGGTGATATGAGGGTTTAGTTTGGGGTGCCATATCTTTACGCTCACCCCGTTCTAGTGGCGGAGGTGACTTAACCGAATTTAGTGCATCTATATAATCTCTGGTGGAAATAGTTGAAGTTGTGGACCATTTGTCAGAAGAGTGTACTTCATCATCGCGGCGACGCTGACTGCGTTTTCGTTTGTGGTCTTCAGCACTCCGACCCTGGATACGAGGTCCCAGCGATGAAGCATCCTTGATCCTCTGTGTGAAATGTGAGCGTTCATGTCTTGAACTGGACCGCATGCCGTCTTTTTTTTGATAACATTCATTTTCTAAATGTCTAGGCCGGTAGCGTTCTTGCCAGTGATTTGCAAAGCGTCGAACTGGAGACGAGCGCCTACGGGATCTCGCATAGACTGGGTTGCGGTGTCGGCTCCTGCTTTGCCTGGATACCTCTCCTTCACATTTCTCAGATGTAGGAGGCGTCTTGAGGCATCGTTGCCAGTCACCATGTCCCTCTTGCTCCATTATCTGCCTGGATTCCTCGCCTTCACGTTTCTCTAATGTAGGAGGAGTCTTGAGGCATTGCTGCCATCCACCCTGTCCCTCTTGCTCCATTATCTGCCTGGATACCTCGCCTTCACGTTTCTCTAATGTAGAAGGCGTCTCGAGGCATCGTTGCCAGTCACCCTGTCCCTCTTGCTCCATTATCTGCCTGGATACCTCGCCTTCACGTTTCTCTAATGTAGGAGAAGTCTTGAGGCATTGCTGCCATCCACCCTGTCCCTCTTGCTCCATTA
>JACJUM010002809.1:13140864-13281354 GCA_020976665.1 Heortia vitessoides
AGGAGTCTTGAGGCATTGCTGCCATCCACCCTGTCCCTCTTGCTCCATTATCTGCCTGGATTCCTCGCCTTCACGTATCTCTAATGTAGGAGGAGTCTTGAGGCATTGCTGCCATCCACCCTGTCCCTCTTGCTCCATTATCTGCCTGGATACCTCGCCTTCACGTTTCTCTAATGTAGAAGGCGTCTCGAGGCATCGTTGCCAGTCACCCTGTCCCTCTTGCTCCATTATCTGCCTGGATACCTCGCCTTCACGTTTCTCTAATGTAGGAGAAGTCTCGAGGCATCGCTGACATTCACCCTGTCCCTCTTGCTCCATTATCTGCAGCCAGTAAACGAAACAATTTATTAAAAAAATGTGAGGTCCATTGCAGAATTAAAAATAACTAAAGGTTACGAAAACGGGGCAGATATCTGAAAATTTGATAACTTTTCAAAAACCCCGCGGTACAGTAAGAATCTTTTGACATGACTCCAAACTGACCTTGACTTAAATCCAATCATATATGGACTTACATTGTTATTAATAACTACATAATAAAAAACCCTTTTTCTGTGCAAGGGTTAAAAGGACAAAAGAACACGTAGAATTTGGATTTCTGTGGTTTATGTTGAACTAGCTGTGCCCGCGACTTCGTCCGCGTGGAATAGTTTTTTGGGTACCATACCTCTTTACTTTAACTTATATAAACTTTAAATGTCATATATATTTATATCGAATCATGGCCCGAAAAATAAGTTTCAAGTTTCTAGCTCTAAAAATAACGATAGTCCCCTCCCATACAACTTTTCATCCCCCTTTTCAACGATAATGGTTACTTAATAAACTATAAACTTTTTGAGAATAGGTTTTACTAAATATATTGATTACATACTTTTACAATGGACTCTTTGATTTGGCAGCAAATCTTAATTCTGCATTCGCAATTTTGCATTAATTTAATGATACTTTCAGATGAACATAAATTAATATGCAAAATCAAACACATTTTGTTATGTATGTTATGTACCCTGTTAGCTAAATACAATTACTAGTGAACTAAAAGAAAGTATAAGTACTTACAAAAAAATTTCTTCTCAATTTGAAAAATTACGCCGCCCGATATCAAAATATTTAATTACCACACAAATGTATTATAAATATGTATTACAGCATTCTTCCGTAGACACGACGCCCTGCTTTTCAGCCCAAAACCAACGCGAAAGAAAATCAATAAATCATAATGTCGATATTTTAGAAAAGTCATCGACGACGATCGAGTCATCGTATATCGACGATTTAACTTTATTCGATTTATTGAATATCGATATTCACTTATATATACAATCATTATACTAGCCATTAGAAGTCCACCTCTAGACATAGGCCTTTCCAAGAAAGAAGGAATTTTTATTCTCGACGGGGATGCTGTTGCCATCCCCGGCCTGTGCATTTGAGCTGCACTGTTTTGGATGGATATACCGCCATCTGTCGGTTCTGGTACCTTAGACGCCTCTTACTACAGCTGATGCAGAGGAAGGTACTAGTCTAGTCCGCCGGTACCTCACGATAGGTATACAATATTAGAACTAGAATTTTTGATTATTCGTCATCGCATAATTTATCAACTCGATCTCTATTCTAAAAAAATACTGGGTATGTGTAGTTTTGGGTAGGTTTAATAAGTAATTATAGGTAATTACTTCTTGAGAATAAAAATCGGTATTTTTTTGTAAATGTATATCGATTCATATGAAAATTATCGATACGATATATTTTATCATTTGCCCATCACTACCCCAGCCCCTTCCGTGATCCTGCCTAATTTCTCCCCCAGAAAGCAAGCTTCTGCCTTTTGTATTGCCAGCATCATAATTTCATCTTCCACTAGTTAAAGGTAGACTACTCAATTAGCCTACCAGATAATTAGGGTCATCGGTCATTTGAGTCGTAGATACCAAATTTTATAGAGAAAAATATAAATCAGTATTGTATAACACTTCCGAACGATTTAAACTTTTTGGAAAAGGTTTATTTACGAAAACATGATTTTGAGGTATAAATAATGCGACATGTCACAAAATATTTTATTGAAATGAAAACAACTTAATTAATTTAAACGAACATCACTTACAAATTAAAGTTAGTTTACGAGATGTATGACATCGGACATGGTAGAAAAATCACAGACAACACAAATATTATATATATATAGCACTTAAAAATGATTACATCCGCTTGTCTATGGACTTGGGCCACATATTCAAGGGTGATTTCTGCTAATGATTGCGTACAATGTCATTAAAAAAAAATAACATATGCATACTATTGGGTTCTGGAAAACTTTTCAAATATGTACTCTAATATATCCTGGCTTAGTTTCAAATACTCCAGTTACTTCTGTAATTTGAGACCAGTCTGTTTAGAAAGTACCTTTAAAATAAGTAACAAAACCAAAACACTTACACATAACATATTCATCCATCAAAACATCTCTTTCTACTTATAATAAACAAAAGCCGAAGCAAGAATTTCTTTACCGTACAAAATCATCAACTCCTTTACACGTCAGTCGTAACTGCCGACATGCCTAGTCTAGTGTACTGCTACAAGTTAAAAGGCATAGACAAAAAGGAGTTCTAAACATACCTAAATCAAAAAGGCGGGAAAACTTGATACCATAGTCAACCGCTTGTATTTTTTTTAATTTGACATAGACTACAAGTATTTGCCTTCCTAAACAGGCGGGACAAAATGTACGCCCCGCCAAATGCTGTGCATTTGAATTTCTAAGATAAGCCATTTTAATTTAATGCAACAACTGCAAACTTTTGATCTACACTGAACGAAGGTTATTCATATAATTGAATAACGAGTAATACTGTATTGTATACAATAGCTTGATAAAGAACCATATATTTTTGTAATGTTTAAAAGATAGTAATTGTTACTGTGGGTTATCCTTAGGACATAAATATACCATCGCAGACTTATTTATAGACTTTTCTACGAGAAAATAACTAATATATTAGTTTAATCTATCTCGTAAGATTTAGATAGCGTTTGCAATTTAAGCGAACAAAAATATATTTGTTAGGGCACCATATTACAAATCTTTGATTTTCAGCTTCCCTGTACATACTATAATATGTATTACGTACCTATTATTATTGATATAAAAACTTCTTTCTTGAACCACTATCTATAGCTGAAAACTGCATTCAAATCCGTTCAGTGGTTTAAAAAAAGATCAAAGCGAAGACAGCAGAAATTTTCATTTTATACAATGAAATAGAAGAAACGATAAAAACATTAATATTAACAAAAAAAATTATGCCTTTCAACTTGAGCGCATAATAAGCGTCAAATCTTTATTCTACATTTCTCGCTTATCATTATTATGATAATAATATAAAAATGAACTTACTATAAAATTTTGATACATAATCAATTATAAAAGTTAATATATTACTATACAAATGACAGTCGTTCAATCTATGATTTATTATCAGCAAGTAAGCTTCTGAAATATGTTAAAGCCTTAGTTAAAATGAAATACAGATATTTTTTGTGGATCCTGAGAACATATACAAGATATTTGACACAAAAGTTATGTCACAGAAAATCTGAAAATACACAGTTACATTTATTCGTAAAAAGTTTAATATTATAATTCGTATCACGCTCAACATTTAATTGTCTAAAACATACGTATACATTAACAGCTTAACCCAACACTGATTGATGATTCACTGGCGAAGACGTTGGCGCCCTAGGCGACCTCATTGACCCGGTGCCCTTGGCGACCTCATTGACCCGGCGCCCTTGATGACCTTTAAGAAATCAACGTACCAACTTGTCTGTCGCCTAGGCGCATTTTTAGGGAGCCGAGCGACATTACTTCGCAACAATGCTAAGCAGCAAAAAATCTTTTCAAACAAATAGAAAGTTTAATAGATGACATTTACAATGTTATAAGGCATTTCCTAATTTTGTACGGTAAGCAACTGATCGACCTACCTAGATCTGTCAAATTTGAGCAGACAATTTTAAACTCAATAGCTATCGATTGCGAAGTTTCGACAGGTTTGGGTAGGTTGATCTGTTGCTGCGTGTACAAGACATTAGTTATACATGCAGTGACATATAAACATGTAGTGCCGAGGCCACCATCATTATAACGAACCGATGAAAATCTTTCTTACAGTTATCACGCACGGGTCACGACACGACATCGAATCGGCATTATCATTACGACACGATATCGAATCGGCATTATCGTTACGATACGATAACGAATCGGTATTGTTGTTACGACACGATATCGAAACGGCATCGATTAATAGCATTCATATTATGACAGACAAATTTTCGTAATAACATTTATTTTTTAGAATAACACCGCAATGTATGGTGAAGTCGATTAATAAAACAATATCCATGTTGCGAATTTCTTAAGATAGGAAACATTACTCAGTAGTAATGCAGTCATTATAATAAATATAGCACATATGACTATTAACAAGATTTGAGTCTTTGGACGCTTAAAAAGAATAATTTTAAGTGACCAGTACCTATACTTTACTTTGGTCTGAAAATTATCTAAGAAAGCTAGACTTCAAATATTAGTTTTATTGTAAATGAATGATTTAAATAAGAAATATACCTCTTACAAAGGTAATTTTTAAAGGCAGATACCACTGGTATGCACTCTCACGTATTTCTACCACTAAATAGCAGTTTTCGAATTGCTGTGTTCCGGTTTGAAGGGTGAGAGAGGCAGTGACATTACTGGGTAATGTGACATAGTATCTTCAGTTCACAGGGTTGGCGTGTAGATAGGCGTGGCGCTAGTGATATCTTTGTGATGACACTAGCGTGTATAGGCTGCGGTCAAGTTTACGATCAAGCAGACCATATACTTGTTTGCAGACTTCACATAATAAAAAAAAAACAAATAAAATTACGTAGGCTATATGCAGGCTGTTTCCTTGGTCATACATAAGATAAGGTTTTTTTTAAAACATTTTGCACGAGTTATTTATCCTCTATCGGTCTTTAAATGAAGTTAACCAGTTAACTTTATTTAATATCCACATTGTGGAATAAAAAAATATATTTATATATATATATATATATATATATGTAAGGAAAGTTATCGCGTACGCCATTCGTTTCAGAGTGGCGCCCTCTATAAAAACAGCTCACATCTACAGAAATCCTTGTACCTTGCACAACAAATATAAGAGTACAGATTTAATCTTTTAGTAGATTATTTTTAGGTTTTTGGAGTACTCCAAAAATCTAATGAGTTTTCATAAAAACAAAAAAAAACTTAATTTAAATTACAAACGGCGCAATTTTTTAACGAAATCAATAAAAAATCAGGTAAGGTCCTACAGAATAGAGCTGTCGAACTTAGTTACAGCGAATGGGTGTTGTCTACTTCTTCTGCAGCCGGAACACCCTGACGTCGTTGGAGTCCTCGAATAGGCAGTCGGTGCGGGACGGGTACACGCTCTTGAGGTTGCCTTCCAGGTCCACCACTTTCACCTGGGAATTGGGAGGTTAAATTAACCTAGGCGGAGTCCTAAAGATATTTGGTTTATTATGGGATATGACTTAAGGCAATATTATAATATAAATAGCCTTCTCAAGGGCCTAAAAACTATGTTATTTCAAGAATTTTTTTGCTTACAAATATTTAATGAGTTCCAAAACTATGGTAGCAAAAGAAATTGACTATGTATATCGAATTGATTAAAACCACAACATCTCACTTAATACAAAATGTGCTGTAATAATGCTAATTGTTGTAGTATACCATCAATTTTGACAGGATTGAGAATTAAACAATAATTCCCACAACATCTCAATCATTGACCTGACGCCGTGGTGTGTAACTAAAAGCACTTGTGTTACGGACGCCAGCCAACAGAGGAATCACAAATATACTACTTAAATACATAATATATTAACACCCAGACACAAAACAAATACAAATATCAACATAAAAATATTTTCTTTGAGTATGAATCGAACCCACCTTGGCACACGATAGGATCACCACCATCTGCGCCATCTGGTCCGCCAAATAAACGGATGCCGACAGGCATGTCACTAGCATAACTGCTACTGTCATAACTGCTACTAGCATTTAAGCCATACTCATAACTGCCACTGGCATTCAAGACAGTACCATTGCTAACAACAGGCATGAACATTGGATCTATTGTACCTGTTGCACAGTAAGCGTGTGGAAGACCGGCCCATCGGCTTGGTCCCCTTCCGGGGTCCCCACGCCCAGCAGCAGCAGCTCATGCAGCAACTTGGTCATGATGGAGCGGCAGGCGCCTAGAGACGTGTTAGAAGTCACCTCCAACAGCATGCGCTTGCTCTCGTGCGACATCTGAGAAATTAAACATGTATTACTTTTAACAGCATTAGAAATTAATAAAAATCTACATACCATAAGGTCATAAGAGGCGACTGAAGTAACGGTACCGACAGATGGAGGTATACCCATCCGAAACTCAACAACAAGGATACCCATCGCTCTGCCAATACCTCGTGTCCGGCGAGTGAATCATAGACAACTGATCCCTAATTTCTGAAGTTTTCAGTCCAGTAATAATAAGTATAGCTATGGTGGTTATGATGAAGATATCTTACTGGCATCTAACCTTTCATCATGACAATCTAAAACATCCACTGCTAGACATAGGAAATCATCCCCATGAAACGGGGAATATGTCCATAATTGCCGCGCTGGGCTAGCGTGGTGGCAATCGCAGAGCAGTAGCCTGCGTAAGAGGGCAGAGATGCTGCAGCCCATTCCCGCCCTATTGCATTTGAACTACTCTTTGTCGGGTGGATGTCTGTCGGTTCAGGTATCTCACCTTCGATTCCTCGGAATTGGTGATGGGTGGGAAACTGATAACTTTGCCACTCGCATCCTGTAGGCAAGGGTACTTCGGCTTGCCTTCCAGCAGGTACAGATATCTGGAAAAGAGACATTACATAAAATCTGGAAAATAAAGATTTTGATACCAACATAAGAAAAAGCAGGATGCATCAGATGCAAATAGTCCAAACATCATTTCGCCAGGGTTCAGAATAAAATCCATTCCGATTTGCTGCATTCCCTACAGGCAGTTCCACTAGAAAATAAGAAGATTACAAGAACACCTCATACAAAGGTAGTCTGCGTTGGTATCTCACTCTCGCTTATTTCTTAAGCCCAACAGCGTTCGCATTGCCGTGTTCAATTTTCAAGAGTTAGAGACTATGAAATTACTGGGTAATGTGAAATATCATCTCTAAGTCACAAGGTTGGCAATATACTCCTGACATCCTCGTGGTATAACGAGCGTCTAAAGGCTGCAGGGACGCTTATTATCAGATGGACTGTATGCTTGTTTATCGAGCTGGTCTTATATATATAAGCTCGATAAACAAGCTATTCTATCTTGTGCGCTCGAGGTCATAAGATTCCCTATTAAAGTAGTATATTTGTTATTCCTCTGTTGTCTGGCGTCCGTAACACAAGTGCTTTAAGCGACCGACGTTATCCACCACGGGGTCAGGTCAATGTATGAGATGTTGATGATATACCGCCATCTGTCGGTTCAGGTATCTCATCTCACCTTTGACTCCTCGGTATTCCTTATTATATATATATATATAATGTTGATGATAGGGACACAATGACCATAAACAACTAGCCATTAGAAGTCCGCACTCGGCAAGCGTATTGGCAACCGCCGAGCGTAGCTTCGCGAGGAGGATGCTGCTGGCCATTAGTTAGTCACTCAGTCAGCAACTACTCTTTTCGTGATTTCGTGTCATGGTGATTGCTCGGAACGAACTTCTAAACTACTGAACCAATTTCAATTATTTTTTGCTAACTTTGCCGACATTTGGGTCACAAAATAGAAACACTGCCAAATGCGCCATCAGGCTCGTCTGTAATTAATAAAAAAACTCACTTATGAATTCCAGAGTACACATTCCTCTTTTTCTCTTTCCTAAGCGCCTCCGCTTCAGCCTGGAGCTGCTGGAACAACTGTTCACCGGAGACCGGCTTCAGCCGCGACAGCGGGGTCAGCTTCAAGGAAGATGGCTTTTTAGCCGTGTACAGAAGATCACCTGACAAATATAACAAATTCACACAACTACTTATAAATTAACCTGACTTGAAGAATAAAGGTTATTTCACACATCTCACACATTGACCTGACTCCGTGGTAAGTCGCTTAAAACACTTGTGTTACAGACATCAGACAATGGAGGAATTACAAATATAATACTTAAATACATATTTTTAACACCCAGCCACAGAACAAACACAAATATCATCATATAAATATTTGTCCTGGGTCCCCACCCAGGACCCACGACCCTTGACATAGATAAGATCACTACCATCTTCGCCATCGGGTCCGTCAAATTAATCAATTAGTCTTAGCTTAAAGCACCTGTGTTTTAAACATCAGGCAACAGAGGAATTACAAATAGAATACTCAAATAAATGTTTAACATTTAGACACATAATAAACGCAAACGTTTATCCTGGGTAGGGATCGAACTCACGACCTCTGGCGCAGATAGGATTACTACCATCGACGCCGTCGGGCCCATCGTATATTGCCCAAATGTAGGTATGTATTGTGCAACATACATACATTTGGTTACTCAGCTTACTGTACACCCTAACGTGTATACCTTCCTTACCCTAAGGATACCCTTAAGGATGGGTGACGCAGGACACAAATAATTAGGAATAAACAATTCTAATAGAAAACAATATATTGTGTTGCCAAATGATGGTTTGGATGCATGCCAGGTCAAATTGGACACAGATAGATGAAAACCACTCTCACTCTTTAAAGCATTGCTCTATTCTGCTACTTAGCAACAGGAATATGCACGAGGTAGACTTCATACGAAAGTCATCTGTATCAATACCTCAATCCAATCCAACCTATATCTACCGCCAAACAGCAGTGTTCGCTAATATCTAGTCATTAATGTCTAGTAATTAAAAAAAGGGGAGAGTGAGATAAGTGCCATGGTCTACCTGTAGTAAAAGAGTGAAGAGGAAGTTTCTTTTTCAATTGCAATCAGACATTTTGAATAAATAAAATACAGCTTATGTTACTTGCTGATAAAGTAACTTTCTATATGTGTAAGGAGGTTTGGAATTGGTGCATTTAGTCTTTGAGTTTATTTGTTTGAGACATATGAAAATAATAACTCTGTCTATTTATATCCAATTTAAGTAGGAAGATTCCTTTTTTTTTTCTTTTTTATATAGTATAAAGCTAAGTCCGCAATCTGTCCCTTTGTATGCTTAGATCTTTAAAACTAAACCACGGACTTTGATGCCGTTTTTTTTAATAGATAGAGGAATTCAAGAGGATGGTTTATATTTTTATATTAACATGCAAAATATTGCAGAGAAACAGACAATTTTAGGAGGTTTCTAAGTCTAGTGTTGTTGTAAATAAACACATACTTTTGTGCCTACATTGAACAAAATAAATTACTACAGTATTGCATACATATATACACTAAACAAGTCTACAAAAAAGTCTGCAGTAGAAAATGTCTATCACTTAAAGCTTTTTTGTATCCTCATTACATCTGTTCAAATCTGGGGCAGGTTGTTAGTATAATATATGTTAACGGATAACGTAGCATTCTACAAAATAAAGAATTTGTGAAATTGGACCAGTCATTTTTTAATTTATACATATACATACAAATCCTTCTTCTTTAAAATAATAGCGTAGATTAATACAAAAATATTTTTTGTTGGTAAAAATAAAAAATAAAAGTAAATATCACTAACCTGGTGCAATTTTGTCTAAATCGTGTGTAGCAATTGTTGCCACATTTCTCTTGTCACATATTGAATCATGCAATCTAGTCTGCATCTGAATAAACTTTTTAAAGCTTGCCTCTGTGAAACACAGATCATTCACGATACAGCACACAATGTACGGACGGACAATAGAAACCTCAGATTCAACTATTTTGATACTCGGTACATTGTCTTCAACATGCAAAATCTTCATTGAGTGGCTTAGATCGGACACACTGTCTTCTGGAGGCGGCTCTTCTTGTTTCTTAGCTCCCTTCTTCCCTTTTCCTTTTCCAGACGCAGGCTGCGACTGATCAGACTTTGAACAATGCTCCCTGACATAATCCAGCACCTGTTTTGTGCGGCACTGGTCTACTAACTTCATTAGACGTTTGTCAGCAAGCTTGTTACCTTTAAGGTTTAGTTCTGAAATTATAATACCACACATAATTTATTTTGTAACTACAATCAGATTAAACATTGTATTTTGTATAATATAGCACTTTATTTGACCCCAAAAATAATGTTACAATAACAATTCATTTCATAGTTTCACAAATAAAAACAACACATACAGATCATCACAAAAACATGGAATAAAGCAAGAGGTAGGCTTATCGATATCAGCAATTTCTAACAGGAAACCTTTGGATGAAGAAAACAACCAGTTTATACATACATACAATATACATACATCACGCATGTGTCACATTGGTGTAGGCAGAGACTGGATTTCAATTTCATTCACTACCATAATTATGTCATTGTAGGAACCAACACACCTTTATGAACAGCCAGTCGTGCCCTATTTGACAGATTTTGGCTGCCTATAAGAGCATGTAAGGCTCCATTGACACTATTTCCAGCTTTCACTCTCTGTTCTATATCTTCTTCATACTTCTCATCTCTCTTCCCAGTTACACAAACTGTTTCACTTGTAAAACTTTCATGTAATCGATCAGAATTTTACAATTTGTCATACTTTCCTTCTTTTCAATCACCATCACTTCCGTCTTACTTCCGTTTACTTTCATACCTTTCTTTTAAGACAAATCTTGCGAAATCGTTAGCATTTACTGCAACTCTTCAGCTGACGATGCTAACAGTACTTGAACATCAACATAAAAAAGATAATTGACGACAAAACCATTCACACTTACAGCTTAATCCACATTTACTGGCTTTCAAATCCCACAAACAGATGTCAATCAATCAAATCTTTTTTGTCAATACAGGTTGTTAAGAAATAGTACATGTAAATGTCACCTGTATTGTGCCTCATGGGCGAATGTATGTTTATTTATAGGCAACGACAATTATTGGGTTTAATGGTATTACTAATAAGTCAGACATTAGATATCATACCAAAATTCTTTTAAATTATAGTAGCATTTTTGTATCAGTAATTGTCGTATTTTTTTTTTAAATAAGGTGAATATTACTTGTTTCATGTATATCTTCTGGTATTCGATTATATATTCACTGACCATTGCCAAAAAAAGATTGTTAAAAAGAGTTGCTTTACATGGAAATATACATAATTTTTGAGCATGGCATATATTTTCCTGAATTGAAACAGATCATAATTTGTTTTTTATTTGATTTGAAATTATAATTTTAATATATTATGTAGAGTTTATTTAAGAGAATGTTAATATTAACTTGATCAAATGCTTATGTTTATAAATAAGTTAACAACCAAGGCGATGCCACACATTCTTGCCTGACACCTCTATGGACCCTTTTCCTTTACACAGAGGACAATTATTGCTTTGCACCAACCTTTTGGTACTTTGCCTGTCCTCCAGTACAGGTTGGTAAGGTAGTACAGCTAACTGACTATTATTCCTTCTCCAGCCTACAGCAACTCAACAGTTACTCTATCATACAAGGTTATTATGTAAATATTATAATAAATATTAAGAAAAAAGAATCATGTAAGTACTGTTTCATATTGTAAGAATCAAGATACCAAAAAGAAACAAATTGTAAATCATTATTACTTATTATTATTAAAAATTAAGCACCACTTAAAAACATTTATTTTATATACCTATTGTATTAATAATACCTACTACCAACAAGTTTAACATGGTGGGCCAAACAATAAGATTCATATTGGAACAAGATAAAAGTACTAATGCATCACATTGCACAATTTTATAATATATTACATAATAAAACATTTTATATATATGTATTGAAATAATGATACAATAATAAATTATACAGTTACCTTTTAATTTGGCCATAGCAGCCAATTCCCCAGGAATCACCTTGAGTTGATTATCACCAATATCAAAATTCTTAAGTGATGGAAGAGACCGGGCCACATAGCTTGGGAGAGATTCTATGGCATTACCTTTTAGTTTCAGATCATTCAAATGTGGTAAATTTGCATTCTCCACATCCAGAAATGTGGTCAAATTATTGTTAGAAACATCTACCATTAACAGGTTTGGGAAATCATTGAACTTCGGCATGCTCTCAATTTTATTAGAACTCAAATTAATACTTGTCAGTTCTTTCATATTATTCAAGCTTTCTGGGATACTAGTTAGCTGGTTTCTGGATAAATCCAGCACCTTTAACTTTGATAGGGAGGTTATATTATCATTAAATACTTCTAGCTTATTACCAAACAATAGCAGTGATTGCAAGTTCAACAGAAGTTTTATATCATCCGGAATAGCTGTTAAACAAGTATCGCTGATATTCAGTAAGTTTAGATTACTCAATTTAAACAAATTCTTATCCAAACCATCGTCTGAAATACGCTTGGAAACATTGGGCCCCGCCAATTTAATTTCATGTCTATTTTCCGATTTCGCGGTTAACACTTCAGGCCAGGCACTCATTTTCAATCCTTATAAGATGATAATCAAATATCACAAGCAAATAACGCACATATATAAGACTAAACCACAGAATATTTTAGAACCACGATGGTCGCAAAAACGAAACAATGCTAAATGACAACTTCAACGGACTACACTGTCAAATTATTTTTTTTTCAACCCTATATTCCAATTGATATACAATTCTGAAAATAAACCTTAGTTTTAGGAAGGTTATAGAATAAATAATTACAAAAATTGTAGATTTAATAAAAAAAAGAAAACCATTAGAAGTGTAAATCTACCACACTGCCTTATTTATATTCTTCAGAAGATTTACAGGATTTAACAATGTTCATTTAAAAATAATTCTTTTTGTTTTTAAATTTTTTTAAATATTTATAATTTGTTTGATTTTGTTAGTTTAGAAAATATTATTACAATCATAAGGTAGTAGGAGTGCTTTAAATTTTGTTTTATTATTATTTCTCTTTGTTTTTAGAGATTTTTGGTGCTATCAATTTTTTCCAGTCGCTATTAACCAATTAAATTTTAAAAAGTATATTGTCACAAAATTTATGTCTTCTTGTCAATGTCAAAAAATCGACATTCGGGCTGGTGTTTATTTTCTGTTACTCTCAAATATTTATATGCGATAATCAAAGCATAATAGCGTTTTCAATATGAGGCGCAGCTTAGCGCCGAGCCAGATTGGCTCAGGCGATGATGTATTTAAAAGTCCATTGATGAATTCGGCGAAACGCAAAAGACGGGAATGTGCAAAAATACCACTAACACAAAAATCTGCGAGTCAAGCTATGTCTGCATCAGAACACGAGAACTTGATTCGACAGATACTAAGTAAACCATTTAAGGTTCCTATTTCCAATTATGTTTCGTCATATTGCAGTAAGAGTTTAGGTTTGAAACGCAGTCAAGTAAGAAGAGCTCTTCATGACCCTGACGAACCTAATGCTTTGGTTTTATACCGCCCGCCTTATATCCCCGAACATGAAAAGATGAAAATGAATCCAAATGAAATAAAGGTAGCCGTTGTTGTAGATCCTCTTCTTGGAAACATTCTGAGGCCCCATCAAAGAGATGGTGTAAAGTTTATGTATGATTGTGTCACCGGAAAGCAGATAGAAAATGCGTTTGGTTGTATTATGGCTGATGAAATGGGGTTAGGGAAAACTCTCCAATGCATAACTCTTTTATGGACTTTATTGAGACAAGGTCCGGATTGTAAACCCACTATATGCAAGGCCATAATTGTTTGCCCAAGCAGTTTGGTCAAAAATTGGTATAATGAAATACACAAGTGGTTGGCGCAAAGAATAAATGCTTTACCTATGGATGGAGGCTCTAAAGCTGAAATAACATTGAAGTTGCAACAATTTATGAATACATATTCTGCAAATAGAGTTGCTACTCCAGTATTAATCATATCCTATGAAACTTTTAGGATATACTCTAACATTCTGCATTCTTCTGAAGTAGGTTTAGTGCTATGTGATGAAGGCCACAGACTGAAGAATAGTGAAAACCAAACATATCAAGCTTTAATGGGGTTAAAGGCAAAAAGACGAATATTAATCTCAGGAACTCCTATTCAAAACGATCTGACTGAATACTTTAGTCTAGTTCACTTTGTGAATGAAGGTATACTAGGTACAGGGCAGGAATTCAAGAAGAAATTTGAAAATCCTATTCTAAAAGGGCAGGATGCTCTAGCTACTCAACAAGAAAGAGAAAAAGCACAAGAATGTTTACAAACTTTGACGTCTATTGTCAACAAATGTATGATACGAAGGACAAGTAGCTTGCTGACTAAGTACTTGCCAGTCAAGTTTGAACAAGTTATATGTGTGAAAATGACCCCGTTACAAACACAGCTGTACAAAAACTTTATTAATTCGGATGCAATTCGTAATAAATTCTCTGGTACTGGTGATAAAAACACATTGAGTGCCTTATCCAGTATAACTACATTGAAAAAACTTTGTAATCACCCAGATTTGGTATATGATAAAATTGTAGACAGATCTGAAGGTTTTGAGAAAGCTCTTGACTTGCTGCCTAGTAGTTATGACATCAAAAATGTCAAACCTGAGTTTTCTGGCAAGCTCATGATATTGGATTGCATTTTGGCGAATCTCAAAACAAATACAGATGATAAGATAGTTCTTGTATCAAATTACACCCAAACTTTAGATTTGTTTGAGAAGTTATGCCGAAAGAGGTGTTACCAGTATGTAAGGTTAGATGGATCTATGACAATTAAGAAAAGAGCCAAAGTTGTAGAAAGTTTCAATAGTAAGGAGTCCAAAGAGTGGATTTTCATGTTAAGCTCTAAAGCAGGTGGCTGTGGATTGAATCTTATCGGTGCCAATCGTCTTATTATGTTCGACCCTGATTGGAATCCAGCGAATGATGATCAAGCAATGGCGAGAGTTTGGCGAGATGGACAGAAGAAACCCTGCTACATCTATAGACTTTTAGCCACAGGAACAATTGAAGAGAAAATCTTCCAGAGGCAAGCACACAAAAAAGCTCTTAGTGACACTGTTGTTGATCAAAATGAGGAATCTCTACGTCACTTTACATCTGATGATTTGAAGGACTTGTTCCGTTTGGAAGAGAACACACTATCAGATACCCACAGCAAATTTAAATGCCGCAGATGTATCAACAACATACAAGTGACTCTTCCACCAGAAAATTCGGACTGCACCTCAGACCTGTCCAACTGGTATCATTGTGCAGATAAGAAGAATTTAGCTGATCTAGTGTTGAAACAGTGCTGGGATTTAGCAAAGACTATTTCATTTGTTTTCCATCATCGTTCAGCTATAACTGAAGCAACTAAGGAAGAACTAGAGGAAAACAAAGAGAATGTTCAACAAAGAAAGAAGAAAAAGTTTGAAGATGACGAAGAATATTCGGAACCTGATGATAGTGCAGACGAAGATTATGAATGAGTATGTTATTATTTACATTTTTTTTTATGAACAGAGGTGAAAATTATGTTTTTTGTTATATTATTGTAAATATTAATTATGGTATCATGTGGAAATTAAAATAAAGATGATTATTTATACAGGAACATTGTTTGTTGATTTTAATAAAAACCATTAATTAACAACAACAAACTGTTTTGGCTTTTTATCAAGCTATATAAGTATGCTTAGCATTATACAAAATATAATTTCAACTAAGTAAAGAATAAATCAGTAGCAAACCATTAACTTTTACACGAACTACATTCAAAATCATTATCAATGAAATAGCACTAATCACTGGGCAACACTTAAATACTGGCAATATCGAAATGAAACAAAACAAAAAGTTGAATACTTTATTTTTTTGTGTGTGACAATCTCTTAGACTACTGATTTTCTGTTGGTCCATAAACTGTAATATGGACTATCATTTGGTGGTAATCGTGCAACCAAAACTGCGGCATTTAACTAGTTGTACATATATATTAAAGAAACAGCATATTTACCAACTACATACCATTTTCCATTTATCTTCTTTACGTTAGTTATTTTAAGTCGTTTTCAAAACAGTAAACGGAGATGCTTCACTCCACACAACCTGTACAATGCAAGTGCTCTATCTCTATAAAAATTACAGTTAGTGTAGTCCGGGATGAACTTCTTAATTACTTCTAATTACAATATTTATTAGCTTACTGTCTGCAGTCTGATCCAACTGAAAATATATTTTATATTTCAACATATAGTTGCAATATTTTTTCATGACAAAAATAGGTATATTGCGACAGGGCGTCGGGTCAGCTAGTTTTCACATAAATGTGATCGCTCTCACGCAGTGCCTAAGCCGAAGCCTTATGGTGCCAAAGATTTTGAAATGGAGCCCACGCCAGGTCAACTAGTCTTGTTTATTTTTATTATTCTACGTCCACAAACAAGCAATATTCCGCGTGATAGTAAGCGTCACCGAAGCATGTACACTCGTATAATTTCAAGGAAATAACTAGCAGTACCAGTAAGTAACCCAGTAAATACACTGCCGCAGTTGATCTTCAAACAGGAACATAGTAATGCGACAGCGGTTAATTACCGCAGAAATAGGTGAGAATGAGGTACCGATGCAGACAACCTATGACTCAGGTCATCTCTAGTATACAAACCATAGAATTATTCAGCAGCCGTTCTTCTCTGAAGCGGTTACAATGTTAAAATTGTAATTTATTACATTTACTTTTTTGTACCCCAATAAAATTCAAGGACAATATGAGGCGACTGGGGTGCCAGAACCGACAGATGGCGGTATATCTATCCGAAACAGTGCAGCTCAAATACACAGGATAGGGATGGGCAGCAGCATCCGTCGCGAAAGTTGCGCTCTGCGATTGCCAATACACTAGCCCAGCGCGGCGATTATGGGCAAAAAATCTCCTTTCTTGGAGAGACCTATGTCCAGCAGTGGACTTCTAATGGCTGGTATGGTGATGATGAAATTCAAGAATTGCCTTAAGGATAAACTTATTGCTAAGGCTTATTACTGCTTAAAATATTATTTTAATGACAATACTGCTTAGAATTGAATTGAATTGCTTTAACATATATCATTAAGAATAACTTTGTTAGCGCTGACGCCGGTATGGGTTCCAATAATCCTTACCCTATACCCTTATCACTATCAGTTTTTCTTGCTGGTTCTTTTCTGGTGGCTCGCTTAATGAACCTGCTATAAACTTAGTTATAAGACCCGTCTGGTACCGAGTGTAATAAAAAAATCTGTTTTTTTTTTAACATTTAAACGTGCCTACAACAGGCCTATATAAATAAAGATCATCATATCATGCACAAGTCGTCGACGGTTTTAGTCAGATCGTCTGTCCATCTTGCGGGTGGACGCCCTCCGCTGTGATTGACGGTACGTGGTCTCCATTCCAGAATCATACGATTCGATTGGCCAACGGTTCTGCGTAACAAGTGACCAGCCACCCACCCACTGCCACTTCAAATTACTAATCCGCCGGGCAATGTCGTTAACATTGGTTCTGATTCGATTGCGTAAATAGTTGTTGAGATGAAGTTGGACTTACCTCATTGGACTATTTGTCCAAGGTATACCTACATACGAGTTAACAACAAAAGGAGCTAGCTCTCAACTAAAACTGGGGTAGATACAAAAATGATATAATAATAATGTTCTTATTATTATTCTTTAATGAAATAAAGATACGATGGTCATAGAATTTGAATCATAAAAAGGTACAGGAAGAACAAAAAAGAAAATAAAAACAATAATTCGATAACTGACTTTTTTATTTGGAAAGCTATTTTTATTACATAATTAAGCTGTCTTTTAACAATTACTATTGAAATTGAATCCTATTTTACTTGATACAATTAAGAAAATTCAGAAAAGAAAAGACGACCGTTTTGCAAAATAATTACACACAGATAATATAAAAAATACTATCCTAATTTGTTAAGGTGAAGACTGAGAACAGACTAACTCGTACAGAGATAGCTGTGAGTGGAGTGATGAAATGTCTAAAATGTTATCCTTAATGTAGGTAAATCCAAATATACCACATTCTCACCTAGCGTCAGGACTCAACCTCCAAGTATGTTTTATGTTAGATGGGTGAGACTGCCCAGAGCTTGTGGGAACTGCTAGTATCAAATACCTTGGAATTACCGATGATAGCTTTCTTTAAGGAGCACATTAATGGCTTAACCTGACGTAAAGTCAATCCGGGTAACATTGACCTATCCGGGTAAACTTTATCTGTCTTTATATAGATTAATGTATTAATATTCAAAATATCGGTTCAGATTTACCATGAAAAAAGTTTTTACAATCGATTGAAACCTTAATCTTGACTGAATTTGTTTTATAGACTACGAAAAAGGACAATTAATTTAATTCCCTAATAATTTAATGATACCTGAATTTGCTGTATTAGAAAATTATGTCTATTTTCAGAAGCCTTCGAAGTTCCACTTATATAGATACCTTATAATGTGTGTATTTCGCACTCGTGCAGCCTTCTCCAATATTTATTTTAATTTAAATACACCAAACAGAATCACAGCACAACAAAACACTAAGAATCTATGTGTTCTCGGCAAGCTGTGACTTCACATGATGTATGCACAACATGATAAGTTTAACTAGCACACACTTAATTAAAAAAAATCTATACATTTACAATAAAGACACAATTTCAGAACAAACAATGAATATTGTGTTGCTGCTTGCAACGCAAACGCGCGCAAAAAACCGTGTAAATACAGCTATTTTTTATAGTATATTAAGAAAGCATCAAGAGTAGATCATCAAAAAGGATGTCTAACGAAAAGTAGAAAAACAACGAGTGTTTAATAGTATTTCACAGTACATACTTCCCTGGCATGGCGTCAATACTTTGTGGGTCTCATCTATATAATGAAGCACAAAAAATTAAAAAAAAAAACTTCAGTCAACCTATACAGCTGCAAACAATAAATTCATAAATGATTACAAAAGCTTGACTATATCGCAACAGAAAAAATCTTGTCTCGTACAACGCTTGCATATGGTTACACCAATATTATTATTGTATTTAATGATTTTATTAAATTTTTTACTCGATTCTAGTAAACCATCTTTAAATACTTGTTTTTTATTTTTCTTTGGGTGGAGAACGCTGACAGCTGTAGCACGATCAATACTAGAGCTGTCAACTTATACATACCTCTTTATAGTTTTTACCAATAACTTGTGATTATAAGAATAAGAGAAATATTGTTATGTAGATATCGAATAAATATATTATTATTATTAAAAATAAATACAAAATTTTTTGCCTATATGTCCTTGATATACGCCAGTTGAATTACTGACCGTAGATATTTTAACTTGGGATTACAAACCATTTTTAAAAACAGCACGTTTGTTTTTACACTAGATATGAATTTTAACTGTTCAGTTTTAAGACAAATGTTTTTTTAGCGCTGATGGAGGTTCTGTCAATGTTAGTGGTGGTCAATGTGACGCGAGGTCTTCAGCGTCAGTTTTTCTTGCAGGCTCGTTTTTTTTTATTAGACCAGGTCGACAAACAAGTTTACAGTCCTCGTGATAGTAAGCATCACTGTAGTCTACAGACGCTCGTAATATCAAAAGGATATCACTAGCGCGCTGCCAACTTTATGAGTTAAATCTACATGTGTCACATCACCCAGTAGTTTATCTGGTGACCTGCTATAAACTAAGTTCCCGTTTTGTGACTCTGATGACTCTAGAGATCCCTTGAGTCATGAGGGTCGTCTGTACTATAAACACGATTTATCTTACGTCGCTTCTTATTATATATTGACGATTTGCTAGTGTTTGTATGTTAGAGTGTGAGAACTTAAAAAAGCAGTGTAAGTAACAAAAAATAGGCGATTTTCAACCTTAATTCAATGGCAAAGTTACTATCGTGAGGGTCATATATCAGGGTTTGTCAGAGTTAAGCCTCTAAGGTCGTAAAGAGGTTGAACTTGCATTACTAATTAACTAGAACAACTCAACTTAAATTCTGCAGCCCAGCTGGGCGGGGCTGAGGAATACCCCCTCTTATCCGCTTCCTCATTACGATCGAAAGGTTTCTGGAATATCTTCAGCAGGAATCGCACCTGTAGAAAAGTATTGTTATAACAGCGTAAATGACGATGTATAAATAAAATTAAATAAATTCACACAACATCTCATTAGCCGTAACATTATTAGCCGTGAGGTACCGGCAGAGTGGAATAAAACCTCCCCCTATACCAGGTATCGTAAGAAGATCGTACAGATGGCGGTATATCCATGCAAAAAAGTCAGCTCAAATGTACAGGGCGGGGATGGGCAGCAGCTTCCCTTTCGCGAAAGCTGCGCTTTGCCATTGCCAATACGCTTGCCCAGCGCGGCAATTATGGGCAACATACCTCATTTCTTGAGGAGGCCTATGTCCAACAGTGGACTTTAAATGGCTGGTATGTTGATGATGATGTGAAAGACAAATAAAATATTATTATTATTTCCAAAGAGTAGGATGGAGATGGCGACAAATGACGTCACCGCCATTACACGAAGCGCGTGCAAGGGAATCTGCGAGACATCCCCACCTCACTCCAACCAATCCCCACTCAACATTAAAGTGCCGACTACTATTTTCTCTCTGATCTATGTTAACACTGATTATTCATATAAATTTAATTTAAAGGGCCCGAGACGAGAGTTGTGGGTTCGATTCCTACCTACAAACATTTATGTAATGAAATTTGCGTTTATTCGCGCCTGGGCGTTTTATACGTGTAATAAATTAATTTATTGACAGCGGCGTCCGCTTTGAATAGTGACTTTGTGGGGTATAGTGACTTTCAGAATTTATATATTTATTTTAAAACGGATCCCGATATATTTGAAAAAAGAATATAACCTATAGCATTCCTTGATAAATAGACTATCCAACACTGAAAGAATTTTCAAATCGGTCCAGTGGTTCCTAGTTAGCGCATTCAAACAAACAAACTCCTCAGCTTTATAATATTAATATAGATTATCAAAGTTAAATTAATAATACATACCTACTACACAAGTTCTTTATTTTACTACATACGTGTCATAATAAGGTTTTTTTTATTAGACCACACCAAACCCGCATACAGCCCACTTTATAGACGATCGTAATATCACATGGATATCATTAGCGCGTGGCCAACCTTGTGACTTGTAGATATTACGTCACATTACCCAGTAATTTCCTTACTCCTATTAACTTTCAAGCGGCACACATTGCAAAAACTGCTGTTTGGTGGGAGAGATAGGTGTGAGTGAGATATCAATGCAGACGACCTTTGTATAAGGTAATTTTATTTTTATCTGGTATCAGAAACACGAGTGTTTCAAGTTGTTCATCGCGGAGTCAGGTCAACGTATGGAATGTTTGAGTGTATGAAATGTTGTTACCTTTTCGAAGTCGTTCTTCTGCGCGTCAAGCGTGGCCTCCTGCAACATCCAGTTGCGCGGTACGTACGCGGGGTTGACGCGCAGCGCGCGCGCGCGCCGTTCCTCCTCGGTCACTGCCGCGCGAGGGGTGCATTTTATTTATTTCATTTTATTTATTTAGAACAGCTAACGTGACTCTGTGGTACCAGCAGAGAAGGATAGTCTCTCCTGTACCAGGTGTTGTGAGAGGCGAGTTAGGTACCGGAACCGATAGATGGCGGTATATCCATCCAAAGCGGTGCAGCTCAAATGCTACGGAGCGGGTATGGGCAGCAGCATTCCTGTCGCGACTAAAGCGGCAATTATGGGCAAATTAACCCTTTCTCGTGTGGCCATTGGAAGTCCAGCAGTGGACTGCCAATGGCTGTAATGATGATGAAGATATATCAGTACTGTTGGCATTACTAACAACTTGTGACATTTTTGTTCGATATGAATAGTAAGACAGAGTAGAATAGTACCTCCCCTGCACCAGGTGTCGTAAGAGGTGACTAAGGTACCAAAACCAACTGATGGTAGTATATCCAACCGCAATAGTGCAGCTCAAATGCACAGGGCGGGGATGGCAGCAGCGTTCCCGTCGCCAAGGGTGCGCTCTGCGATTGCCAACACGTTTGCTCAGCGCGGCAATTACGGGCTAAATTCCCTATTACTTGGGGGTTTCAGTGGACTTCCAATGGCTGATATGATGATGACTGTACATTCAAAGGTTGAAGACCATATTGGTCATCAAGTTTTCTCGAGATTTCTCATTTCTCGCATATTACTCGCCAACATTCTTGTTCATCAAAATCTTACCATCCTCAACTACCAGTCTGTCTTGAAACTTCTTCACCCATTCCTCCCACTCGATAGACTCCGATGCCTTAGCCAAGGCCCAGTTGCTTTCCAAGGTACTCTTGTCAGTTAGATCTTTTGGGTCAACCTGAAACAGTATTGGCCATTACACTCCTATTCTGTTTTGCATATTATCTATGTATATAATAAAGATTTATTTAAAACGGTCAGTAGTTTCTGAAATTAGAGCGTTTAACCAAACAAACTCTTCTGCTTTATATATCTAATATATACAATTCTCGTGTCACGGTATTAGAGACCATACTCCTCCGAAACGGCTTGACTGATTCCTATGAAATTTTATATGCGTATTCTGTAGGTCTGAGAATCGATTACTATTTATTTTTCATATCTCTAAGTGATAAGTGTTATCCAACCAACACATTTAAAAATTATCTGAACAAAGAAAATAAAAACACCCCTAGAATATCACCCTTTTATCACCAATCCCTATTTTTTAAAGTTTTTAATAATTCTATATTTTTTATAAATTGTATGGAAGAACAACGTTTGCCGGGACAACTTATGTACTTATAAAAATGATGTGTCGCTGCGTTTGTCTGTAATGAACTGCTAAACTGAACCGATTTTGATAATTAATTACTGCGTACAGTTTGATCCAACTTGAGAGACAGTTTATATCTTTATTTACAGTCGCAATAATTTTTTCATGATAAACATAAATATATAGTTAAGACTAGCTAGTTAGTATATGACTATAGCGCAGATGTAACCGCGGGACGCTGCTATGTTTTGACTTTGATGACCCCGTAAGGTCATCAGTATTATGAGTACAGAAATTTTGGATTTTTTTAATTTTGACGATTCGAAAGTAATGTAATAATGGCCTACTTGAATCTACATAAATAAAAAAATATCGTCGATATGTATGATCGCGCAGAATCTAAAACGAATTCACCAAAGTCGATATTTTTTTTGTTGCGTTTGAATTTGGGTGAACCAGGTCCGTACGGGATCAATTGGATTGAGAAATTTGTATACAAAATTTAAGTAAGTAGTTAATAGGTTCGAAATACAAAAACAAGATTGAAACTCACGGTAACAGGAACGACGGGATAAAATTTGACTAGAAACCCGGTGGAAGTCGGGGATCGAGATGCGAGTTGCACGTTCATTAAGTGGACTCACGATCTGACTTATACCGGTCCCAGAAATTAATTGGACAGGCCTACGCATAGTTTGATATTGATAGAATAAAGCGAATGGAATACGGTGGGTGGAATAAAAGGCCAGAATTAATGGGATGGAAATAGGTGGATGCAATCTTGTGGATAGAATAAGATGGACGGAAATAGGTGGATTAAGAGGGACGGAATAAGGTGGATCGAAAAAAGTGGATGGAATATTCATGAAGTACTCAGCCTACCTCAGATAACTGCCTGAAGGTGCACGTGAAGTCCGCCATGGTCTGTTCCATTATCTCGAGTATATCTTGCATAAGAGCCTGATCCCCGTTTTGTTCTTTTTGCAGACCCAATTTATGGATATACATTTCTCTGGAACACACAAAATATTTTGTTTTCCATATGTAAAAAAACAAAGGTACCAGAATCGACTAAGTGCGGCGTATCCCTGGAAAAGTGTAGCCAAATGCACAGGGCGGTGATGGGCAACAGCATCCCCTTTGCAAAAGTTACGCTCTATGATTGCCAACACGCTTCCCCAGTGCGGCAATTATGTGCAACATTTTTCTAGTGGCCACGTCCATCAGTGGATTTCCAATGGCTGATAGGATGTTGATTATATATATATACTCACAGAATTCTCTTATCGACATATGCTTGTAAAGTCTTTTTGAACACGCTTATCTTCTTTTTCTGCTCCTCTGACAGAATCAGCTCTAGTGCATCAGCGAATCTCTCCAAATTCCATATCATTATCTAGAAAAGGAAATCAATAGAAATAGAAAAGAAGTGGAAAATACATAGATGTTTTGATTAATAGATTTCCTACTTTTAACGAGGGAACTTTCAAAAATTCTGACGGCCGCGTCATCATCTCAGGATCCATGTAATATATATGATAATATCTCATAATCAGCTAAAGAGCAGAAAAATAACTCATCATTAAATAATTGTTTTGTTTGTATTCTTAATTATTAATTATTTACGTCAATTCATAAAAAATATTTTAAAAATTTAATAAATTATGTGCCCTGGGTTACCGACTATGTTAATATTATATTTGATTATATGAATATTACTATGATAGTAATCAAAATCTGTAATTGTACCAATAATAAATATTTAAGAAATTAAATGAGGTGTCAAGGAATGGAACGAAGTTTCATTCTTTCTTTCTCGAGAGAGAGAAAGAGAGAGAAAGAGAGAGAGAGAGAGAGAGAGAAAGATAGAGAGTGTGAGAGAGAGAGAGAGGCACCAATGCAGACGACCATTGTATAAGGTACTTCTGAAGCTTCAATCCACCCTAGAGACATGTTTTGTGTGCCAATCATATGAGACTTACCGTGGGTTGTCTATCGAAGGCGTACCGGCCCAGGTCGTCGGTAGTGTTGGACAGGTAGTGGTGGTAGTAATGGTCCAGGAACGCGAACGGGCCGTAGTCCAGAGTCAGTCCGAGCATGCTCACGTTGTCTGTGTTCAACACGCTGTGCGTGAACCCGAAGGCTGGAAAGCATTTTATACATTCGACATCTGATACATTGGCTGACTCGGTGATAGGTCGCTTAAAGCACTTGTGCTACGGACATCAGACAGAGGACACATATGTTATATTTAAATATATATTTTTTGTTTTTGGTGTTCCCAGACACAGAACTAATACAAATATTTTTGTTAGTTCGGGCCCGATGGCATAGATGGTGGTTATTCTATCTTGTGCGCCCAAGTTCGTGGATGCAATCCCCACTTAGGCCCTTACATAATGATATTTGTGTATGTTCTATGTCTGGGTGGTAAAAAATTGCATTTAGGTATTACATTTGTGATTGATGTCCGTAACGCAAGCGCTATGCTGCAAGCGGCTTATCTCGGAGTCATGATGTGTCTATAATATATTATATAAAAAATAAATAGAATCTCTTCCTAAGATGGCACTATCTAAAAACAAATATCTATCATGATTATAATAGAATGGTACTTCCTATTTTGGTAATAATTGTGTTTATATTTATTAAAGAAATATTAGCACAAAGGGGAAAAGTAATAAAAGATAAATTTGACATGAAGTTTTCTAACAACTTTAAGAATAATATTAAGCTGTACTGGTAGGTAATATTAAGTCAGTACAACAAGCAAGGTTAAAGTCCTCCTTTTTCCAGCTTACTGTAATAAGAGATCACATGGATCATATTGTGAAAAGTGAAGAGCGAAAACTTAAGCGATGGAAGGAAGAATGAATGAAGAAACAATGGAAGAAAAAGATTAATGGAATATTTTGAAAGCCTGTTTAAAACAATATGATGCAGAAATAAAGAGGAGAGAAGTAATAAATGATGGCAGCAAAATTGGGATCAGTATGGGTGAGATTTTGAGCTGAACTGTCGAGATGCTGAAGGCTGGAAATGGAATAGTTGTCAGTCAGCTGTACTTCCTTTAAAACCAGTGCTGGAGGACAGGCTAAGTACCAAATGATTGGTGCAAAGCGGTAACTGTCCGCCTATTCAAAGGAAAAGGGTAGCAGAACGAATGCAAAAATTTCCGTGGCATCAGCCTTCTCAGCGTCGTTGATAAATTCTAAGCAAAGGCGATTAGTAAGGTTGAGAGTCTGAAGGAAAGATATGGAAAATTACAAGCGGGTTTAAGAAAGGGAATAGGCTGCATGAATCAGTCTTTTCCATGCGCTGCATAGCCGAAACGTGTCTTGCAAAAGGTCAAAGGTCTATTGTGCTTTTATAGATTCGGAAAAGTCTTATGATAGAGTTGTACGAAAGGAGTTGTGGAAGATTATGCCAGTATATGGGGTGAGTGACCGTCTGATCAGGCATTCCAATCTCTTTACAAGGATTGTTCTGCTTGCGTTAGAATATACGGTCCCTACACAGAATGGTTTGATTTCCATAGAGGTGTCAGACAGGGATGTGTAGCATCGCCTTGGTTAGTCAACTTATTTATGGACAACTGTCTGTCGAATTTGAAATCCACTAAATGTAGATTAAGCATTAATGGGTTACTCATTAAATGTCTTCTTTAAGGTGATGATCTAGTAGTGTTAGCATCGTCAGCTGAAGAGTTGCAACAGATGGTAACGACTTTGAAAGATTCCTTTAAAAGAAAATGTATAAAAGTGAATGAAGTAAGACAAGAGTAATGGTGATTGAAAAGGAGGAAAGTATGACAAAAGTGTGAAATTGGTATCGATAACATGAAAGTGGAACAAGTGAAAGAGTTTGTGTATCTGGGAAGTGTTTTTACAAGAGATGGGAAGTATGGTGAAGATGTTTAACGGAGAGTGAAAGCTGGAAATAGTGTCAATGGAGCCATACATGCTTTTATAGGCAGCCAAAGTTTGTCAAATAGGGCATGACTGGCTGTTGATAGAGGTGTTGGTTCCAACACTGACGTATGGTAATGAATGTTGGGTAAGGCAGAAGAAGCACGTGAGTAGTATAAATGCTGTTGAAATGAGAGCACTTCGATGTAGTGCGTGAGTTTGAGAGATAGATTAAAGAATAGTGTGATAAGAGATCGATGTGGTGTAAAAGATGATTTGGATTGTGTAGATGAAGAAGAAAAAAGGATGGATGAATGTAGAATAATTTACTGCACAAATATATAGCACAGAAGTGAATGGAAAAGTTAGGCGGACATATCTTAACCAGGTAGAAGAGGTATTAAAGATGGCCAGTTCAGAAGAATCAAGAATAAACGAGCGTATATGAAAAGACTAATACGAATAATGGTGGGCATACACGATCCTTCCTATCGCTCAATCGGCATAACGCTACTGATTAGATCAGTTAGAATTTACAGTACACTTTACTTTTTCATTACCACTCGCACACACGGTAAATGGTAACTGATCCAATCAGTAGCGTCATGCCGATTGGACGATAGGTATGCCAAGATCGTAACAAGTCCATAGTCTCAGTCTACCCTGATGGGGCACAGGCGTTATTTATCTATATATGTACAAAGGAAAGAAAGACAGTTATTTACCCTGCCAGGCGGCCACCATATCCAGATTCTTCATCGCCACTTCGGAGAACAGTTTCGAATATTTGTCTTCATCATTAGAAGCAATGTTCGGAAAGTAGTGCTAGAAATAAATACACAAGTATTTCCCATCAAAGATAATATTTACTAGAAAAAATTCTCGTTTCGGGACTCGAACCTGTATCTTTCCCTTAACGGGGGACTACGCTACCGTTGTGTAACCGATATCTTAGTAGACACGTTTCTTTTTTATATTATAGTCAGCAAATAGGCATGCGATCCGCTTGATCGTAAACGTAACCGCAGCCTATAGATACTCGTAATATCACAAGGATATCACTAACGAGGCTGTGGGTTACCGGCAGAGTAGAATAGTACCTCTCTCTGTACCAGGTGTTTTAAGAGGCGACTAAAGTACCTACTTGAAACGAGAGATGGCGGTATATCCATCTGAAATAGCACAACTTAAACACTACAGGGTGGGGATGGGCAGCAGCATCCTAATCGCGAAGTTGTGCTCTGCTACTGCCACCACGCCTACCCAGCGCGGCAATTATGGACATAAATCCCCTAATTTGGGGAGGCTTATGTCCAACAGTGGACCTTTATGTCACATTAACCAATCTGCCTCTCTCACCCTTCAGACTGGAACATGCGAACAATGCTATTTGGCGGTAAAAATAGGTGTGAGTGAGGTTCTAATGGAGACGAGCTCTGGATGAGGTCTACGTCCACTTTGGTAATTTACCTCTATGATGTGGTCGAGCAAGGCTTTCATGACGTTCCGCTCCCGCCTCTTACTCAGGATCTCAATGGAGCCCAGCCTGTACCAGCAGGGGGCGACCCGCATCACCATCGCCGCGCGCCTCTGCCTCGATTGCCCGGAGTAGAATGGGTCGCGCCACACCATGTGGTCGTCGCTCACTGAAAAACATATTTATTTATAAATAGCGGCGCCCGTATTGATCCCATTCCTGTGAGACAAATCTACAAATAAAAATACATACATTGATGTATTTATTTATTTAACTTTATTGCACAAATGTTACAAAATGTACAAATGGCAGACTTAATGCCAGGTGGCATTATCTCCCAGTCAACCATTACACAAAACAGAAAAAAATATATATATATAATAGTGCAGACAATATATATACAAAATACATAAACGTGGCATACATATTTGTATAAATAAACGCAATAAATGCATATGATATATATATTAACGTACATCAGAAATAGGGTTATAAAGTTAGAGAAGCAGCATCAGTAAATAAAGTACGGAGACAGTATTTCAAGATAAATTTGTTTGGGGATTGCTTAATATTCAACGGAAGCTCGTTC
Organism: Heortia vitessoides; assembly: GCA_020976665.1. Classification (NCBI taxonomy): domain Eukaryota; kingdom Metazoa; phylum Arthropoda; class Insecta; order Lepidoptera; family Crambidae; genus Heortia; species Heortia vitessoides. The sequence continues at coordinate 13,169,862 of JACJUM010002809.1, forward strand.
CAGAGTCGTATAGCTGTCACTGTAAAAAAGTATGTCAAAAAACTAGAGTAATGAGGAGTTAAGAGTGAGAGAGTATTAGTTATGTTTGTAGCCTGAACCTGAGCCGCATCAGGGTGGACAGTGGCTATGGATCTAAACTTGCAACGATCTTGGCATACGTCTCGCACTTCCCTTACTCACATTAGTTCTTCTTTAATACCTCTTCTACCTCGTTAAGTTATGTTCGCCTCGGTCATCCTATACCAACTCTACCATTTACTTCCGCAATATAAATTTGTGCAGTCATTCTTTATTCATCCATACTTTCTTTATATTCACTTCACAATGTAATAGAATAATTAAACTATCAAAAATCTCCTGTAAAGTAAGTACATTTAACGTTATTTTTAGCTACAAAAAATAATACAAAACCTCTCATATATTTTGAGCCTGATTTTTTCACTTAATAAATTATTTAAAAGTCTTTCTTACCTATCATTGCAGCCGCTCTCGTGGTAGGTATACCGAGATTATGGCAAGCCTCTGAAGCCACCATCTCCCTGATCGAGGACTGTAGGATCGCACGCCCGTCCGCGAACCTAGAGTAGGGGGTTTCACCAGATCCCTTCAGCTGAGGTTGCCAGGTTTCACCTTTGCTGAAAAATATTGTATATTATAGCCGTGGAGTACCGGCTGAGTACCGGTTCAGGGCACAATTCCCCTTTTCTTGGGGAGGCCTCCTTTCATAATATTCACCTTCCAATAGTCACCTTCCAACAGCAGATATATTGATTTATGATAATGCCTGAGTCAAGTGTCTACATTTGATCGCAAAATTTATATACATTTACACGAGACACTATGCTAAACTATACATTTAAGAAATATATATAGTACAAAAATTATATAGTACTCAACATATTAGATAAATGATTTCAGAAACCAGATTGTTATGAAACAGGTTAAAAAATAATGTTCTTTACCTGTTAATGTACTCTCCAAGGATATGTGCTCTTCCATCCCCGAGTTGATCTACCCAAAGACCAAACTGGTGGCCCCCATATCTATTAGAAACAATGACATTAATATTTTCTCTTTTAATAATCTATATAAAAAGCCAATTTCAAATATTTTATTTATATTTTCTAATAATTATTTATACTTGTAATAAATCTAAGTTTAAAATATGTTTTATTATACTTTTAACATAATTTGTTGATGTTTTGGTTATTTGCAAAATCTGTCACAAGATCTTTTGTCATTTTTGAGAACCGGTATATTCAAGGTAACTTAAAAATCAAACTAATAATGTAAAAAGTATAATAATACTGGATTTAAAACTGTTGATAAGTAATTTTATCAATTATTTATATAATATGATTAGGCTCAATTGTTTACAAATTTGTTTATAGTATGAAATTATTCGCTAAAAACCTTTAACTTTGTTTATTAATGACACAAAGTATTAGCAAAACAATATTGTTAGAAATACAAGTAAATTCCAGCATTAGAATAAAAAATGTGTATTACCGGTGACAAACAATCTGAGCCCCAGCAGGTGAGTACTTCCCAGCAATAAAGTCCAGAAACTCTTCTGTATCTGCCACTGCAGGGTCCAGATCGAAGATGTCTTTGAGACAATCTTCTGACACACAAACCAGTTGCAGCTTGCCATTGAGCGGTTTCGCTTGAGCCTGGATATTGCCAAATGTGCAAGTGTAAATAAAACCTAAGTCTGAATTGCTGTTGTTCAATTTCTGAGAAGTTATTTTTGTGTTCTTTGGTCACTGTATGGACTTAATTATACCGTTTTTCTTGTTTAATTTTCTATTTTATAGCCTATGTTCCTATGTGTCATTATTTTGTAATAAATGCATTTCATTTTCTTTCAATATTTTTTAAAGGTTTTAGATTCTTAACACAATTACAGATATCAAATTGTTTACATACCTTAGAGAAAACGGCATTTTTCACAAGAGCAGTCTGGTCATACTCAGGATTTGTGTCTATAGGCAGCTCCGAGTACGAGGGTGGATCTTTGAATCGCCAATCCTTAAAGTTAGTGATTACCTTCACATTGCTTTCAATAGGTTTTTGTTCGCTCATTATACTCGCGTATAAGCAGACCGATCGCTTAATAAAATAAATCCTTGATAAGGCTATTATGCGATAAAATTTAAATAATTGGAAATAATCATTACTATTAAAATTAATATTGTATTTGGATTATTTCGCATTTGTGCTGTAGTAAACCCTATGTATTCGGTTCAGTATTGATCAGTGTTGCCGTTGTACAAAATTTAAAGTCCCTACTTTATTTTCTTTATTCTTTCACAGATACAATATCTGTGAAATTCCCCTAAATATGGAAAAAACAATTTTCTTCAAATCCACTAGATGTCCCTAAAACTTACTTTAAATGTATAGGAATCGCTGACGATCATGTTCTGTGATCAAGGATAATGTAAATTTTTATTTGTATGTTTTAAGCAAGTATTTTAGTAAAAAATACAAATAAAAACCTATTTAAAAAATGGATCCTATTAAAAAGACAAATAGATAGAAAAAAAAATATTTATTCAAAAATTATTTAAATATTAAAATAAATTTCAGTGGTTCAAGTTCCATAATTCAAAAATCAAAACACATGTTAACTGAATATTTAGTTAAAATGTTATCCCAAGCTTTAGGTAAGTATGCCTCTGACACGTGTTTAAGAAGACTACGTAACTTTTTACCTTTCACTCTTCCTTTACCTAACCATGATTATGCCAGCTTCCCTGACCTAACAGAAGACCAACTCGAGAAGCATGAGCGCTTACAAAGTTTTTATATTAGATTTATGTTCGGTTTACGTAAATATGACCACGTATCAGATTTACGTGCTAAATTAGATGGGCTACCGATCCAATTTCGCCGGAATGCTCATATATCCTTTCGCTTCACTATTAGATACCAATTTATCTTTCTTCCCCATCTTATCTTTAAAAATGTTTCGTTATTCTTGGCGATAGTCCTTGAGGTGATCAGATAACCTGACACTGAGTATGCCTGCAGAATCGTCTGGTTTTTAAAGAAACTTGTTTACTGTTAAAGCTATACGTTTGTGGAATGCGCTACCTGTGAATGTCAGGCGTGCGCGGTTTGTTGCCACATTTAAGTGAATGAAGAGGGAGCATTTTCTGTCACTGTAACTACCTATAGAACAGAAGACTATAGTATATATATATACATATATTTATTTATTTGGTGAAAAATAAGTTATTGGTGTGTAATTTTATTATTATATGGACATTTATAGTATAAGTATTTAAGTTACTGTATTTATGAACCAGTTCTGAGCCAGTTATTTACGTGGTTAATAACTGGCTCAAAAGTAACGCACTAACATTAAATTTAAGCAAAACAAAACTTATACTATTCTCAATAAGATTTTTCTCATCTTCTATCCATGAACAATTTAACTTAATAGCACATTCCTGTAAGCCAAACCAACTATGCCTTTGTGGCAAAATATCTTTCACCGATAGAATTAAATACCATGGTATAGTAATCGATAGTAATTTAAGTTTTAGTTACCGCATAGACCTCCTCTCAGCCTGAACTCGCAAACTAATCATTATGTTTAGAAATCTTCGATCAATTGCTGAGAGGTCTGTTTTAAAACTAGTTTACCAAGCTCTTTGTCTGTCTGTTCTATCCTACTGCATTACGGTATGGGGAGGTGCCTCCAAAAACAGGCTAATAGCATTGGAAAGAGCACAGCCACAATCCTTAAAGTTAGCTACTTTCAAACGTTTCGTTACCCCCGCTAAAGATTGTTTCACGATTGTCAGGAAAGATTCGTTGGCTGATGTCTTAAGTGTTCGTCAATTGTTTATCCTTAACACAGTGATAGAACAGTATTCCATAATTAATTATGACCCTTCTCTGAATATAAACAAGCGGCTCAAAAACAAAGTCTGTCAGTCAAACATAAAATGTAATACATCGTTCTCTAAAAGATTTTTCGGATTCCTGAGTAGCTTTTATATAATAAATAAATCAATTAAATAACATCTATCCCCAAAGTAAATATGAATGCAAGCATAATATTAATTCTTGGCTAAAATCGCTGGACTATAATGCAACTGAAAAATTGTTAACAGTTCTCTCTAGTACGGATGTCAGTCACTTACATAGACTATATTGTAATAAGTATATAGTTTAAGCATTTCGTTATTCTGTGTATAAGAAGAAAATAAAGAAATTATTATTTTTTATAAAATAGTAGTGCATATCGAACTCTATCACATTTTCTTTGTTTATGTCCATCCAAAGGCTGCCTGGAAAAGAACGATAAGACCGCCAATTATATTTTAATTTGCAAATTTTATTCTGCATTATCTAATTTTCTGTGTACAATTAAGAGTATATTATTATCATTGGCACTGAAATTTGAAGCATCTCCAATATTAACTATATTGGGCTTTGATTTGAAAAAACCTTATAAAACCGCATCATTAAGCAAGCCGTACACTGATTTGTTTGAGCCGGACAATCAAAATCCTAACTATGACCGGCTGTATTCACAGGCCTGGCGACGCTTTACTTGTTTATAAAAAAATGTCCGACGGTCTTATGGTTTAAAAACCGCTGGAAGTCACAACTTTATTTTTTGCGCTAACTATACATGAAATCCCCTAAAACTAACGACAAACTCTAGAATGGCAACATTAATACTAATTGAGTACCGGTGCGCTATCTAGTACGGATCACCGAAACGTTACTTGCGATGGTATACGTTACTTGTATCTTTGGAACACAAATGTTGTAGTTCGCGTAAGTACCGTTTATTGATCATGAATCGTGAATTCTTTCGCGCGCTTATCCCATGAATATCAAAACGTACATTACACATCTATGAAGAATTTGGAAATTCTTCGTTTAAGTTTACTATTGTTTAGAGACAAATGTTGAGATTGTATTTATAATAAAAACAAGATAAGTATCCTTTACTAAAATAAATTTTGTCTAATATAAATCGCTTATTTTTACGTTTCGTATTTCCTATTCGTAACCTAACCTAAGAGTTTTAAAACTAGAGCTGCTAAAGTGAGATTTAATTGTTTCATGTTTAATAAAGTCTATAAATTCATTTTACTATTATTTACATGTTTGTTTTATTATATGTTTAATATTTCTACTGCAAGGAATAAGAAAGGAAGCAGGCTGTAGGGTCTTTTAAGCAGACTAAATATAAAACAAAATGTGTTTTTCTTAATACGTTCTATTTAAAGAAAGCCGGCACAAATTATCTCACAAAAAACATTGATCACCTCAGAAAACCAATATTCCAAGTTTCGTTGCAGATGCAGCAGTTCTGTAGACTTTGGTACCATGTTATTCCATCATCAAATATTAAATCTACTAATCTTGTGATGATAACGATATATCTAATAAAGCTAATTTGCTGCAGTTTAAGTGCATTTATTAAACAGCAATGGAAATTGCGGTCATGATTTTATTTTTTTCTCCCGAAATGACACTGATCATATGCCAGATGTAGCGTTAACATTTTGCAGTACCTTAGGTTGAATAGCTTCTAAAAAAATATGATTTTTTATAATTGTTTAAAATATGTTAACATTTATTTCATTCAAGGAGTTTTCTTATGTTAAGTCTTTCAGTTCTTTTTAAATACATATTTTATTAAATTTTAAGCGAAACTAACTATAATTTTTATTTATTTTTATAATGTAGTTTTGTTTTTCTGTCGAAAAATAATGTATGTGCACACAGCGATAGATCAACGTACCCAAATATGTCAAAAACTTCGCAATCGATATTAATCTATATTAGCGAGTAATTGAGTTTAAATTTGGCTGTAAAAATTTGTCAGATTTGGGTAGGTTGACCTGTTGCTCCCCGTACAATACTCGTTTGTTGTTATATCTAAAAGAGACCAAATGTCACAACACTATTATGGATGTTCTTAAAAGATGTCATAAATGACATTGACGTTAACAAATTTAGTGCAAGTCCTAATCATGCTAAAATATCTTACTAGGGAGAAATGATGGAGTAATAATTGTTACCAAATATTTAAATCAAAATAAATACAATGTGCAAACATATTATGTGGAACAACTTATTTTTAAGGCATAAGCCCATTGTGGTGGCTGGGCTGATAATCCACGTTTTTCTGCTTCTGGCTGGACATCGAATGGGTGTCGTAATACATTTAAAAGGAACCGCACCTACGAAATAGAAAATACATTACAATATAATAACTAGAATAAAATCAACTTCTCTCAGGTTTTACTGACTCGAACTTGCATCTTTCCTTATCCGGGAGACTGTCCATATTTTTCCCTGTTCTTTCTATGCTGAGAATATAAACCTTGTAAGACTTGAATATCATAATTATAACAGGTAGTAGTATTTCGTTTCTCAATTATTTTATTGGTTTCATGCATTGAAAAATAATAAAACGATTTCAAAACGATTGACAAATCTTCAAAACGGTTGCCGCAAGGTAATGTTGAACAAAAAATGTTTTAAATGTGAAATCAATCGCGTTTTAAAATCTGTAAAAGAGTAGTTTTGCAAAGAGAAATGCAATTTTTTGAAGTAAATAAAATATACAACTATGAAGAGATACGGCTGAATTCTCAGCACAAAAAGAACACCAAGAAAATCTCGACATATCTACTTCAGAAATCAGATGCTTTTTCCTCGTACCTAAATATTTTTTTAAAATTATAACTATTGTTTAATTCTATATCTGCACTTAAACTATTAAATAACCTACTGATAGCTGTTGACAGATAATTAAGAATATAGAAAAAATGTAACGAGCCTTTTGAAAATCGTCCCTTTCAGCATCAGCTATAGCTTCCTGAAGCAACCAGTTGCGAGGTATGTAAATAGGATTCACGCTTAACATACGCCGACGACGTTCATTTTCTGCATCACCCACAGAACTGGACTCAGCTGTAACATAGTGCTTCTGATAATTATTAATCATCATAAACCACATAGTTTAAATGCTATATGGCAAGAATGTGCAGCGACTGTGAATGCCCGGCACGGTTATTATTTAAAAAAAATCCTCGTTCTTTGGGAGACCATGTCCAGCCTTGGATGTTCCATGACTGCTATGATGATAATGATGAAAATTTTGCCCATAATTGCCGTGCTGGGCGTAGCTTTAGCAACGGGGATGGTGCTGCATCCTCACCCTGAGCATATAAGCTAGACTGTTTCGGACAGATATATCTGTCGGTTCTGGCACTTTAGTCGCCCCTTACGACTCCTGGTATTGAGGGAGGTACTATTCTATATACTCTGCCGGTACCGCACGGATATGATTTGTATATCAGCTGAAAACTGTTCGCTCACCAGCTTCCTTATCAAGTCGTTCACGGTATTGATCCAGCCAGCACCCCCAGGATGCATGTGACGAGAGCCGTTTTAAGGACCACTTCGTCTCCAATTTTACTTCACTGACCATTTCATTTGGCTCTAGCTGTGAACATGCATAAAACTAGCTTAATGGCATTGATAGCAGAGCCGCTGTTGGTACTAAAAACATCTGGCTAAGATGAAAATCTCACACTTTTAACAACCAGTCTGAATTACAGACCGTTGGAAAACAACAAAGTATATCCCCGAGGTTATGACATCAAATACTAAGAGTTCTCGCCATTAATAAGTAAATAAATAAATTCCCACAACATCTCATAAATTGTCCCGACTCCGTGGTAAGTCGCTTAAAGCACTTGTGTTACGGACGTCAAACAACAGAAGAATCACAAATATACTACTTAAATACATATATTTAACACCCAGACACAGAGATACAGAAATATATATTTGTCTTGGGTGGGGATCGAACCCACGCCTCTTGGCGCACAAGATAGGATGCCACCACCTGCGCTCTCGGACCCGTCGAAGTGCAGATACACATCAAATAATTTGTCTATACTGCACGTTATGTGGAAATTTTTATCAGGTTCTCTTTTTAAGCAAACCTCACTGCTTGAACATTTCCTAAATAACAAGTGTAGTGCACGATAATATAAAAAGAGATGAAATCAATATACCTCAGATAGCTGGCGGAAAGTAGCAGTGAAATCTGCACCCGTTTGCTGCATCATGTCAAGAAGTTTTTCAATAAGCTGTTCATCACCCCAGCGCTCTTCTTTTAATCCAATTTTTGTTAGGAATGTCTCTCTAAAATAAACAATAAATTCATATCTTGTGTTACAGACACCAGACGACAGAACTTTCACAAATACTTATATACTAAACACCTAGACACAGAACAAACACAAATACCACCATATGAATATTTGTCCTGGGTAGGGTTCCAACCCACGACCTTTGGTGCACAAGATAGGATAACTACCAACTACGCCATCAGGTCCGTCCGAAAAACCTCACAATACTGATAACCTCTGGAAGTCATCTATCAGTTTGTAAAAATATTTACGGTTATCCAAAAAAGGGCCCCCCAGAAAAAAATTATAATATTTACCCGTAGGTACCCCATATCGTAAGAGTCGACTGAGGTATCGAAACTGACAGATGGCGATATATCCATCTGAAACAGCGGAGGATGAAATGCAACAGGTCGGACGGAGAAAGGCACGCCCTATGACTGATATGATAAATTAACTCACAGAATCTTGTTTTTACAGTACGTGTCCAAGGTTTTCAAAATGTGCGACACGTGAACTTGTTGGGATGTTGTCAGTAAAGTCTTTAATGCGTTTGCCAGTTGGGCTATGTTCCAGGCCACCACCTGGAAAGTAGTGTATTGTCTATGGGCAGCGCACTTTCCAAAGTTAAATTTCTAGTTTTCACATATCATTTTTGATTAAGGTCCTGGACAAATCTATGACTTAAAAACCTGTTTTATAGATTATAAAAAAATATATAGATCTCAAATAGTATCAGCGAAGTATACTAGGGTATCCTTCTCTGTAACAGGTGTCGCAAGAGGCGACTGAGGTACCGGAACCGATGGATGGGGGTATAATCACCCATCATATCAGCCATTGGAAATCCACCGCTAGATATACCGCTATCTCTCGGTTCTGGTACCGTAGACGCCTTACGACACCTGGTACAGAGGTAAAGTACTATTCTACTATACCGCTGACGCACACAACAGTTCAAATAGAAACAAGTAGGTTTAAAAATTCCGTCACCAAAATCGCCCTTATTTGGGGCCTATGTCCAGCTGTGGGCTTCCAACGCCTGTTTTATTTATTAGTTTTGACGATTCTAAAGTGCTTGTCATGGATTGACTTGAATAAAAAATATTTTGATTTGATTTGCGTTTTAAATCCGTTAAATAAGTACTTTCATTATGAGTAGTGAACAAGTGAATTTTAGAAAATATTATACTTACATCTGGTTGTTTAGCGAAAGCATACCGGCCCTCCCCGTCAGAGCAGTTGGCAACAAATCCACCATCGTACGAGTCCACGAAACCGAATGGTCCATAATTTAATGTTAGACCCAATATACTCATGTTGTCCGTGTTTAGAAGACCATGTGTGAAACCCAGACCTTAAATTAAAGATATGACTTTAAAGATACGATCTTTGCCTATGAAGGCCTATGTTCAACTGTGGACTTCCAATGGCTGATGATGACGTAAAACATTCGAAAAGTCAATCCACCATTGAGTCACTTGATAGTCTCCGATGCGCGCCTATCGACTTCAATTAAAAAGTAAAGTCAAAGTCTGTATCAAATTTAAAATATTTAAACGTAATTTTACATAATTAAAAAACGAATGCTACACAATTTTCAAAATTATAATCTCAAAATCTACTCGACTAATTGAAATAATTCTATCACCGTTAGAAATCTACATTATCACTAATAACGTAGGCTAAATTGTATTTGGTAAAATCAATCTCTAAACATCTCAAACAGAATATAACGAATCACGATTTATTTTATTGTGCATTTGTGATGAATGAACTCAAAAGCTACTAGTGTTTTCAAAAATTATTTTTTTATTGGAAAACTACATTATCATTAAATAATATAAGCTACATTTTATTCTTATCTAAATTCAAATGTAATCGGGAACTACGCAGATGAGACCACAGTGATCTGCTGGTGCGGTATATTTTCAGATTAGGTAGATTACAAACAATTCGAAAGAATAACTATAATATATATAATAGCTCGCACTTAAATTTAATATAAACATGTGTAAAATATTTCAACATCTCGAAATAGGAAATGCAATTATTAACCGCTTTAAAACGGAATTTTCTAAAAAAACTAACAGGTAATTAACTTTGTTAATTGCTAGAATTTGTGCAAATATCAAAGTATGAGCATATGATAGTAACTGCACTGAAAAATGCAGTGATTACACAAGTATATGCCATTTTTAAAACTATTTTTGAATAAAAATGTTGCTCACGCATTCAGATGTCTAAACATAGAGATAGATAGAAATCTAAAACATGCTATAAGTTCGGCAAACTATTGGAGCTTACAAAAATAATATTTACAGAACCCATGTCAGTGATATCATTAATGATGATTATAAAAATGAGGAATGGTATTACCTTGCCATTTCGCTACCAGATCTAAAGTACGGTGAGCGATTTCAGAAAACAGTCGGATGTATCGGTTCTCATCAGTCGAGTGAATGTCGGGAAAATATTCCTGAAATATTAAGTTAATGTTATAAAAAAACAGGCAAGTCAGATTCGCGCTCGAAACGTCCCTTGATATCAATTTATACTACTATACTAATATTATAAAGCTGAAGTGTTTGTTTGTTTGAACGCGCTAATCTCAAGAACCGCTGATCCGATTTAGAAAAATATTTAATTGATGAATAGTTCATTATTTGAGGAAGGTTATAGGCTATATAACATCACTCTAGGACTAACACAAAGATAAATATCGTTTGCACCCTAAACGCCTGTCAACTTTATCTGCAAAACTGCTTTTAATCGTGTTGTGTTCGATATGCAGACAGGAACGAATAAAATCACTTATTTTGTGGGCTCTCATCAACCTACAACACCAAATGTGTACAACTTTATTCGTATATTATAAAAGTTTGTGTGATTATAGTCTATTCTGTTAACCGTAGAACTAATTTTAATTAATTTTGGTGTGTATAAAGATAGATAAGTGCGACTGAAAAAGAAAATAGGCTTCTCGAAATATTTCATGCGCCGACGAAGTCGCGGGCATCAGCTATATGTAACATAATTAAAACAATTATTTTTTAAATGTGCAGTCTAGTAGAATAGTACAACCCTCTGGTACAATTCTACTTGACTGGCTCTACCAACAGATGGCGGTATATCCATCAGAAACAGAATAACTTAAATACTACATGGTAAGGGTGTTGCTGCGGATAGCGTATTTTCATCGCGAAGCTGCACTCTGTGATTGCCACCACGTCTGCCCAGGGAAGGCCAATGTCCAACAGTTGACTTTCTAAGTGGATATAATGATGATAAAATATATTATTAATATTTCAATGTCTACCTGTTATTAAAATCGAGCGAATGTGTTTGTTGTATGGTAGCAGCCCCCCCCCCTCGACATAATTTAATTATTCTGTTTTTAGTATTTGTTATTTGAAGACCAACAGAAATACATTATTTGTGAAAATTTCAACAATATAGCTATCAGTATATATCACGGTGTAGAAGATACGGCCTGGTGACATTGGGTTAGGAACTAAAAAAATCAGCAATATGCAAAAACAATTACCATCATTTATATTAACGTCATAATGAAGTCGTTTTTAAACGTTTACTAAGGTAAAGACTAATTTATGCAGGTAGATGAATGTGTTCTCCTCTTAGCGAGAACTTCCGGGTAGCTAGAACGACCGAAGAGAGGTGACAATAGAGTGCACAGCCCTTTGGCTTCAAAACGGTATACCACTCAAAGAACCAGCAGGTAATCTCACATGTCACACAAACCACCACCGTGGTATTATGTCAATATGCTGACTAGATCGCCTATTGGTACACAGCGATATTGAAAACTGCCTGTGTTGTTTTTTTAATTACTTTTTGTGCTAATAATTGTTATAATCAAATGTCAATACCATTTAAAGAAAGAAAACGTGTTTTTTTATTAGACCAATTCGACAAACAAGCATACTAGACCCTTATAATATCACAAGGATATCACTAGCGCGTTACCAACCCTGTGAATTGAAGATATTATGTCAGCCAGTAATTTCACCGCCTCCCTCACCCTTTTTATCGGAACATAGCAACACGAACACGTGGATTGTATGCTTGTCTGGTCTTGTCTTTATTATTCCTGGTCTAAAAAAAGGCAATCAGCACATACACAGCACTTGCCAGTACATACTAACCTTTATGATGAAATCTGTAAGCTGCCTCAGTACGCCCAACTCTCCACTCCTGGACAATATCTCAAGAGAGCCGAAGCGGAACCAGGAAGGAGACAGGCGAAGTAGCACGGCTGCTCTTTCGCGGCGAGGGTTGCCATTGTAATACATGTCGCGGACGACAGTATCCTCGCTGACTAGTGGGTAAAATGTTCTAGTTCATTTGTCAGCGTCAATGCCAGTAGCCGCCAACATCAATGAACACCAACCATTAATTGTTAAAGGAACCTTAATGATGATGGCTCATTATGAGAATGGATAAAATTAATTAGTTAATTTGCCGTGAGGTACAAGGACCGAGAGATGATGGTATATCCATCCGAAACAGTTCAGCTCAAAGCGCAGGGTGGGTCTCAATGGGCCGTCGCGATAGCTGCGCTCTGCGATTGCCAACACGGTCGCCCAACACGGCAATTTTCCCCCTTTCTTGGAGAGGCCTATGTCCAGCAGTAGACTTCAATTGCTACGATTGCCACCACGGCTGCCAATCGAGGCAATTACAGACGAAATTTCCACCTTGGATATTCTACGACTGCTATGATGATGATAGTGATTGATATCGAATTCACGTTCAAATTGATTTTCATGTTATACCAACTAATGCTGCAGCCCTGGTCGTAGGTATACCGAGGTAGTAGCAAGCTTCGGACGCGATCATTTCTCTGATCATCGACCGTAGGACTGCGCGGCCGTCGTGCACGCGAGCATATGGCGTGTGTCCAGAGCCCTTCAGCTGTACCTGCCATCTTTCGCCCCGCCTGTCAACAAATATTATATCGGTACTTCATTAGCTACGGGGTACCGGCCGAGTTAAAGTGTACCTCCACTGTAAGAGGTGACTGTGGTTCAGGATCCGACAGGTGGCGGTATATCCATCCGTAGTAGTGTGGCTCTAATGCACAAGGCGGGGATGGGTAGTAATATCCCCGTCGCGAAGCTACGCTCTGCGTTTGCCAACAGACTTGCACAGCGCGGCAGTTATGGGCAAAATTCCCCCTTTATTGGGCAGTCCTATGTCCAACAGTGGATTTCCAATTGCTGGTATGAGAGAACCAGACAGACCTGGCTTAACTATAATACTTATATATGTATTATGAGCTAAAATACTGAGAATATAAATTGGGATATAAACTATCCTATCCCTTAACTTGGAGAACAAACTACACAGTAGGCAATCCATTTTTGACGGGTACGATTGCGCAGATGGCAGTAATCTTATCTTGTACGCCAAGAGTCTTGCGTTCGGTCCCCACCCAGGACAAGTCCCCTATTACGACACCTGGTATAAGGGGAAGTAGTATTATTCCACTCCGCCGGTACCACACGGCAACTGTCTGGATAGCTAGTACATCATATATTTACATTTGAGTAAACATTCTTATTTAATGATTTACAAATTATCACCAAAACTGTAGTTACATCCGCTTGGATTTTATCTGCCTGCAACAATAAGAGATGGCGCTAGTAGCCACTGTGATCTGAGTTTATCTTATGATGAAATTCAGGTTAACGTTACCTAACATTACTTTCAACAAATATCCAGAGGTTCTATGTTGTGCCGTGGCCCGGGAGACTAAGTCAATACGTGTTTTGCGAATTTTTGCAAACCATAAAATTTACCTGAAGTGCCGACGTCGATTTATAGTAGATTTCTTTAGCCTAAACTACATAGTTACTAATCAATCAATTCAGAAGATAGCCTTAGGTACCTGACATTGTGGTACCTAGGGTTAATTTACCGGGGAGTGTTCCGGGGCCCCATACATCCCGTGGCCGATGCGATGACGCATTCACTCGCGCAGTCGATACTCAAAGGTACAAATTTTCGTGTCACCAGCCAAACATTCTGGAGTAGGCACTAGGTGCTCTCTATTTACGCCTATGGTACTGACAGAAAAACAGTATATCGAGCTACAGGTAGCTACTAAGTATTGTTAGAAAGAAGTGAGTTACAAGATCGTATAGGTAGATAGAGTAAGCATATATATATATATATATATATATATATATATGAACACCTATGTAACTTTGTAATATTTTTTTAATATTTCAATTCCACAAACCGACTGCAGGTGATAGTTAGCCTCACCGCAGCATAACATTACAAGGTATACGCTCGTAACATCACAAGGATATCACTAGAGCGTTGCCTTGTGACTCGAAAATATTGTGCCGCAATACCCAGTAAGCTGCCTCTGTCACCCATCAAACCGTAACATAGCATGCGGACTGCTGTTTAGCGGTTAATATAAGTGAAATGAGAATGAGATACCAATGCAGACGAACGTTGCATGAGGTCTACCTCTAGCAATGCAATTAAGATTAACATCAGTGAACCTGTTTAAGTATTCGCCAAGGATATGCGCTCTGCCGTCTCCAAGCTGGCCAACCCACAGACCATACTGATGACCGCCATATCTGTGTAACGTAAATATAAATAAATAAATGGTACCGGCAGAGTATAATAGTACCTTAGCCAGGTGTCGATTGAGGTACCAGAACCGGCAGATAGCGGTATATCCATCCGAAAAGTGTAGCTCAATTGCAGAGGATGGGCGGCAGCATCACCGTCGTGAAAGCCGCGCTCTGCGATAGCCAAATCGTTTGCCCAGCGCGGCAATTATGGGCAAAATTCCCCCTTTCTTGGAGGGGCCTATGTCCAGCAGTAGACTTGGAATGGCTGTAATGATGATGATGAAATTATAAATCTTTTCATATCCAATCACTTCCTCTCCGAGAGAAATTACTAGCAATAATGCTACTTAGACCTTGATAGAAACATTTATTTATAGTTATTATTAAACTGAGAGTTAGCGTCATCTTTTAAATGTAAGTACCTACTTATTTACACTATTTTAAAAGATAGAGGCAATCTATAAAGAAATAGGTGTCTAATGACTTTCTAATTAAAAGACTGAATTTTATAATTAACCCGACGTTTGAAAACTGGGGCTCTATTTATATGGTAGGAAAAAAATAGATGGTTGGAAATAAGGCGTCATGAGGCGAAGGTACAAGTAAAAGAATAGAAGCAAGATACCGGTGAGCCACAGGCAAAGCCCCGTAAGGAAGCCGTCGGCCACCAACGAAGTCCACAAACTCGGCTTGTGTTGCTATTTCCACGTCCATGTCTAGGATATCAGTCAACGCCTCATCAGAGATGCATACAAGCTGTAAGTTGCGTTCCAATGGGCAGGGGGTCACCTGTCATTCACAAAAGATTACCTTTGGAAAAGGTTCAGCCGTATTGTTAGCGAATCTCTATAGTTTGGACCGCTTGAAGCTTTTACGTCTATTTTTGAAAAAATCATAACATCGAATTAGTATAACCCACAAAAACATCAAAGCAAACAAAGGATTGTGCTGGGTTCAAGCCGCCTACAATGGGCTTCTTAAGACTTGATTACAGTATAATATAAAAAATACTAAAACAAAACAGGCTATAAATTTAAAACTATGCAATAACTCAAAACTGCTTTTGAAATTGACATCAATAATTGGGGACATGAGTCGCAGACATATTAGGAAAGTTCTTTTGAGTATGTAGACTGTTGAAATCTTCCCGCACGAATTCGACATTAAGTTAAAATTTGCAAATAAATCGCAATGTTTCTAGAATTGTGGGTAAAATCTGAATTTTGAGTTAATGCAGTCTACATCTAGGGATCAACCATTCTATAATAGACATAAAAAGTATTAACCTCGGAAAATACGACATTTTTTATTTTTGATTTAATTTCATCGTGGTTTTCGTCAATCGGCAACAAAATATACTTAGGATACTGGCAGAACCGCCATTCGTTCAGATTTGTTTGTAGTGTCGCCGTTTCTCCTTCCATTTTCATAATAATTCCCAACAGGCACACACAGACAGGTGTCAAATTTATGTGTGTTGTGCATTTTTTTTATTAGTCTTTGGAGTATCTAATTAAAAACGAGGTCTAATCATCAGATGTATCAGAATATACATGTATCCGCACTTTTCAAAACTATTTTTTTTAATGAATATCTGTACTTGAATCTCTTGGGGAAACCCTCAGGACGGAGCTCATTAATTGATATACCTCTCCTGACAGGCTCGCGGGCTATTTAAATTTAAATTGGATCTAATCTTTGATTGGCAATAGATAACATTTGATAATGATTAAATTTCCAGATAAATCGTCGTAAATTTAGTGTTTTTAAAACCCTTTTTTCAGGATGAAATTTAAGCTGAAAAGAAAATTAAACTAAAAATTAGACTACCTAAACCGAGGCTTCATTGGTAAAAGCACTTTAATGATATTTATACAGATATTATTTACGCTTAGATATTCTCTGTGCGGATACGGCACAACACTAACAATAAATAACATTCAAATCTAATAATTCCTGCAAAAGCCAAAGACTTATTATAATTATGGGCTATCAAATTTAATATAATCTAAGTTTCAAAAGAAGTAAACCGGTATAAGGTCGCGGATCTATTGAAGATTGGGAACTAGCTAACTAAACTAACAGTTGCCTGATTATACGGTCAAGGTCACAAACCTATTAAAAAAGTCGTCAAAATTGTATGACCTTGCTTAACATTGAGACTCCAACATTGATAGATGCTTTTAAACTTAGTCGCGTAATCCTATCGGATGGTACGAACCGGTGTGAAGTTCGTGAGATACGCGGCCGCAATTTTAAGTTCACTTTCGCGAGTGGTCCACTTTCTCATTTTCTCACTTTCGAAAAAAAGCCATAATCGAAGTGGAAAGAGCAAACTAGTTTTTGTTAATACTTGTGTGAGAGCTGCAGTTTTCTGTGATTTGTGAACCAATAGTGTTTTGTATGGATTTTTAATTTACGAATATGGTGTATACGGAAGAATATCTGAGGGAAAAGCTGATAAAGGAATTGGACGCCGTTCACGTCGTAAGTATCTGTCAAAATTACTATTAAGCACCGCATGCCGCGTCATAATAAAATCATTTTGTGAATGAATACGGTTAGAAAATTCACTGTCTAGCGGTTATTCTGACGTAATGACTCGAAGAGCGGATCCGACAAAGTTTTGTGTGACCAAAGATGCATTGATTCCTGGTGTATTTTTTGCCTTACTTGTACGATGGTGCGTGGCGGCTTACCCATATTCTGGGCAGAAAAAACCACCTATGTTCGGAGATTATGAAGCCCAGCGCCACTGGCAAGAAATAACGGTGCACACGCCAGCTGCAAAGTGGTACCACAACACGACCCAAAATGACCTTGAATACTGGGGGCTAGATTACCCACCTCTCACAGCCTACCACAGCTTGATCGTGGGGTTGGTCGCCGATTGGCTAGACCCCGAATCAGTCAGGCTGTTTGCCTCAAGAGGTTATGAAAGTGACTTCCACAAGACTTTCATGAGATGGACAGTTTTTTTTAGTGATATTTACTTTTATTTGTCTGCTGTCCTGTTTATTTGCATTGACTTGGAACGTGTGAAAAGTAAAGATATTAAAATAGTGTTTAAAAGGACTGACATGGCGACTATATTGATGCTATTGTATCCAGGTCTGATACTTATTGATCACGGTCATTTTCAGTACAATTGTGTGTCGTTAGGTCTATTTCTGTGGGCAACCTTCTTTATAATTGCAATAGAAAACGATATACTAGCCACAATATTCTTTACATTGGCAATTAACTACAAACAAATGGAGCTGTATCATGCATTGCCATTTTTTGTTTATCTACTCAGGAAATGTTTTATTGGATTGCCACCGAAAAGCAAAATTTTTCACTTTATATTGAATTTCAACAAGCTTGCTGTTGCCGTGATATCTTGTTTTATAATAATTTGGTTCCCATTCATTGGATCATGGGACTGCATATTCCAAGTTGTTCATAGAATGTTTCCTCTAAAACGTGGTGTATTTGAAGATAAGGTTTCTAATGTGTGGTGCTTTGTCAATGTGTTTATAAAACTAAAAAGTTTTTATACAAATGAAACAATGGCACAAATGTGTCTATCGATGACAGCGGTGGCTGCACTTCCTTCTTGCGCTGACATGTTCTTCCGTATAAATAGGAGGAAATTTGTTTTGTGTCTTATAAATGTAGCATTAGCGTTTTTCCTGTTTTCATTCCAAGTTCATGAAAAGAGTATATTGCTTGCTGCCATACCTGTATGTTTACACTTTCCCCAAGATCCTTTCATATGTTTTTGGTTCTTGCTTGTTTCCAATTTTAGTATGTTACCATTGTTGATAAAAGATGGTTTGATTGTACCCTTTGTTGCCACCAATGTAATTTACATTTGTTTTTATAGCATTTGTATAAGATTAGCCAACCCTAGTTCTAATATATTTTCTATACTAAATGCCAATGTTATTTATAAAGCTATCCATGAAAGGAAAGAAGATTCTGTTCTGTTAAAACTACTCAGCACTGCTTTCTTCTTTTCATTGCTCGGAATGTTCTGGTTGTCTGTGGGTTCTGTATTTGTGGAGCCCCCACCACAATACCCTGACTTATTCCCGTTGTTAGTGTCTATGTACTCTTGTGTGCATTTTGTAATATTTTTCATATATTTTAATTATCAACAAATATCAATACCATTTTATTTAGAAGTGCGAAAAGTGAAAACAAATTGATGTGAAATGTAGTGTATTTGAATAGGTAACATTTTTACATTTACATTCCTAATAAATTGTTTTAGATTTCTCATTCGGATTTTATTGACCTATTGTTTTTTCTCGTCAGCTATTGTTTTATGGTCTATTGTTTTTTTTTGGATTAAAACAGAAAGTCCCTAGTATCTTTTTGTAGTAGATATTGTTTGTTAAGTTGATAATACACATATATAAAATGAGAAGTTCCCACTTACAAGTTGGCACACACAGCACAAACCCTTTGGTAGACACATGAAATTTGCACAGTTGTTTTAATTTAACGATGCACAGTGAGAAGGGTTGCAAATTGGCAATGCTTTCAATAAAAGAAATTATTGAATATATTTTTTATGGTTTATTGGATTTCATATACTATAGATGCAAAGTAGGGATAGAAAGTTTCTATTGAAAATATTTAAAATAAAGCAATCTAGTCCTTAAAAAATTATTAAAACAATAATTTTCAAACAGTCTTTGTAATTTAAATTTTATTAAGTAACACAATAAAAAAAGTTGAATTGAGAACCTCCCCATGTTAAAAAGTAGAGTGTGCATGTGTAAAAATTTGTGTTAAATACCTGCAAAGCCAGGGCGGGGTCACTTGTGTTAATTAATACATAAAGAGAGAAAGAATATATATCTTACATAGGAAGGAGGAGTTATACATAATCGAGATATATAAGATTTGCTATAGATTCATTTTGTTTATTATCCATATAAAACAGATTGCTAAGAAAGATAGAATCTATCAATGTTAATAATTTGTCTAAATTTTTGAAGTGAGGCTTTTTGAGGCTTTTAGGGATGATGTGTTACAGGGAAACAGGAATTTTGTGGTAATAGAAAATAATGTTACATGCTAAGCTTTTGTAATAGTTAGCCTTGTTTGTAAGAATAGGCTGATGTTATTTGTTTAACTTTTTGCACATAAAAAAATACACTCAAAAGACTACTAAAATAATTTCTAAAACTTGTTTACTTATGGAAAGTTACATTATTACCGAGTAATATTAGCTATATTTTATCCCCATATTCTTACGGGAAAGGGAAATATAGAGCTTGAACCTCAGTGTTGTTATTATTGAATAGATAAACAAATGACGGGTATGATGGCTCAGATGGTAGTGATCCTATCTTATGCGCCACGGGTCGTGGGTTCGATCCCCACCCAGGACAAATATTTATATGATGATATTTGTTCGGTGTCTGGGTGTTAAATACATGTATTTAAGTGTTATATGTGTAATTCCACTGTTGTTTGATGTCTGTGCTTTAAGTGACTTACCACGGAGTCAGGATAATGTATGAAATGTTGTGTTAATATAAAATACAATGATAATACTTGTAGATATCATCATTATCATAGCAGAATCGTAAACGTCCACTGCTGGATGTAGGCCTTCCCCCAAAAAGGGGGAATTTGCCCATAATTGCCGCGCTGGGCAAGCGTGGTGGTAATTGCAGAGCGTGGCTTCGCGATGGGTATGCTGCTGCTCATCCCCACCAAGAGGGTATTCAAGCTGCTTTGAGTGGTTATACCGCCATCTATCAGTTGCCAGTCGCCTCTTAACACCCTTCTCCAGGGGGAGGTACTATTCTCTCCGTCGGTGCCATACGGCCATATAAATATAATTTTTACATACTAAAACAACACAATATAAGTATCCTACTACTACTTCTTTACTGATAATATAAATGCGAAAATTTTTGGGTCTGCGAAAAGATGTATGTTTGTTTCTCTTTACCGCTGCGAAGGCTTAACAGATCTGGATGAAATGAGGCACACAGATTATTGATAGTCTGGAGTAATACATAGATTACTTTTTATCCTGAAATCGTGTTCCCTTGGGATAGGTCCGGCACGAGTTATTGCAATTTTTAATCTTATTTACATACCTTTCTTTTCACATAGACACTACTGTTCATCCACAACTCAAGTGTTAATATAATTTGTGGATGTGAAAAGTTTCACAAGGGACACATTATAACCACCACTTATATTCGTTGTCTCACTGAAGGATTTTGTTTAATAAAGCCTTTTTCCCTCCAGTATCGCTGGAATTGACGTCTAAGTAGACCAGAATTAGGTTTGTTGGACGGTCTCGATGGCGCCGGTGGTATTGATCCTACATGCGCTTAGGTTCCTGGGTGCGGTCCCCACCCAGTGCAAATGTTTATATGGTGACGTTTGTTCTGTGTCTAGGTGTTATATATGCGTTTTAGTATTATTTGAAGTATTTATTGATCATACTAGGTTGGGATGAAATCAAAACATTGCTATTTGCAATTGGATTAAGTTTACATATTTTTTGTCAATAAAATAGCAACTTTATGATCTGAGCACTATAGTTCTAATTCCTTTAGCCTTATCCCAGTTTGTATAAATGTCAGATACGGGATCGATGTGTCAGTTTCTACATCAATTTGCGCAGACTACGAGTGTTACGTAATACTGAACATTAGCCGATATAACTAATCCAGAGAAGCATGTTTTTCTCGAAACTGAGTTCTCTCGGAACTCATTGTCGAAACACTTTTTGCAGAAAGAATCCCTAATATCATAACAGCTGTAGGACCCCCACTGCTGGACATAGTCCCCACCGAATGGCCGCTCTAATATGCCCGCATATTTTTGATTTTCTTAATAAGAATAATTTATTTTTGCAGAAAATATAATTGAACAATATTAAGACAAAGTGGAGTCGGATCTAAGCTTAAAGCTTGTATCCCTAACTCCAGTTGACGATTATTTAGATTTGCATTATTAGAAAGTAACAACTCGGGCAATTTTAAGTATAAAAAAAGAACTCTTGTAAACGTCCTGTAAATATGGAAATTGGTAAATTATTAAAAACAAAACTCGATTTAAAAATAGAACTGATATAGAATTCTAGAGGATATCTCTTGAGGAAGGCTATGTCCAACAGAGTTCGTCCTGCGTCTTGATTTGATGATGACGATAAATAAATTCGTCCATTTATCATCTCATACGTTGACCTGACTCAGATATAAGTACCTTAAAGCACCTGTGTTACGGATATCAGACGACAGAGGAATTACAAATATACTTCACACCCAGACACAGAACAAATATAAATATCCATCGTAAATATATTTGCACTGGCCATCGTTTGGCTCACAAGAATCCATTGGTTCTAAAATTAAGTGTCATGCTTTGTCTCAAGTCTGTGTACGTACGAAAATAAATTGCACTGTCTCGTAAATCAGGGATAATAAATAACAATCACAAGTTTGTTTTTCTGCAATTAAACCTCAACGGTGGTGGCCTATGTTAATACACAACACGTGTTCCTATCACGTTGCCCCTTGAAGGCAATTGACCGCCATTTTGAATTCACGTGAACATCCCAGTCGGCAGACTTGAAACGTGATTTCGTGATGCAATCACTCTGATTGATTCGATCCATTGAGGATAGTGAACTGATAGAAGGATGTCTACTTTGTCAATATAGACACATATTGATACGGGCCTAAGACGTGGATGGTAGTGATCCTATCATGTGCGCTAAAGCTCGTTGGTTCGATCTAGGTATTAAATTCACATAAATCACAACTACATAAAAAAAAATTGTTCTGTGACTGGGCGTTATTTATATGTATCTAAGTATTATATTTGTAATTCCTCTGATGTCTGATAACCGTAATGCAAATGCTTTAAGCTACTTAACTACTTTGCTTATTCGAGGTCAGTTTAATGTATGAGATGTTGTGTTAATTAATTGAATTATTTAGAAGACGAGTCCTAAGGCATTGAAAGTGTCTCTATCTTGTGATACTAGGACAAATATTTCTCAAACTGGAGTCAGGGTTATATATGGGATGCCGTGTAAATTTATTTATA
The DNA here is from genome assembly GCA_020976665.1 of Heortia vitessoides. NCBI lineage: Eukaryota > Metazoa > Arthropoda > Insecta > Lepidoptera > Crambidae > Heortia > Heortia vitessoides. The sequence continues at coordinate 13,192,735 of JACJUM010002809.1, forward strand.
TTTTACAACGGGACAAATAAAAACGGGTATTATTCTGAGATTTGCCTAAGTGCTCCCGCACGATAAGATCACCGCGAAAATCGCAGCCCTACCCTGCCCTCTCACTGGCACAACACAATCATTAACACTGCACATGCATTCGTATAATAAAGCAGCACACCGCGTTCGTCGGCGAACGCGTGCAGTCTCTGCCCCTACGAGCGATAACTGGCAGCCCTAGAACTGCCGGGCTCACTCCGTCCGTCCTCTTTTGCTGAATTTTATAATTAAATTCATCCCCAACGATGGCCGCCCGAGCCTAAGTCGAGCCTTTAGAGGCGCCCTCGAGCGATTGCTGTCGATTCCGCTCAGATACCGCGAGCCTTGCGAGCGCGACCGAAGCGAAACGCGCGGTCGCGGCCGCGGGGTACGCAGGATAATTACGGGCATCGGACCTCTCACCTACGAGAGGCCCCGCCCTCTTTTTTCGGTGGCGCTGGAATTGACGTCTGAGTAGTTAAGAAATGGGTTCGTCCGAAAAAGAAGCCTATGTGCTGTTGAAGTCGCATGATTATGATGTTGAAGGTCTAAGTCGCAGATTGTAATGATCCTATATTATGCTCTAAGGGTCGTGGGATCGATCCTTAACAAGGACCAACATTTATATGATGATATATGTGTTTATTTTTGGGTGTCATAAATATGTAGTTGGTAATTATTATATTTTAGATATCTCTGTTTCATCTCCATAACACAAGCTTTGAACTTCCCTTGGAGGCAGGTTAATATAAATATATGAGATGTTGTGTGAATTGTATATGCTGTATAAGTTGTTAATTTAAACGAACTAAAACATAAATTTTATTTATATTTGTATATAATGTCCCATGTACCGAATTTTATAAAAGAATGGATGTCAATTCCACCGCCGAACGATACTAATATGGACAAACGCACAGACAAACAGATGTGCCTAAAAATATTTTTAAACAAGCGTAGGTACAAAACTCTTTTCTAAAAAAAAATCCAATATAACTACAGTTACAAATCTTTGATCGACAAATCGTTGTATATATATATTTTTACTATGTCTCATTACCCAGTAATGCGAACACTGCGGTTGACCGGTTGAAATATGTGAGAGTGAGGTACCATGCAGATGACCTTTGTACGAGGTGCTTTTGATCTCGGCAGTTCCCGCTCGGCACGATATAGAGCAAGACTCCGCGTTCCAGTAAAACAGTAATCCCGCTACGCGTTTTTTGTATTACCAATCCCTTATGTAATCATCATTATCATTATATCAGACATAAGACGTCCACTGCTGGACATAGGCCTCCCCAAGTAATCTCCAATAGCACCAGTTGTATGCGGTCTGTGTCCAGCGTGATCCTGCGGTTTTAGTCAGATCGTCGGTCCATCTTGTGGGTGGACGCCCTACGCTGCGCTTGCCGGTACGTGGTCTCTATACCAGAACCTTACGACGCCATCGGCCATCAGTTCTGCGTACCAAATGCCCTGCCCGCTGCCACTTCAACTTATTAATCCGCCGGGCAATGTTGGTAACTTTGGTTCTGATACGAATCTCCTATATAATGTAATCTCCTAACTAATAATCACTACATAGTAAAAAACAAAGTCACATCCAGCTGTCTGTCCTTCATCATCATCATTACAACTATTCTAAGTCCACTGCTGGACATAGGCCTCCCCAAGAAGAGGGGATTTGGGCACATAATTGCCGCGCTGGTCGAATGTGTTAGCAATCGCAGAACGCAGATTTCGCGACTTAGATGCTGCCGTCCATCCCCAACATGTACACAGTCTGGCCTCATGTATGCTTAGATCTTTAAAACTGGTTTTCATGCGGTTTTTATTTAATAAACAGAGCAATTCAAGATGAAGGTTTATATGTGTAATACATGCACATTATATTAGAGAAACACTGATAATTTTCGAACTTTCTAATGTGACGTGGTAAATAAACACATTTTTGCGTTAACTTGTAAACGCTGCCTGAACCCTAGATAAATCAACATATTCTACTACAGCGGTGGCATATCTATTTCTCTTAAGGATAACAGCAATTACCATTTTGAACACGCTTCTGTATCCTTATTGCACCCGTGCGAAGTCGCCAGTTATGAAATGAATGTTTCCGCGAATATTGCGCACCCAAACTGCATATTGCCAAATGTGCTGAGTTTACATTGTTATTCACAGTCGAGGTTACAATTACGCGTTTCCTCCAATTACTGTCAGCAAGTTGGATGGACACGTAGGCGACTCAGATACACGCGGACATGGTGGTGATGAGCGAAATATACAAGTCTCTGGCATATATTAGCCAAAAAGCGATAAACATGCCTGAAGTAAAATGCCCTCCGGCCTGTGGTCCAATTTTTAATATTTTATTTAAATAAATAAATTCTTTATTTTTCTCTCCACAAATGATAAAATATAATAAAGGCTTATAAATGTTATGTACATATAAAGATATAAATCATTTGTGGGACTGGTGCCCGTGTAGGTTCAGAGACCCGTATTACACAGGTCACAAATGTATCTTATGATGTGATCATCATCCTAAAATAATAATTAGTAAGAATTATTTTTCAGCAAAAGGGCTTTTGTTGGACTGAAGCTACAGATTTTGCGGGATTTGTGTTGATAAATTGCTAATTTAAGCAAGTAAGGTGGTTTTAGCAGAGCGTAGATCGGCGACAGGAACACTGCCTTCGCCATATTTCATTTTTTTTATGAAGTCGCCAGACTATGTCACTTTACCCAGTTACTGCCTCTTCAAATCGTAATACAGCAATGCGAACGCTGCTATTTGGTAGATATAGGTGGGAGTGAGCCAAACCAAAGCATTTGATTTTTGTCTACCTCATGTAAATATCGTATTAAAAACATTTTTCATAGTAATTCATCAATATCTCACAAATTTGGAAGTTAACAACTTTTATTTTTTATCGGTTAATTAGTCCTATAGTCTTTGATCATCATGAGTTAAAAATGCCGGTGAGTACACTGACGAGTACACTGACGAGTCCAGTAGCTTTTACCGTTAAATTATAATAAAGAATCAAATGTTTCCTGAACGAAGAATCATGTTTTACATGTACTGTATCGACTATTTGACTGTTCAGTTCTGAATTAGCGCTATACCGCCGCAATAAGTTCATTATACCCAATGGCGGTACTATTCCACAAAGCCGGTATATTCATATATGTGTGTTATTTTTATAATTCGGTATATTACGACAATGTCTGCAAGTCCTACAAAAAAGAGGAAATGTTTTATTTTGTGAGTTGTGACACTATTTGAACCGAAGTTCATTATATAGAATAACGGAACAACAAAGCCTTTTATATCTTTTATATTAAATACAGTAACTACAGTACTTAATTATAAATTCTATTATCGAAATTTAATTTATTATTATGTTGCGTTCGTAGCGTATTATGTTTCAAATGAAACATTATTATTAAAAGCCAACAAAAAGTAATAAATTAATTTTAATAAAACTTTACGACATTACAGCTTATGCATTAGAATAACAAACCGTTGCGGGTTACTTTAACCCATAGAAGTAACATTGACAACTCGCTATGAAGCCAAAACATATTATTGAGCGTTTGTTTACATAACGTATTCTTTACCGAACTGGGTATATTATACTAAGATTTTTATGTGACCCGTATTTGTTGTAATTTATAAATAATAATAACAAATTCACATACATTGACCTGACTAAGAAATAAGCAGCTTAAAGCACTTGTGTTACGGACATCAGACAACAGATGAGTTACAATTATAAAAGATATATTATTATTATTTTTTAATAGATTCACACATCTGGTATATTGATCTAAACCGAGATAAGGCGTTTAAAGCACTTATGCAACGGACGTCGGACATCCAGACACAGAACAAACACAAATATTGGCGTGGTTGATAGGGTCTCTGCCGAATGCATCATCTGGCGACGAGCTCGTCCTATAATTCGCAAAAAGCGTTTGTAAACAATTCAAGTACGGGATCGGCCATTTTGTGGCTCCTGCTTTAGTCGTGACATGTAAGTCTGACCTAGACCTACCCAACCTATCGGTACCAGACGGATATTGGGAGGCATATAGATTCCATGCATGCTCGCCGTTTTCACCGTTGCATAATTTTGCGCGTGATTTCACTGCGCGCGCGCATATACGCACGCACAGGACGGGGGGCGCCTTCGATTGTAATTGGCAATGATTTCTGACTGGTTGTATATATATACTTGCGGTGCCATGCGGTTTCATCGCAGTTAAATTTTTGAACTTTCATACTTACCTACTTCGCGCCCTCCTGATACCGCATTAGGGGATGATTTTCGAAAAAATATTTTACACATGACTCATTTCATTCCAATAACTTCAAAAACAGGAAAGTTTCATTCTAACTAAGCAACCCCACTTTGCGCCCTCAGGAGGTGATTTTTTAAATATACTTTTTTATTGCTCCTTTACGTTGTAAAAGGAACCCCTTTGCAAAATTTCAAGTTTCTAACCCTTATAGGTTAGGCCCTATATATATGTTAGTCAGTAAGTAGCAGCAGTAGTCGTTAAGTTTTATTAAAATAAATTTATTACTTTTTGTGGGCTTATAATAATAATGTTTCATTTGAAACATAATACGCTACGAACGCATCATAATAAAAAATTAAATTTTGATAATAGAATTTATAATTAAGTACTGTAGTTACTGTATTTAATATAAAATATATATTAAAGGCTTTGTTGTTCCGTTATTCTATATAATGAACTTCGGTTCAAATAGTGTCACAACTCACAAAATAAAACATTTCTTCTTTTTTGTAGGACTTGCAGACATTGTCGTAATATACCGAATTATAAAAACACACACACATATGAATATACCGGCTGTGTGGAATAGTACCTCTCCTTGTACCAGGTGTTGTAAGAAGCGACTTAGGTACCAGAACCGATAGATGGCAGTATATCGACCCGCAATTGCGTAGCTTAAATATGCACAGCGCTGAAGGGCAGCAGCATCTCCGTTGCGGAAGTTGCGCTCTGCGATTGGTAATACGCTCGCATCGTGCGGCAATTATTGGCATTTTCCCGCTTTCTTAGGAAGGCCTATATCCGGCAGTGGGTATAATGAACTCATTGCGGCGGTATAGCGCTAATTCAGAACTGAACAGTCAAAAAGTCGATAGACTGCATGTAAAACATGATTCTTCGTTCAGGAAACATTTGATTCTTTATTATAATTTAACGGAAAAGCTACTGGACTGATATGAAAAAAAAAAACCATATCTTTACCGAATAACATTGGCTATTATATTTTGGAATAAAAAATAAAAGAGAGCTACCTAAAATAGAAGTACGTAAAGAGGTTTTGTATTTTTAAACTCGAAAATGACCGAAATGATTTTCAAAACTCTTTCATGAATAAATAATGACATTATCAGCAAGTGACAAGTGGCGCTGCGAGTGTTTAATCTTCTTTAACAGTCACTTGTTCACTACTCATAATTAAACTCTGTTAACGGCTTTAAAACGCGGTTTATATAAATATTGTCGTTTAGTTTGAATGCATACAAAACGTCGAAAGAAAATGTAAAAAGCTAAACCGCGTTTTCGAGCCGTCAAAAGAGTTTTATCAAAAATAGTATATCCAAATGTTTTCCTTCTCGTCACATGTCTGTAATGTTAGTACGTCATGACCGTACGTTTCTAAGAACCGTCGACATATGCAAATATAAGCGAAACAATGGGCAAGACATGTCTGGTTACTTGGAATTTATGTAACATCTCATATGGTTTGGGTGGTTTTTCCCCAGCGTGCGTAACGGGGGATAATGGGAGATTAATTGCTTCCTACACAATTCTCGGGATCTATATTGAGAATGACGGGAGAGCTGTTTGAATCATATCTGTTAATTAAATATTTTAACAAATGTAATTGCTTTTGCTGGTCTTGACGATTATGAATCAATATATTACGCCGTAGTTCCTGTGGGATTAATATATCATCATATAAGTCAATGGAAGTTCACTTCTGGACATATGCCTCCCATAGAAAGGGGGAACTTTCGCGATGTGGATGCTGCTGCCCATCCCCACCCTGCATTTGAGCTACACTGTTTCGGATGGATTTTCTGCCATCTGTCGGGTCTGGTGCCTTAGTCGTATCTTACGACACCTGGTTCAAAGGGAGGTACTATTCTACTTTGCCGGTACCTCATGGCATTGGAATTAATAGTAATAATAGTAAATTCCCACAACAATTCATACATTGACCTGACTCCGTGGTAAGTCGCTTAAAGCACTTATGTTACGGACGACAAACAACAGAGGAATAACAAATATGCTACTTAAATATTTATATATTTAACTCCCAGACACAGAACAAACATAAATGTTGTCATATAAATATTTGCTATGGGTATTTATCGAACCCACGACCCTTGGCGCACAAGATAGGATCACTATATCTGCGCAATCGGGCCCGTTGTCCGTTGCCGCTGAACATACTTGGTGATGGGAGTTCTGCTGTCCATACCCGCCCTGATGCGTTTGTAGTATGCTGTTCCGGGTGGATATACCACCATCTGACGGATCTCATGCTTTCTACTTTGCCAATATCCCAAGGATAAATTGCAAAATATTTAAAACTAGCTATATTTTGGGTTTGGGTACCATACCTCTTTACCTTAACTTATTTAAATATTGAATGTCATGTTTATTTATATCGAATCAATGGCCTGAAAAATAAGTTTCAAGTTTCTTGCTCTAAAAATAGCGACACTTCCATACAACTTTTCATCCCCCTTTTCGACCCCTTACAACCCTTATTTCGAATTAAAGAAGAGCCTATGTCCTTTCTCAGGGTTTAAAGATTGTCTGTGCCAAATTTCATCAAAATCGGTTGAGAGGTTTTAGCGGGAAAGCGTAACAGACAGACAGACAGAGTTACTTTCGCATTTATAATATTAGTAGGGATTAAATATTAAGCGATTCGTTTAATTTCATTCCTCCTACTAGTTACCGCAGAATTACTAATAATTACCCAGAATAATGTATTGTGTCTTTGATAAGTAGCGGTCAGTGGTGCGGTTTGTTTAATTTTATAATTACAAATATAAAATACGCGTAACTTTACCAGTTGAAGTTAGAGTCAGCATTCGGACGTACCACAAAGTCGTTTCGCAGAATGTTCGCTTATTACAAAAATGTGGGTAGACTAAAGCATTTGTTTACGTCTTTTGTATGGATGGGAGCTTCTGCACCAAATGAATTTGTGGTATTCCCGTAATAAGTTTTCGTGGTACGACGTCATACAATGCTGGAATGTATTAATACTGAAATAGGGCGTGGGTTTAATAATGTTTGTGGATGTGGGGTATGGCGTTTTATATGGGGGCTAGTATGTATTGGCAATCAATTGATGGCGATCATTTGTAGATAGTATATGGTTATAGCAAGTTTATTGTTATTCAGTTTATATGAAAAACATAGTTGTCTTTGATACTCACGCTATAGTCGTTTCTTAGAACAGCTAATTTGTACGTCAAATTGTGATATATCGTTTAAAAGAAAATGTGTTACAGACACACAGGTAGCAGAGGAATTATAAACATAAATGTATATGGTCTACGCTCAGACACAGAACCAATAAATATTAATTATATAAAACTTTGCCTAGATGGAATCGAACACACGACCCTTAGCTCACATGGTAGGCACACCACCGAATGTTTTGTTTTTATATTATGAAGTCAGCAAACAAGCACACGGTCCGCTTGATAGTAAACGTGACCGCAGCCTATACACGCTCGTGTCATCACAAAGATATCACTAGCGTGTCGCCAACCCTGTGAACTGAAGATACTATGTCCCATTTACCCAGTAATTTCACTGCCTCTCTTTTACCCGTCAAACCGAAACACAGCAATGCGAACACTGCTATTTGTCGGTAGAAATAGGTCAGAGTGAGGTACCAATGCTGATGACCTTTTTATGAGATCTACCTCATGTAAATGTGCATTGGGCCCATTTTATAGGAAAAATCGCTTGTATGGAAATTACATATGTTTAAGAATAACAATGATTAAATATTAGAAAATATTGTTATTAGAATTACTTGTATAATTTATACTGATACGTAGTTAAGCGTTGAGTGCCAGTGCAATTGTTTTGGGAGTAATCATTATCATCATCATCATCATACCAGCCATTAGAAGTCCACTGCTGGATTTAAAGCCTCTCCAAGAAAGGAGGTTTTTTGCCCATAATCACCGCGCTGGGCACGCGTGTTGGCAATCGCAGAGCGCATCTATCGCGACGGGGATGCTGCTTGCCATCCCCGCCCTGTGCATTTGAGCTGCACTGTTACGGATGGATGTACCGCCATCTGTCAGATCTGGTACCTCTTACGACACCAGGTGCAGTAGGAGGTACTATTTAATTCTGCCAGTACATCACAGCACTTGGAAGTAAAGTATTATTTTAGGAGCCGTTTAGAGCCCCCAGATTCCCCCTCTTTCCGTACGCATATGACTTACACCATCAACAAGTTGCAATAGGCGCACGCACGGCTTTAGATCAACCTATTTTAAATTTAACTCTACTTACTAAGATTTCAGTTAATTATTGTTTGAGATATGTTTATAAAGTTGTATAGATTGATCTGGAGTTATATGTAGAAGTATATACATTTACTGCTGAATATAGGCCTCCCAAAAAAGCGGGAATTTTGCCTATAATTGCTGCGCTGGGCTGCAGTGTAGGAAATTAATAGACGACAGGATTACTGCTACCTATCTCCGACCTCTTCCATCTGTGTTATGCTATTATGGGTGATATACCGCCATCTGTCGGTTCTGGACATAAGTCACCTACAAAGGGAGGCACTGTTCTCCTCTGAATAATTACGCCTAAGGGCAGCCATAGGTTGAATCAAATAAAGTGGTATCCAAAAACCTATTTTTGTATTATATATTGACAGGCCCGATGGCGCAGATGGTAGTGATCCCTTCTCTTGCGCCAAAGGTCGCGGGTCGATCCCCACCCAGGACAAAAATTTTTTTGATGATGTTTGTTTCTTTTGTATCTGGGTGTTAAATATATGTATTTAAGTATTTGTGATTCCTCTTTTGTCTGTTGTCCGAAACACAAGTGCTTTAAGCGGCTTATTACGGAATCAGGGCAATGTATAAGATTTTATGGGAATATATTTATTTCTGAACCAGTCTTTTAAATTCGACTTAAAATTTTCACCTTTACTTAACGTTTGCTTGAGGAATTCAAAAATAGAATGCCTACTCCACTAAATGTTGCATGCGTGATGCGCATGCGTTAATGAACATTGTCATGCGCGAGGGAACAATGGCGGACGGCGCACGTTTTGCAAACCCTGCTGAGCTGTGACGTCATCGCTGCCTAGTTTTTTTGGGGCTGTCTATGTCATTGCTCTTTGACTTATAAAGTGCTCCATGTGTAATTGAATTACCAGTAAATGTTGCGTCAATTTTAAATGAAATTCATCTCGAGAAATTTAAAATCAGAATAAGCAAAATTTGCAATAGGTCAGCGTATTAAAATTAAAAGGTATCTCGTAGTGTTCAGACAGACATTTGCCTGGTGTCTCGCGTAATGGACCTGTAGTTAACTTGCAGCAGTTTAGAGTGGGATTGAATGACCTGTCATCAAATGACTCGTATTTCTTACTAGGTCATTTATGCTGTAGAATTTTATATTTGGGTAGAGATAAAATATTTTTAACGTTGCATATGCTTTTGTCGATTTAAAAGTGCCCGAGATAATCTAATCATTATCATATTTGTTCACTACTGGACCCATGTCCAAGTAATCTCAATTAAGACCAGTATACGGCCTGTGTCCAGTGCGATCCTGCGGTTTTAGTCAGATCGTCTGTCCACTATGCGGGTGGACGCCCTACGCTGCGCTTGCCGGTACGTGGTCTCCGTTCCAGAACCTTACGACTCCATCAGCCGTCTCTGCCCTGCCCACTGCCTCTACAACTTCCTAATCCGATAGGTCTAAAGAATGGAGATAAATTTCATGCTTTATCTACTAAATATTGAATATCTCGAGATGAATTTCATTTAGAATTGACGCATCATTTACTTGTAAATCAATCACACATGGAACACTCAATGAGTCATAGAATAATTTCAAATACAAAGTGCAATGACACAGTAAGCGCCAAAAACCACTATTTGCACCGCTTGCAAAATTGTATTTATGTTAGTCGTTTTGATTAATTAGCTATTATACATAAAGACTGGTCATTACATTACAGTGTGATCAATTAATCACTCTTAATTATATAAAATTGCTAGTTGATTAATTTTGTGTCCACAAGAGATAATTTTACAAACAACGTTTGAAAAGCTATTAATTTAAAATAATTTATTCGCAAATGTTGTTCTATTGACGGGCCCGATGTTGCAGGTGGCAGTGATTCTATCATGTGCGCCAAGGGTTGTGGGTTTGATTCCCACCCAGAGCAAATATTTATATGTTGATATTTGTGTTTGTTCTGTGTATATTTGTGATTCCTCAGTTGCCTGGCGTCCGTAACTCAAGTGCTTTAAGCGACTTACCGCGGAGTCAAGTCAATGTATAAGATGTGTGAATTATTATTTTTATTGTTAGTATATTATTTTTCGGTTCTGGCATTGTGGGAGCAGTTCTAGCCCAACTCTCTTTCTATTGAAGGCCTTCTAGCAGTCACCGTCCAACGTCTAATACCAGGATTAGTTATAAACTTAAATATGAGTGCGGAGATTCCCTGTAATTATTCATCATTTCATAAGCCATTGGAAGTCCGGCACTGGACATAGACATCCGTATGAAAGGGGGAATTTTGTCCATAATAGCCGCGCTGGGCAAGCGTGTTGGCAATCGCAGATCGTAGCTTTTACAGCCAGTACATTTGTGCTGCACCGTATTGAATGGATATTACGCCGTTTGTCAGTTCTGGTACCTTAGTCGACACCTGGTACAGGGGCAGGTACTATTCTACTCTGCCGATACCCCATGGCTGTAATAATTGGCGCGATATGATTATAAATATGTATATATTTTCAATGTCACAATTACCTGTTGGAAGTACGCCAGCCGTATTTTTAGTCAGAAAAAAGTCATTCGGCTAAAATAAGATCATGAATTAATCATTCATGTAGGTGGGTAGTGGTTAATATTTAAACACTAACTAAATTATTTATTAAACTAATTTGAATTATATTTAAGCTGGTTCAAACAAATTATATTGAAATTGAATACTTTTATTACTTGAAACTGTTAACCAAAGCCAATGCATATTATTTTGTCTAGTGATTTAAGCGACTTATCTTAGTGTTGGTCAGGGTAAAAAAATATAACAGTCCAGCTGTGGTCACGCTATTTCGGGTGGGTATACAGCCTTCGCCCGTTTCCTGTACCTCAGTCGCTTTTTACGACACCTGCTAAAGGAGGTGACTTCTACTCTATCGGTACTTTACAGGCGATACCTGCCTAGTTTAAATTGTGCATTTCTTTATAATATTAACATCAGATCGCTCTGTCCGAGCACTTCTCATTCAGGTCGTCAAACAAGCATACGGTCCGTTTGATGATAAACGCGACCGCAGCTTATAGACACTCGTGTCATCACAAGGATATCACTAGTGTGTCGCCCACTTTGTGTACTGAAGATATTATGTCGCATTTACCCAGTAATTTCACTGCCTCTCTCACCCTTTGAACTGAAACACAACAATGCGAATACTGCTGTTTGGCGGTAGAAATAGGTTACAGTGAGGTTCCAATGCAGTCTACCTTTGTAAGAGGTCTAACTCTAGTTTTTTTATTAGACTAGGTCGACCAACATACATACAGTCCACGTACGATAGTAAGCGTCATAGTGATTGTATTTTTTTTATCATTGATTATAGCGATTCAAGTTTAATACTCGTTGAAATGAAGACAACGTCTTAGCAACGGCAAGTCTGTCTGGTTAATTTGTGATAAATTGACGGACCCGATGGCACTGATGGTAGTGATCCTATCTTATGTGCCATAGGTCGTGGGTTCGATCTCCACCTACGGCAAATATTTTTATGAATATATTTGTGTTCTATGTCTGGATGTTAAATATGTATTTTAGTATTTGTGATGCCTCTGTTGTCTGTGTTACAAGTACTTTAGGTAACCTGTATCGCAGTCTGGTCGATGTATGTGATGTTATGTTAATGAATTCGATAGGTTTATAGGTCTAAACCGAATTTTATTTCACTACTAAATAACTTTTCAAAGAATTAACCTTAATTTACGACTAACTATTGATTTGCTACGGTCCCGACATTTATTTTGATTGCATTTTCCCCATCTATATTAATATCATAAAGAGAAAATATTTATGTTTGTTTGTATGGAATAGGCTGAACTGAATCGATTTTGGATACTCATACCCTAATAGCTACCAACTACATATATTTAACTACATTCATTCAGCTATAATCTAGCTACATTCACCTGGAGTAACGTAGACTATATGTTATTCATAAAAAAACCTAGATTCCTACCTGAATTGGAAATATGTGTATGTATTTCTGTTTAAGGTAATAAATCCGTGGCAGTATAATAATACCTCCCCACGTACCAGGTATTTTAAGAGGTGACTGTGGGACCGGAACCGATAGATGGCAGTATATCCATTCGAAACACCGCAGCTAAAATACTATAGGGTGGGGATGGGCAGCAGCCGCCTTGTCGCGAAGTTGCTCTCTACGGTGGCTATCACGCCTGCCCAGTTACGGCACTACAACCGACAGATGGTGGTATGTCGATCCGAAACGGTGTAGCTCAAATGCACAGGGTGGAGATGAGCAGCAAAAGCTGCGTTCTGCGATTGCCATTACGCTAGCCCAGCTCGGCAATTACGAGAATAATTCCTCCTTTTTTGGGGAGGCCTATGTCCAGCAGTGGACTTACAATCGCTGTAATGATGATGATTGTCTGGGGAAAGGAAACAACGCGGGTGAAACCGCTGGGCACACGACGACCTCAAATATAATTATGAAATTCAGTCACTTAGCACATTATCTACACCGCTCTTTATATATCTTGCGACATGCGTACACATAAAACGGAATAAAAAAAAGAGTGTTTTCATCATAATTACATACTGACCTTTATGTTCAATATATGTAATGTGTATACTATTTGGCTGGCCAATGACAAAAGAGGTTGTAAGCATTACAGTCGAAAATGTTAAATGTTTTTCACTGTATAGTTCAAGGCAGGGATGGGTAGTAGAAATCTAGTCGCGAAGCTATTGGCAATATTCTTCCTTTCTTGGGGGGGATTGTGTCCAGCAGTGGTTATTTAATAGCTGGTATGATTAAAGACTAGATCGTCTTTAAATTTATGATGATAGTTTTATCAAGCATACACAAGAAGTTTCAAGAAATATACATTTATCTGAAAGAGTAGGATACCGAAAGAAGAGTACCCCCTTCTTAAGCAGGAGTCATAGAAGACGATACAGTAGGGCGGGAGATGAACAGCAACAGTCTGATACAAAGGTCGTTTGCATCGGTACCTCACTCTCATCTGTTTGTAAAGGGTGAAAGAGGCAGTTAAATTACTGGGTAAATGGGTCATAGTATCTTCAGTTTACAGGGTTGGCGACACGCTAGTGATATCTTTGTGATGACACGAGTGTCTATAGGCTACGGTCACGTTTATCATCACGCAGACCGTATGCTAGTTTGACGACCTGATTCAGAAGTGCTCGGACAGAGCGATCTAAAGTTAATATTATGAAAAAATGCACAATTTTGAGTAGGGAGGTAAAGCTTGTCGAGTACCGATAGAGTAGTAGTCGCCCCCTTTAGCAGGTGTTGTGAAAAGCGACAGAGGTACCGGAAACGGGCGGAGGCAGTAATACCCACCTGAAATAGCGTGACCACAGCTGGACTGTTATATTTTTTTACCCTTACCCTGGCTGCGGTGATGCTCACTATCACACGGACTGCATGCTTGTTTGTTGACATGGTGTAATAAAAAAAAGCAATCATGGGCAGATACCTCCGAATGAATAGACTTACTTTATGAGGCCAATGTCCACTTGTGAAAATTCTACGGGTGATGTCATGATGACCAAACTCCTTATTTAGCCTCCTTCCTGTTTGTGGGTCGGTGACTGTTTTCATAGTTTTTGAAATTGTTGTGATAAATCAATTATTTGAACTTTAATGAGTCATTAATTACATTTAAAATAGTGTAATGGATTAATTTCAGGCATCTGTATGAGATCATACTTCTAATATAATGGTGTCTTCAAACATCATTGTACAATTTAATAAGCGTAGGTACATAATAATAATTGATTTAATGCATGGGCCATTTGATGTGGGGTACCGGTGCAGTAAAAAAGTACCTCCCCCTGTACCATGACGGTATATCCATGCGAAACGGTGCAGCTTAAATACTACAGAGTGGGGAAGGGCAGCTGCATCCTCGTCGAAAAGTTGCGATCTTCGATTGCCCAGCGCGGCAATTATGGGCAATAATCTTACTGACGGACTTTCTGTGGCTTATAGCACTTAAAAATCTGTGTTACGGATATCAGTTAACACTTAATTGCATATGAATAACACCCAGACAGAAAAAATACAAATACTCATCACATAAAATTTTGCTTTGGTGGGTATCGAACGTTTTGCGCGCATCGGACCATTAGTACCTGCGACACCGGCCCGTCAAATTATACATTTAACCCTGAAGAAGATAGTTCAACGATGCGAGGTTACTATCCGGCCGGTGTTACGGAGACAATGGCGCGTTGCTTAACGCCTTTCGTAATAACTAGTATTGTACAAATCGTCTTTGTTTAACTTTTCTCTGTTGCTTGGAATGAGGAAAAAAATATTCCTAACGATCTCTCAGATTCCTATGCCTGACAATGGCTTCATTATTTTTTGGAGTTGGTAAAGGTTTGCCGTTACCCCCCCCCCCCCCCTACCTGTTTAATTCGGGGACGGTCCCGATGGCGCCGATGGTAGTGATCCTATCTTATGTGCCAAGGGTCGTTCGTTCTATCCCGATGCAGGACAAATAATTATATGATGATATTTGTGTTTGTTCTCTGTCTGGGTATTAAATATATGTATTGAAGTATTTTATTTGTGGTTGCTCCGTTGTTCTGGTCTCTAAAACACAAGTGAAAGCGACTTATTTCGAAGTCAGGTCAATGTATGAGATGCTGTTATTTATTCGATTTTTAGTCGTACAAATGTTATTGTTTTATCGAATCAATGGCCTGAAAAACAAGTTTCAAGTTTTTAGCTCTTAAAATAGCGAGACCTTTATACAACTTTTCATTTCCCTTTTCGACCCCTTACAACCCTTATTTGGAATTAAAAAATAGCCTATGTCTCAGGGCCTAAAGATTTTCTGTGCCAAATTTCATCAAAATCGGTTGAGAGGTTTAAGCGGGAAAGCGTAACAGACAGACAGATAAAGTTAGTTTCGCATTAATAATATTAGTAAGGATTATTTGTAATGCTAGTACAGATAAAATATGACAGAAGTTCAAAGTAGAGTAAACAAAACGCTTGAGATTTCGTAACATAGACAATGTAAACATCCCGCGATCGGCACGTGTTGAAGTGCCGCTGGCGATGCAATTGAGAAGTGTAGGGTGTAACGAGCGGGTGACCTGCGGCCGGCGAGCTGGACAGGATGAAGAAGCTCCGCGGCCTTTGTGAAGGTCGAATTGTTTAACTATTTTTTTTTATATAAATCTCACACAACATCTGATACGAATACAATCACGAAGACTGTATGCTTGTTTGTCTTCCTAGTCTAATAAAAAAACGATTTTTTATTTTTAAATGCAAAAATAGGAATATCTTACGTGGTCACTCAAATGTAGTTTTTTTTTTACCAGTATTTTAGTACATAGTATAAACCAAGTCCTTTTAGGTGTCTGCCGCTATGTATGATTAATCTTGTACACAACACAACAGTTTTTATACAGTAAATATATGAATAGATAGCGTGATTCAAGACGAATGTTTATATGTATAGTACATGCATGCTAATGTGATGTCGTAAATGAACACACACAATGCATAGGGCGGGGATGAGCAGCAACATTCCTATCTCGAAAGCGACCAGCGATCTCCAACACGCTCTCCCGGCGTCGCAATTATGGGTAAAATCCCCTCTTTTTTTTTGGAGAAATCTTATGTCCAGCAGTTGACTTCCATTCGTTTTATATACCTTGAACATTACTATTGCCACTAAATTTTATATTGATGTCATCATTATCATACCAATCATTGAAAGTTAAGGCCACTGCTGAACATAGGACTCTCCAAGAAAGGAGGTTTGTCCATTGTTGCCGCGCTGGGCAAGCGTGTTGTCAATCGTAGAGCGCAGTTTTCGCTGCTGCTGCTCACCCTCGCCCTGTGTATTTAAATGCACAGGGCGAGGGTGCACTGTTTCGGATGGATATACCGCTATCTGTCGGTTCTGGTACTTTAGTCGCCTCTTACGACTTCTGGTGCAGTAGGAGGTACTATTCTACTCTGCCTATTTCACGGCAATATTGCTATCACATCCACAGAACATAGTAAACATTTGCTTAAGCAGATTTATAATACACGAGAGACGTATTAACCCAACACCAGGAAGTTGAAGCGGTTTTTTGAAAGTATATAAATCTAAAATACATCTCCTTATTTGTACATACCCACGTTTATGTTCAAAGCCGCTGACCTTCCAGAAGCCGAGAACGAGTTGTCAACGCTCCTTTCGATCCAATACCCCCAGCTCGGCAATTGTTATTCAGCTCTTTGTCCACTCCATTTTGTATTACTTAAATGTCAAGTTGCATTCCTTTAATCCGGGAAAGTACTGCGTGTGTGTGCAAGGACGGTGTCTTTCTCTTTTAATGCTTCTATGTCTTTAAATGCTCGGTCGTTTGCGACTTCCTTTTGACTTCACTTTTCGCGTCCTACAAGAATCGGAACGGGATTTAAAGTAGCCTATGTCCTTTTCTAATGTTCAAGCTATCGATGAGCTAAGTTTGATCATTATTAGTCCACCGGTTAGCGTTACTAACGTACATAAGGACTTTGGCAATTATGATATTGGTATAGATTAGACGTTTACACAAAATATGCAGACGAAAGAAATTCTTATTTTGAAATTCGAAATTCAAATTTCATTCTTATTTTGAATTAATTTGACTAATGGAAGACATATTTTGCCGCGTAATCTTTTCGATATTAAGAAAATATTATATATACGTAAATCTAAACAAAACAAATCCAAACTCATCCAGGCATCAACAGAATATTATTAGGACGAAGTCAGGTCGGGCCGCTAGTCCTTACTAATATTATAAATTCGAAAGTAACTGTCTGTCTGTTTGTTACGCAATCAGGCCTAAAGTATTGAACAGATTTAAATTAAATTTGGTACACAGATAGTCTAATGCCTTAGAAAGGACATGACTACTTATTCATTCGACATAAGAGTTGTAAGAGGTCGAAAGGGGGGATGAAAAGTTGTATGGAAGTATCGCTATTGTTAGAGCTAGTAGGTTAAAACTCATTATATAAATAAATATAACATTCAAAGTTAATATAAGTTAAAGTAAAAAGGTATGGTGCCCAAAGAAACTACTGCACGCGGACGAAGTCGCGGGCATAGCTAGTATTATATAAGTCCGAATTCTGAACTTCGAATTCAACTTTAATCTATTTAAATATTGTGATTTATACATAATTTTATTAGCAAAGCTTTATTAATGTTTATTTTTGTTTTCCATATTCATTCTTCATATGTAAGGAAGTCTGGTTACATTGTATTTGAAAATCTAGCATTTTTAATGTATAAAGGCCAATAAAATATTATGTAACTATTGCATCACACTTGTAATGTGTAACATTGTGACGTTTAAGTGTTTGTTAGCGATTACTCCATAATTCTAGAAACAAAAGTGAAAGAATTACTTTGTCAGCATGAAAATTGCTATGTGACAATTTAAAAATCTTAATCTAGATTTATTTTTTTATATAGTTTACACGTTTACAGAGGTTTATTTAAATCGTATGGCTTATTTCTAATAATTGATTGTAGATAATAATGGAGTATATCTTTTTCATAGCAACTTTGGATAATGTTAATTTATTTTAATATAGCCTCAGCCGTGTGGTACTGGCAGAGTAGAATAGTACCTTCCCTTGTAAAGCGACTAAGGTACCAGAACCGACAGATGGCGGTATTCCCTCCAAAAAAGTCAGCTCAAATGTACAGGGCGGGAATTGCCAACACGCTTACCCAGCGCGGCAATTGTGGGCAACAATTATAGGCACATGGGGAGGCCTATGTCCACCAGTGGACTTTTAATGGCTGGTATGATAAGATGGCAGTGTTCACGTAATACCAACGGAAAATGGAGTCGTAAAGTTCTGGAATGGAGACCACGTACCGGCAAGCGCAGCGTAGGACATGCATCCACATGGAGGACAGACGACCTGATTAAAAGCTCACGATCGCGCTGGACGCCGGCCGCATACGATCAGTCCTATTGGAAATTACTTTGAGAGGTACTAAGTCCAGCAGTGGACGTCGTGCGGCTGATATGGTGATAGTAATAATAATTTTTATTTACTTGGCCTTTCTCGAAATATTTTGTACGAATCTTAATATACAATACTATGGGCCCGACTCGACTATGCCCGGGTAGATAGTAATTTTTTTTTATATGAGACCAGGTCGGCAAACTGTTTGTATATACAGTCCGCTTCATAGTAGATAATAATAATATTATTTAATATTTATTACTTAATATTTTCTAAGCGTCATCGCACCCTAACGACGCTCGTAATATCATAAGGATATCACTAGCGCGTTGCCAACCCTGTTGTCTTGAGATGTTATGACACATTTACCCAGTAATTTCACTACCTCTTTCACCCTTCAATGCAGACGACCTTTTGTTGCTGTCCACGTCCATAGCGTATTTAAGGTTAGGCTGTTTAAGGATGGGTATACCGCCATCTATGGAAGATTGCGAGGTACTAATCTAAGGTAGGTAGACCATACCGATTAATTAAACTTAATTGCGTGACGTGATATAACAACGAAACTACACAGTGCCATTATTATCGACAAAAAAGCATTACGTTACTACCGATATTAACGATAGTAGGGTTGCGAAACCTGTCGATAATTCGATAGATCATCAAACGTCGTTGGTGATGTAGTTGTTGCGTCGGTAGTCGATTAAAATGTCGAATGATAAATTCATTGTTGGGACGAGGATCAGGACAGGTAGTCATGTTTGCGGTATGTTGTCGGACGAGTTTTGGCGAATGTAGCATGCATATTACCTGTCATGGCGGGCACAAAAAAAAGAAATATTTAAGTTATACGACATCTCTTGATGACTCAGTGATAAATCGCTTAAAGCACTTGTTTTACGGACATCAGACAATAGTGGATTTACAAATATAACACTTAAATACATATATTTAATACCCAGTATATAAATATTTGTTCCGGGGTCGGGATCGAACTCACAACCCTTGGCGCACAAATTAGAATCAATACTTAATGCAATATCGGGCCCCTCTAAATGTAAAGGACGGCTAAATATGTATTTAAATATTATATTTTTGATTCCTCTATCCTCTGACGATCGTAACAAGTGCCCATGATTGCCGCGCTGCGTGACTTCCCAACGGGGATGATGCTTCCCATCCCCGCCCTGTTTTCATTAGATATACCGTCATCAGTCTACAGGGGAGGTAATATTCTGTGCCGGCACCCCAAGATCAAGATCCAGGCACATGAAGATAGACTGTCCGTGTACGTTGGTGGGAAGTTAGATCTTGTTTATGTATGTGTATGTTAAAAAAGGCGATTTCTGTTGGGTTGCTAATTGATATGCCAGTGTGTTAGTTTGCAAATGCCATTATGCATTTTAGTGTCGTGCGAGAAAACTGGCATAGGTGTGTCTAATCAGGTCACGTGTTTTTTTGTGTGCGTGCCTTTATACTATGTTGGCAAATATATCCTGCTAACTCGAATGTTTATATATATCTATAGTTTTTTTTACTCTTCTATTTCTTAGACCAGGTCGACAAACATACAAGCCGCGTGATAGTAAGCGTCAACGCAGCCTATAGACGCTCGTAATATCACAAGGATATCAATAGCGCGTTGCCAACCTTGTGACTTTAAAGGTTGAGGTTTCGATCCCCGCCGTGGACAAATATTTATATGATGATATTTATTTGTACTGTGTCTAGGTGATATATATATGTATTTAAGTTTTATATTTGCGAGTCCTCTGTTGTCCGATTTCCGAAATACGAGCGCTTTAAGCGATTTATCATGGAATCAGGATAATGTATGAGATGTTGTGGAAATTATGTAACATTACCCAGCCATTTCACTGCCCCTTTCACTCTTAAAACCGAAACACAGCAACGCGAACATTTATATGTATGCTAATCGACCTGATAAAAAAATATACACTCTATATTTCGCCCAGTAAAAGTTGTTTAAAAAAGTAAATAATTTTAATTTCTAAATCTATACTAATATTATAAAGCGGAAGAGTTTGTTTTTTTGTTTGTTTAAACGCGCTAATCTCAGGATCTACTGGTCCGATTTGAATAATTCTTTTTTTGTTGGATAGTCCATTTATAGAGGAAAGCTTTAGGCTATATAACATTAAGCCGAGAGAAATGTTGCAGAAACGGGGAAAATTATTCACATTTGAGGTGTTTCGTCGCATGCGCTGCATAAACGGTTTAAGTTATTCAAAAACTATGTATGAAAGAATTATTCCGTTTTAATAATAAAAAAAAGTTCGCGACAGTATGTCTATTTCAAGATTTACTTATAATAACATTATTTGTCGAAGAAGGCTTGCTACCATTATAATGTGCAAGCAGGCCGCGCGGCGGCGGGTGAGGGGGAGGTGGGCCTCGCCCCACAGCCGTGCTTGCCACTACCACTCGCGAGTGTATCTTTGCGAGGTACCATGCTGCGCGGCTCAGACGCGTGGTCGGCTCCCTATGGAACGGTTGTGTGCTTTATTACAGCGTGCTTTATTTTAAACAAAGTAAAATTATAATTTATGCCGAAGTACTTTGACCCATTATTTTAAAAACATTACTTTTTTACATATTATTTAAAAAAAATCTTATTCACGATTATACAATAACATAGACCAACGTGAGCAATCAAAAAATAATCTCGATAGAGTTTCCGACCACCACGCGAACGAAGTCGCGGGCACAGCTAGTCTTAGTATAAAAACTAGACGTTTCATATTAAAACTTCCACCACTTTTTATCCTCATAGCGGTATGTTTACAAGAAATAATTTTTTTAGAATCACCAAACAAAATTTGGTATTTATGTTACTTATCTCTGATGTGTTCACTATTTACTTACACATGACCTTACGTTATATATATATTTAAATTTCCGATAGCAAAATATGTCGGCACTTCAAAATCAGTGACCGTACTGACGTAATCTTATTTAAATATCTATTTTCATATGTAAAGTCGTATAAGTAATCATTTAAATATTAAAATGAGGTATCGTTTGTGTAAAAATAGTTACTGAATATTGAAACATCCGCAATATTGAATAAAGGAGAATGTTTCTTTATCAAAGAGTTGGGAAGGTTTTTGTCAGACGTGCCTGTTTTGTAAAATGCATAATTTTTGTAGAAATATATTAAAAATGCTTAATGTATTATTTTTATTTTGTTTATTGTACTAGCTGTCGCGGCAAACGTTGTTCTGTTATATAAATTATATAAAATGAATTTCAAATATCGTTATTAAAATTTGGGGTTGGTGATAGAAGGATAAAAATTTTGGGCAGTATGTATTTTTAATGACACATAAAAATAATTATCCGGTGAACGCCCCTTATTACTTAGATGTTTGAAAAATAGATAGTAGCCGATTCTCGGACTTACTGAATATGCATAAAAAATGTCATAAGAATCGTCGAAGCAGTTTCGGAGGAGTATGGGAACGAGCATTGTGACACCAGAATCTTAGATATAGATTAGAGAATATTGGAAGAAAAAGATTATGCACATAGCAAAACTTGCTCTAAAAATCTATGGGATCTTGGGAAGCTTTGACGCCACAAGTATACTTTAACAATAAAGAAAAAAAAACCAATAATTAATGAAATAGACTAAACCAGAACTAGTTAATGAACAATTATAGTGAAAAGAAAAATCTCTTACGACACCTGGTACAGAAGGAGGTACTATTTTGCACGGCGTTTTTGTTTTTTTTTTACTGATCATTTCGAAGATGTGATGCAATTTTTAGTAATTCCATCGAGCAATTGAATTAGTTTTCGGTGTTAATTGGAATTTGGATGTTACCGCACATCACTAGTGACATTGTACCGGTTGCATTTTTATCAAGTGATGGTTCGACCTCCAATTTAGTTCGCTGTGGTTGAAAAGGTGCTAACTAAGGACCTCCTTACTAGGACGTGTTACTTGACCTGTGGTCGGTAAAAAATAATACGAAACGCGTGTTAATTTAATACGCTTATATTTTTATTTCATATTATGTTGGTTGTCGATACTAGTTGTGCCCTGCGAGTTTGGTCGGGAATGTTTCCAGATATATATTCTTTGTGGATTTATGTGGACAGTGTAACTTTACATATTAAAATAATAATAAATATATTTACATCATACCTTGACTTGATGCCGAGATTAGACACTTAAAGTCTGCGTGTTAAAGATATCAGATGACAGAGGCTTCACTAATCTAACATTAATACCGTTTTAACACCCAGACGCAGAACAAACGAATATTAATCTTATGTTTGTCCGAGGTAGGGATGGAATCCACTACCCTGAGCGCACAAAATAGAATCTCTGCCATGCGCACCATCGGGCCTGTCGTGATACGTGGTACGATGAGCAACAGATCAACCTACCCAAATCTGAAAAAAATGCTCGCTTTTAAATATTAGTATAGATTGCACAGATTTGGGTAGGTTTAATCTGTTGCTGTGTGTACGTCAGTATAGTAGTAAAATATGTTATGGTAGCATAATTGGTAGTGCATTACTTCGGATAGGGAATCGTGCGGGTATGAAAACGAAAAGTTTCAACCCTTCCCACCCCCAATCTTCAGCAATCAAGTACATATAATGAAGGACAGCAACCGCCTCGACATCGATGCAGTATAAAGTGCGTTATTAAGTAATTATAAGTGACTAGCATCCCGCCCGCGACTTTGCCCGCAAGGACTATATTGCATCCCTGAGGTACTCTTGTTATTCTGAGAAAATAATCTATGTCGTTGCTTTTTGAACTGTGCAAAAAGTTGTGCTGTTTATTCCATAGGGAAAGATGTAAAGCCCGATCTATCCCACGGGAACATGCTTTCGGATTAAAAGTATTTGTGTAATGTGTATGTCAATAATAATTGTGTCTTATCCTTCAAACCGGTTTAGCATTGCGAACCTTGGCGGTAGAGTGAAGTTCCAATGCAGATGACTACCTGATGATTATCTCCTTACCTCATGTAAGTTCAGTCATCAAGACAGTTTCATACTAACTTAGCACCCCTGTTTTACCCTTTTAGGGAGTGAATTTTCTAAAGTCCTTTCTTAGTGATTCCCTACGTTATAAAAGGAATTCCCTTAAGTCACCCTTATAGTTTAGGCCCTGCGTTTATATGTCAGTCACTCAGTTAACGTCTCATTTTATATATACAGAAAATAATGATTAAATACCAGTTAAATCGATGGGCCCAAAAAAGAGCATAGACAAAAATAAATTCTCTTTGTCTATGATGTGTAGGAAGCGAATACTATCGAGGTTTTTCCTTGAATGTAATTCGTGTGACGCACATAACTAACCTGTTCAGCGATTAAATATAGCGTTATGTATTTTGCAAACAAATCATAAGCCATTTGGTTAATATATATGTAAGAAGCTATATGTCGCGGTGTGACGGAATAATGGATTGTTTATGACTGCATATTATAAAACAGAGTAGCTTCACGCTGTCTCTCTCTATGTATGCTAAGCTATCTTTATAGTAGAGATCTGTTTTTTAGAAGAGAGAAGAAAAGAGTATTCTAAATAACTAACTTTACGCTGTCTGTCTCTATATATGGCAAGACCTTTAAACTATGTACGTAACATATCAAAAAGCAGATTTATATGCATATTATAGGAGAGAAACACTGATAATAATTTTGGAGGATTACAATGCGAAGTCGTAAATAAATACATTTTTTATTGCAATAACATTGCAAACGCTGGCTGAACTCTACGAGTTAGATCCACAAAAACACATCCACTGCTGACAGAGGCCTGCCGAATAAAGCGGGAATTTTGCCCGTGAAAGTGGGTTGTAAACTGGTTCCGAAGTCTTATATTATACAGAGAGATAATGATGTCTTGTTTTTCCACTCATGCGCATACAGCGATGATGTCACTGTTTATATTTTGTCTTTTTCTTGAGATGTAAAAATCATCGTTATCATGTAAGCCGTTGCACGTCCAATGCGTTCAAGCGTCCCTAAGTGAGCGGGAAATTTGCTCTTGATTGCCGCAAGGGATCTCTTTGCGATGGGGATGCCGCTGCCCATCCCCGCCCTATGCCCCGCTGTTTTGGCTGGATATATCTGACAGCCTAAATCTCTCAACTCATCATCATTATACATTGTAAGCGAACTTGTGTAATTTTATTCTTTTTTAATTTTTTTTTTATATAGAATTGACGTTAGTAAACGGATTTGTATAGGTAGACCTCGCAAATTATGAGGTAGAATTAATTAATGTAAGGAAGCAAAGAAGGTATGTCAAGAGAAGTTTACATGAGACTACATACATAGGTTGTCTGCTCTCAACTCTTTCTACCGCCAAATAGCAGTGGTGGGAGAGGTAGTTAGAAATTACTGTATTATGTCAAATTCAAGGTTGGCAACTAGTGATATCCTTGTGATATTGACGCTTACTATCACGCGGCCTGTAGGCTTGCATGTTGACCTGGATTAATAAAAAATAGACTGGAACAAATGGAAAACAATCATATCCTTATCGTATCAGTAATTTTTTGATTGAATCTGCTGCAATGGAACCTTAACAGGTTTCTTTTTGGGTGAATGAGCAGCAAAGCATACCCCCCAGGTTTGATGGGCTGTAGAACGGGGCTTTCCGAACCATAGAAAAGATCGAGATTACACATTTTTGGTCACCCATCCTTATACCAACCATTGCGATGGTTGCATTACATAACGAAAGCGAGGTGGGCGAGTACCATGAGACGTCTCCGGCTCAGGATTTTTACTTGAGGATTATATTACCTACCTCAGGATTACCAGGACCTGTCTGGCTTCGGTAATATTAATAATAATTTATAACCGCCGTTGCAGGAACATATATATCTTATTATACCTTTTATTACTTCCCATTCACTATCCCTGATACATTATGTTATATATGTAAATATCAACGCTATATATATTTATTTACTAGCTTTAGCCGGCGAGTCTGTTACCAAAAAATATAATGAATTATTCACACGACATCACATACATTGACCTTCCGTGGTAAGTCGCTTAAAGCACTTGTGTTAAGGACTCCTAATGTGTCATCGGGCCTGTCATATGACTCACATCCCAAAAGCCCTGGGGCTCCGCAGAAGAAGTATAAAAGCTATCGCGGATTCCTCTTACCGCTTCAAGGACCTGACAAAGAACCTGACAAACAAAACTGACAGGGCTAACTGCCACGTAACAGTTGCTTACATTTTGTTGTGCCTGTGCAAATCAAGTCAAGGATTGCTCAGCGCGCATGCGTCAAGAATAAAAACGAGCTTTAATTGTGCTTAATAGAGATGCAGCTCCCACAAGCGCGTAAATGTTCCTCAAGGTAGACAGTTGGAGCGGTATTATGGTCCATCCAGCGGTATACATGCAACCAGTACCATAGGATATCAATTGGAAATGTCCTAAGGCTGATATGATGATAAATATTAACCTTTTAGGATTCTCCAACAATTGTCATAGCAGTCGTAAAATGTCCTCAGCTGGATACAGACCTCCCCAGAAATGAAGGTCTTGGGTATTTAGGATTCTCGAACAATTGTCATAGCAGTCGTAAAATGTCCAGTACTGGACAGACCTCCCCAGAAAATTAGAAAATGTTGTCCATAATTTTCGCTCTGGGCGGGGTGTGGCGGCATTCGCAGAGCTGGACTAGCAACGTTAATTTTGTTCCTCATCCCTGCACCGTTACATTAAATGTGAACCGGTAAATAAGTCGCCTTTTAGAATACCTGTTACAGAGGGAGGCGCTATTCTGTTCTGCCGGTACCGCCGGTTATCATGTCACCCTTAAACAGAAA
The DNA here is from genome assembly GCA_020976665.1 of Heortia vitessoides. Classification (NCBI taxonomy): domain Eukaryota; kingdom Metazoa; phylum Arthropoda; class Insecta; order Lepidoptera; family Crambidae; genus Heortia; species Heortia vitessoides. The sequence continues at coordinate 13,219,178 of JACJUM010002809.1, forward strand.
ACATCTAGGCAACGGATTACTTAGGCTGTCGCCATTAGACTCGGAGATAAGATCACAGCACCTATTTATGGCATGACTGCGGCATCAGTATGGTCAGCCACGCCGCAAGGAGACCGTCTATAATGAATGTTAGAAACAACACTATTGCTATTCAGGGCTCGGCGGCTCTGACGTCATACGCCCTGCGCTGGAATCGTAATGTGGCGACGCTTGCGCAGGTTGCCGATGCTTATTGCTGAAGAAACTGTTTCTAAAAGAATATATAATGCAAGATAAGCTTCGTTCAGTTTTAATTGTACTGGCTTTTAATAAGTATTGATTATATTTTTTTAGAGTCTGTAACAAAAAAAAACGGCAAATTCATACGACATACGTCGATCTGATTCCGAAATCAGTAGCTTCAAGCATTTATGTAACGGACATTAGACAACAAAATAACAACATAATACTTAAATACATTCAAATACCCCACTTTCTTAGGGAAGGCCTATGTCCAGCAGTAGATGTTATACGGCTGCTATGATGATCCTCAAGTCACAATGTTCGCGGCCTTATATTTATTTTGACGCGACCTACAGAGGTCATCGTGATTCGCGACCATCACGCAAACTGTATGCTTATTAGCTCACCTAAGTTAATATAAAAAAGGTTACTTTTCCTCCAAAGGGGGAGAGGAAACTCCCGCCCTTTTGGTTTTAGTGTATTGGCTTTTCGCTCGCAACATAGTTTTGCGATTAAAAGTAGAAAAATGGTAGAATCTACTGCCGTTCACATATTTGATCAAAACCTGTATACCGGTAACAGATGGTCACACTTCCGCATTTGTAATACTAGCTTTCAGCCTGTGACTTTGTCCACGTAGACAACTCTTAGCGAATATTACGGGATCAGAATTAGTCTGACCTAGGTTTGTCCTAGCTTTCCAAGTCCCGTGAGGTCCCGTAGCCGTGAGGTACTGTCAGAGTAGAATAGTACCTCCCCCTGTATTAGGTGTCCTAAGAGGTGACTCAAGGTACCAGAACCGACAGATGGCGATAATGCCATGCAAAAAAGTCAGCTCAGCTTTGATGATCAAGTCCCAAATATCATTAAAATTGATACATCGATATAATCCTTGAAGGCGTGAAAAACAGACGCATTTTCGTACTGTTAATATCTCTTTTTTATGATTACATAAATGCTTATGTTCTGTAGCTTTACGCACATGTACATAGTCATTGAAAACATTTCGTCAATAATGTATAGAAATAGTTGCACTGTTTGTCTTGACTGACTGTTGAAACAGGTTAATTTACAATAATTAATTGGCGAAACAACTTTGCGGCCGCTATTTAGTTCTTTATGCCTATATCAGCCGTTGAACGTCCACTGCTATAGGCCTATATAGGCCTCCAAAAAAGGGGGAAATTTAGCTTATAAATTTAAACAAAAAAAAGGATGAACATAGGTGGGGTAGGAACAAAAAATAGGTGCCATTTCTATTTTCATTGCGAGATTAAAATATCTTCTTTACCGCTTAGCGTTTGAGTATTATATTATATATTTTTTTAGTTTATATTAAGTGTTATATTATTTATTAAGTTTATTTTAAGCGTAAGTTCAATCATTTAAATAAATGATTATTTTTATGGATGAAATTTTTTTTAAAGGAATATTTTTTATTTCATAATATATTAACCGTTGACATCTTTTCGATGCTTTTGAAGAAATACTGACAAACAAGTCACAAATTATTAAACGATGAGTAGTAAATAGGATTAAAACTATATATAAAAATTAAGGCCATATGTTTCATATATAGCGAGTTATTTTTTTATTAATTATGAAACCTAGCTATAAAATATAAAAGATTTGATTGAATATTATAAATTATAATTATATTATTATTTTATTAATTTAATATTAACTTCAAATATTTGTGTTCACTAAAATAAATAACAATCAACAGTCAACAGCCAAGCTACAGTTTGAAATCACAAATAAAAACAAACTCCTTTCTTTTTTTTCTTGACCATGATTCGAACGAGTGTCAGACAGCCTGTCTCGTCTGTTGGCAAATAGAGCTGGAAGGACGACGGCCGCAACAGTTGTGCAACATGGCGGCTCAAATCGGCAAACAATGACGTCGTAGGCCCTCACGCTGTCACGAAATTGTCTAATTACATTTTTTGCAATTCAGTACGTATAAGGTATGTTGCAATAAATACAACTCATCTTTGATATTGAGATTAAATTATACTCGATACCTTTTGAATTTTGCCAGATTTTAAAGTTCGTGCTCAAAAGAATTAATTCCATAAGATTTTTCATAATATAAACATTTTTTTCTAATAAAGGTATGAACCTTGTTTGAACTTGAAGTACAGAACTAAAGTCTGAATACCAATAAAAATCAACGCTTTGCTTCTACGAAAGCTAAAATTTTCAGTGAGTAATGTCTTATCCGAATTTGTGAGATGATGTAAGATTAACTTATTGATATCGTTCAGCAATAAACCTAGTCATTCGTGTCTGCTATGTATTCACGACACTTTGCGCGGGAAGTCAGTACACGCGTCTGCCGCCGCGCGCGCCGGCCGCCATTGCTTGCGTCCGATAAAAACTTTTTTGTCTGTGGCTGTATAATATGAAATTCCTTTGCCAAAAGTGGTTCGAAAATAAAATGAAAGTTTTTTAAAAATAGAAGTGTGTAAGTGCTGTTGTTGTGATAACATTTGTGGTGGTTCAGGTTGGTTTTATTTTTTATTTAAGAAAAGATAGTTTAAAGGTTGTTTATTTATAATGGTTTTTAGTAAATGTTAAACGTTAAACAAATTACAAGAAGTGGCTCATGGTTAAAGATAATTGAATTCGCGCTCTATAGCTAAAACTAGTTAGATACATTTAATCATGATAGAAATAATGAAAAAAAAAACAAATTACAATGATTTTTAAATAAATACAAAATTAGAAATTGGTAGATATTATTTCTCTAATTTTCTTTACTGACTTATTTAGGTTAACATTAAAACGTGTTACTAATTATGGTTCGAGGCATTCAACATTAGTGACGAAAACAGGAATGTCGTGTGATCGTTACACAGGTAAAAAAAATCTAGTTTAATTTAATTGTATACTTTCTATGCAGCCTACTTAATTGATACAACTTAGGACGGGTAGGCATATATCACTTTCTGTATTATAGTGAATTATTCCGTTTATAAATGGCGTAATTGCGTAAAGCGTCATCAAATTTATAATAAACAATTTCATTATTTTTATTCGCTTATATTTTTATATACTGGCTGAATGGATTGACGCTTACTTCTTTTTTGTTTTATTATATTACTCGTATCTATCATTGAAATTGTCTTTTAAAATGTATATACTCGCTATATTTACTCGCATTAGTCCTTTCAAACACGCTCTTTTATTCTTGACACTTCTAACTTGGACCTTCTTTAATACCCTTCTTAATCTTTTTTTATTTGTATCACGACAAAACCAAAATTACCTAATCTCTTGAGATTAGAAACATTTATTGATATAAGAATCGAGTTATTTTTTGTGACCTAACGACTGCACTGTTCTTTTAATTCAAGCCTTAGAAATTAAGTAGATCAGTTGATCCACTGTGATGCACTTAACAACAAACAGGGCTTAGTTTTTGTTTGTATACTAGCTGCACAACTACAGCGACTTCGTCAGCGTGTAATTGTGACTTTGGGCAGCATATTTTTAGAACTACAAACTTCCACGCTTCTTTTGCCCCTTTTGCCACATTTTTGATTAATGTTCCGCTCCTTTCGTCTTAGCGTGATGTAATATAGCCTAAGTTACTCCTTATATACATAAGCTATCTGTCAGTGAAAGTCCCGTCCAAAGTGGCCCAGCTGTTTCAGAGATAAGCCGGAACAAACAGACGTATTAGACGTATAGACGTATTCATAAGCATGTAGAAGAAATCGGTTGTTTTAATATTACGATTACGCACTCCAATTTTATATACATATTATTTTTCTATACGTTGAGGGTGTCAGTTGGAATCAGGTCCATGTATGAGATGTTATTTATACACACACTTTTAAATTAGCAACGATTTTGAAAAATCGTGTGATTCTTGCTTTTGAAAGTATTTTATTGATTACGTGTTATGATTTATTGGAATTCATCCCGTGAGGGTGCAAATTAGGGATTGAAAGTTATTTTAGTAGTAATGAGTATAAAATATGAATATACCCGACGAAAATGTAGGTTATATGCGTTAGTGTTTTTTTTGTTAGGTGCCTGTGCGAAACCGGGGCGGGCCGCTGATACTGCTACTATTTAATTATTGTTTTCACATAGCTAGTTCTGTCTATAATTATTATACGAGTAACATAACATTGGTTAATTATACCATTGTTAGGAAACAGACGATTTCAAATCTTTAATAATCAATTAATATTCAATTAAACTGTTTAAAACAACCTACAATTATTTATGACCGTAAGATAATAGCAATTAACTATTAATTATTTTGCTTTGAGGGTACCGACAAAGCAGAATAGTACCTCCCTTTGTACCAGATGTAAGAAGCGAAAAGCTACTCAAGTACATGTATTAAACACCCAGACACGAAACAGACACAAATATCATCATATAAATATTTGTCCTAAGTAGGTATCGATCGGGTTTGGCAAAAATTATACAAGTTTCGACAGGAGGATGTCTATTGGCACAGCTAGTATAAACAATATATACGCGGATGCTGCTGCCCACCCCTGCCCACGGACAGATATACCGCAATCTGTCGGTTTTGGTATCTTAGTCACCTCTTACGATACGATATATATATATGTATATATAAAAATGTATATATAAATATGTATATATAAATATGTATATATATATGTATATATATATATATATATATACACGATACAATATGTATTCAATCTTATAACATTTCATAAATAACTTGACCTGTGTTTGAACGATGCGTCCATCCCGCAATAGAGAATGAACATGATTACAATTCGGTCCACGGAAAGGTTGGTGCCAGCCGGCGCTGTCTGACGATTTGAAATGTTTGTTCAATGTTAACAATATATATTTATTTATGTATGTATATATTTATTAATATGGCACACCAACGACATGATATATAAAAAAAATTGGTATTTTTATAATGACACAAATAATATACACTAATATTATAAAGTGGAAAGATTTTTATTTTTGTATGTAAGGAATAATTTCAAAAAGTACTGAACCGATTTTAATAATTCTTTTTTCATTAGAAAGCTATATTATCACTGAGTGCCAAAGGCTATATTTAGTACTAGATTACTATAGAAATCTTTAGAAATTCCTATTAAAACCAACCGGAGGTGTAAAAAAATTAACCATAAAATGTCTTTCATCGCATACGCTGCGAAGTGTATTAATGATACAACAAAAAAATGTTCGACAATATTATAGAATATATCAATATCTACAAAAAACTTCGCGAGACCATATATCTAACTCTTGTAGTTACGTCACTATAACTACTTTTTTACATTTAACAAATTGATAGAAATGCCGATCAAAATCAGACCGTGTTATCCGTACCATTTATAATTTTTTATCCAAATAAATAATTTAATATTCAAGACGTGTCTTAATAGCTGATGACTACTTTTTCAATTATTAAAATCGGAAATTCCATTCAAAAGATATCATGTAATTAAAATAAAATTGCATGCCGGCGGCGGCGGCATCGCAGGCGCAGCGCACATGCAGAGGCATATAGTCTTGGACTAACATCCTTTAACTGTGCAGTCCAGGACAAGTTACTGTCCATAAGTATTCCCAAATTAACTGTTCTACTGTATGGAATAGAAATACCATTGAAAATAATCTTAGTTTGGAGATTGGTGGGGTTTCCTTTACTTTTGTCAGAATTTGTAACAATTTTTTTTGCTAGTATGCATGTATTGAATTTGTATAATTGAGATAGATTAAATATTTTCGTTTTTTTCATATATATGAATAGTTGGTGTGTGGAAGAGATATTGGAATAAGGCTTTAATGACTTTTTTTAGATCTCTGCAATGGATTAGGGTTTGTGGGTGCAGCTGACCCCCTTTATTTAACTATAAAATGTCTAATAAAACAGTAATACATCTTTAACATCTGCATTATTATCAACGAGACGATAAGTTACAAAGTCCACACTAATTTACATTTTACTAAGCGAAAACAAGTAAGGCATCCCTGAACTTGGAGTTACTTTGTATTGTCCAAATCACGAACAAAATACAAAGGCCCCTTTTATAACACGACACCCTCGACATAAAGAATATTGACTCGAATGTCGTTTTCAAAAAGCGATTAGTCGAGCATATGTTCTCATGTAAGTGATGTATACTCGTATATATCTTGATGAGAATAAATGTCTTTTATCCGAAACGGAAGCGTGTATTTTTAGTTTTTTGTGACTAATTTTTGTGGGTTCGACTCCCGCGCAATGCTATATTATTTGATGAATTTTTCGTGTGACTTGTGTCTGGGTATTAAATATGTATTTGAAATATTATATTTGTGATTCCTCTTTTGTCCGATGTCCGTAACGCAAGTGCTTTGAGAGAGTTATCTTGAAGTCAAGTGAATGTATGAGATACTATTTCATTGATTATTATTTTAAAGTAAAGATCTTGCGGACAAAACTGCGGGCGAGAGTTCGTGTTTGAATTAAGATCACACGTGACCACCGGTCCTTGTCCAGATGTAACCAGGTTCCGTGCGCTAGCAGGAATCCGGCCTACATCGCGCATCCTTGAGATGCGCGGGCGCAGTGCGACTAATTCGGATCAATTTCGCCGTCCATCGATCAATGTCACAGACCGTGTCTTGTGATCCACTTGTCGCACACAACATAATTGTGTGCGACACTGTTATGTTGTGCTCGTCTGACATAATTTTATATGATGCTGGCGACCCGCCCCGGCTTCGTCTGAATGCAATGAGGATAAAAAATGGTTATTGCAGATTATCTCTTAGAGATATATACATGTACTATTGCGGACTTTTTTGTAGACTGTTTTTGGGTGTAACACTATCTATGCTGCATCATTTTGATTTATCTCGTCGGGTTCAGCCCGCGTTTGCAATGTAATCGCAAAAAAGTCTTAATTTATGACATCACATTGGAAAACTAAAATTTGTCTAACATTGGAAAACAAAAAAAAAAGAGTGACTAACATTTATACCTTACGTACAAAAATTTGCGTTTATAATAATACCCAATTTACTGCTGTCCAAAATTTTTACAAGGTAGACCTCACTCACACAAAGGTCGTCTGCTTTGGTACCTCACTCTCACCTATTTCTAACGGCAAACAGCAGTGTTAGCATTGTTGTGTTTCGGTTTGAAATTACTGGGTAATGTACGGCCAGCTCGACAGTTATAGGTAAATTCTACCTTTCTTGAGGAGGCCTAGGCCCAGGTGATGAATTTCAAACGATACCGAACCTACTTGCCGTGAGGTACCAGCAGAGTAGAATAGTACCTCCCCCTGTACCAGGTGTCGAAAGAGGCGACTAAAGTACCAGAACCGACAGATGGCGGTATATTCAAAACAGTACAGGGCGGGGTTGGGCAGCAACATTCTGTGCATTTGAGCTGCAATGTTACTGATGGATAAACCGCCATCTGTCAGTTCTGGTACCTTAGTCGCCTCTTACGACACCTGCTATATCGGAAGGTACTCTACTCTGGCGGTACCTCGGCTCACGTGATTGATACAATTTGTGGTAGAGACAACTGATTAACTTAAATAAATATGATAAAAAAATAATATATTCATTAATTCTATACATTATAATGAAATAATACAATTGGATATTTATCGTGATATAATAATATGTACTCTTGTGTCTGTACGTTTGTGTAATTTATGTTTTGGGAATCGACATTACAATGAATAACATTAAATGTCGTTTCTTATCTTACAGAGTAAATCTGTTGTGTATCGAATTACTTTGTCGCCCAAATTTACGAGGATAAATTTATCTTGTGTGTGTCTGTTTGTAATTCTCACATTAACTAATGATATCGTACCGTAAACTTGCCGTGAGGTGCCGGCAGAGTAGAATAGTACCTCCTTCTTTATCGGGTGTCGTATCAGATGTTTGGTACCAGAACCGACAGATAGCGGTATATTTATCCAAAACAATGTGACTGAAACGCACAAGGTGGAAATGGGCAGCAGTTTTCACGTCTGTAAAGCTGCGCAATGCGATTGTCAACACGTTTTTGGGGAGATCTATGTCCAGCTGTGGACTTCCAATGGCTAGTATGATGATAGTAAACTACCAGTGACCGCGGTTTTACCCGCGTCGTTCCAGTTTGAATAATAAATAATAAAGGTAACCTAAGTAATTCCTGTAACATCAGCTATCTGGGGGTGACAGTCTTATTAAAATCAGCCCAGCCGTACCGAAGCAACAAACAGACAGGCAAATATACAAAATGTATTTCTTTTTGAAGTTTCAAATGCGTTTAGTGCAGTTCTGTTAATTTGGAATTGCAAACAGATACTTCATTTTTTATACGTTTTTTATACATTTTTTATAGACGGGCCCGATGGCGCAGATGGTAGTGATCCTGTATTGTGCGCCAAAGATCTTGGGTTCGTTCTCCACCCAGAACAAATATTTGTTTCTTCTGTGGGTGTTAAATATTAAATATCTATAAAAAGTAGCATGTTTGTAATTCTTCTGTTGTCTGATGTCCGTAATACAAGTGCTTTAAGCGACTAATTCGGAGTGTTTGAGTATGAAAGTATGAGATGTTGTGGAAATTTATTTAAGAAAATCTACATCTATGTATTATCTCAAAAGACTGAATTCTAAATGCAAATCTATTTTATTTTATACACCCTACACATTATTGTATCAGCCTTAGAAAGTTCATTGTTGGACATTGGGCTTCCAAAGATAGGGGGATTTTTGCCCATAATTGCCGCGCTGGGCAGGCGTTATAGGCAGAGTGCAGCTTGAAGATGCTGGTACTCATCCCCACCCGTTAGTATTTAAGATGCGCTGCTTCGGATTGATACACCGCCATCTGTCGGTTTCGATAACTCAGTCTTATGATACCTGGTACAGGAGAAGGTACTATTCTACTCTACAGATACGTCTCCCACACATTTTTCGAAATTATTTTTACTAGACTGCGTGTACATACATTACATAACATTGATTACAAACAAAACACTGATATTTTTTAATATATAATCTTGTTATCTCGTTTGAAGCATTAAACGAAAAAATTAGCTTATTAACCAAACGAATTAGAGTCACGCACGCGCGCACTCATAAAAGGCACGCGTTAGGCAAATCTGTGGTAATGAGCGATCCAATCATTATAATAATTTCATGGATTCCACTACCGAGCCGCTTGTTAGTCTGTGTCCGCTAATGATTTGCTTTTGTTCAGAGGTCAGAGGATATTTTCCTCCGGTTGCTTGTACAGAGGTCGTCTGCATTGTTACCTTACTATCACATATTTATGGTGTCAGTGGCCATAACTTTCAGGATAAAAATAGATAAATGCTTCATGTTTTTCTTGGATTTAAGTTCATATTTAAGTGCTTCGTAACTCCGTTACTGTCTTAATGTATTTATTTGTAGATATAGACAGAGAAATATTGAAAATCACCAGTTATCCATTAATTGCTGTTGTCTTAATTTGTGACTTGTGTACTTTTATTTTAGAAATAAAATCTTGAATTTCGTATTATGTATACAACACGGTTAAAATGACCGATGATCTAACAGTGTCATATGAGTGATTTGAACTATAGGTAATTGAAAGGCTTATTTTAAACCCCCACCTGCCAGCACCAGACAGAACTTGTAAGAAAATCTGGTGAAATAGAAGCCTTGATGTTTAGTCTATTCTTCAGCCATCCAAGCCTCTTAAGTAGCATCTTAAGTGCTTTTATGAGGTGGTCTACCACGCCTAGCCACGCGTGCACTAGACTAGTTATATCTAACTGTGGTCACGAAATTACTTTTTTTAACTAATCCGATTGACAAACAAGCACACAGACCTCTTAGTAGGAAGCGTCACTGCATGCAACTTTAGACGCTCATAACATCACTAGCGTGTCGCCAACCATGAGACTTAAAGATATGATGTCACAAAGCCCAGTAATTGCACTACCTCTCTCACCCTTCCAACCGAATCACAGCAATGCTAACACTACTATTTAACAGTAGCAATACGTGAGAGTGAGGTACCGATGAAGACGGCATTTGTATGAGGTATACCTGATGTAAAGATTAAGCAGTTGATTGTTGTTGCAGGAAGTGACGGATGAGAGTGACGGGTGTGGTGGCAAGTTTACAGCGCTCGTAGTCTCTGACAAGTTCCAAGGGAAGCCTCTCCTCGCTCGTCACAGGTAATTCTTTCTCACAACACGGAATATGGTTTAGCCTCTCATTTTAACAAATACCAGAGCGAAAAAAGTCATTAAAGCCTTATTTTAATCTCCCTTCCACACACCAACTATTCATTTATATGAAAAAACTAAAATATTTAATCTATCTATCTAAAAATTATACATATTAGTAAAAAAAATAGTTACAAATTCTGTCAAAAGTAATATAAGACTGTTTATAAAAGGCAACCCTCCACTATCTCCGAACTAAGAATAAAGTGCAACTATCAGCACCTAGAACTCACTATGGAAAGAAGACTGTACTGTTATATATAATATATTTAAAAAGAAGTTAAAATTGTGTTTCGAGTCGAGTACCGGCTAATTGCATATTTTTATTTGAACTATGATATCTCATTGTAAATGAAATGTAATTTCGTACGAGAATAAAGATCTATAAACACAGAACTGGAATGATCTGTAGGTATTCAGCACTCCAAGTAGATAGATCTCTAAAACCCATCTGTATTAGAATGCAAATGTGTTGACGTCAGTATTTAGCATTTCTTTGCGTGTGGTGTCAGCAAAGTCAAATGTCACCTTGATCCAGGAGTTGTGATGAGCACAAAAAAGGACTAGATACCCCATTGTCACGGTAATACATGATGTGTACTGATAACTGATAATTTTTTGCCTGAGAGGTATGAATGTGATTGTCATTTACAGATTTTTTTTCTTTTGTGCTCGGTTATCTCCAATCAGTATTGAGTTTTGAGTTCGAATCCCAGGAGGACGTATAGAAAATACACCTTCCTATAGCTTACTATTGCTCCGAATTCGCTTGCGTTCTGCCATGGTAGATGATATAGATGGTCAACGAAAATAAACTTTTTCAGAGAAAGATAATACTTTTTTGATAATTTAGCAGCGCGATCGTTGAGTTGTAGAACTTGCATATTAGTTTTGCACCCTCCCTTTTACTCCCTTGGGGGATGATTTTCGTAAAATTATTTTACGCGTTTTCTATGAATTTTAATGTAGAATTTTTATACTAAATTTAATTCTAATAACTTGAAAAACATCAGTTTCCTACGAACTGTGTATTCACGTTTTACCTCTTTACGTGGTGAATTTTTAGAAATCTTTACTTAGTGCGTTTAAAGGGAACACCTTTACTACATTTTTAGTTTCTAACCCTCGTAGTCAGCCAGCTAGCTCCTATTATATAATATATGTAGATCACTCTTTATTTATTCGAATTTAACATTAAACTTTAATATGTTTATAATAATAATTCGTGTGAAACTGATGAATGCGCGTGCGCACTTTATCAACCGACGACGCGCCGACTGTCAAATAACTGACAATTATGTCAAAAGCTATTGATTTATTGATTTTATGCATTGGAAAGTTCAGAATATTAATGAAAATATTGACTAGAAAATTATCGACTGGTCTCAGGTTTTACGCGGTAGGTACCTAACGAACATTCCAATCAGTTCTGTCTACCTTATTTTATTTTATTTACTTCGAAAACCAACGACGTATTTACAAATAACTTGAACATGGTATATAAAAACAGAATAAGGCTAATGACATGTTTTTCCTGAGTAACCCAAAAGTAGGCGATGGAAAAATAGTTACAAGTAAAAAAAGAAGGTTACAACACTAAAAATAAAATAAAAAATCAATCTCTAGACAAATATAAAGTGATCATATAAGTAGTAACTTTAAAACATGAATACTACCGATACCTTGTAGGTACGTCGAATTTTTTTTAGTGTTACTTTTGTGCCAAGAAGACAACGCCATCTGTTAAATGTTATAAGTAATTAACCTTAAAAACCTTCTGAATGTCGTGTTACGATTCTATACCCATTGTAAAATATTTTTTGTCTCCATATATCTTGAATAGGTTTTAAAACTGCGACGTCTCCGTTGAGGTCAATGACTGTGAAAACCTTATGTTAAATGTAAAACTATTTATTTCGGTATAAGGATAATTGATGTGTATTGCATTTATAGTCGAAGTAGTAACAATTCCATGGCTGGCATTATAGTTTTTTATTTAACACGTTATTATACCAATTACAAATAAACAAATTTGATCTTTGATTATTGTTATAAAGACACAGCATGTGGTTAAATTAAAAAAATATAATAATAATTTACCTCTTAAACAAATATATTTTGTCTAATAACGCATACCATAGGTGGTTTTGTATCTTATCGCGTTCAGATCGATGGACGAATGCGGCAAGGAATTTGCTATATAACATGTAAAGATAAACGATTCCGTAACAAAAAAATTCAATGTGTTATCTATATAAAATATTGTTTTTAAACAGAGCTCGTTAGTTCTGCAGATAGGCAGAGAAAATTCTTCGAAATTCAAATCTCTCGAAATTTTCCATGTACCCGCAGAGTAGAATAGTAACTCCCTCTGTACCAGGTGTCGTAAGAGGCGACTAATGTACCAGAACCAATAGCTGGCACTGTATCTATCCGACACAGTGCGGCACAGGGCGGGGATGGGCAGCTGCATTCCTGTCGGGAAAGCCAGCGCGACAATTATGGGCAAATAATTTTCCGTTTCTTGGAGAGGCATAACCATCCATAGTCCAGCAGTGGACTTCCAATGGATGTAGAAGTCCCATACGTCAAACCATAGACGGCGTCAGAAATGTGACCATTTAAAATTTTCTAAAGCCAACAATCGCAACAAACCAAACCGAATCGGATCCGTCTCGGATCCGACTCGCGCTTACCCAGATATATATCACCTCATTATAATAACAATCTAACATGTACAATATCTCTCCCCACAGGCTGGTCAACGCAGTGTTGAAGGAAGAACTGAAGAGCATCCACGCGTTTACCCAAAAAACATTGACTGTAGAACAGTGGAAAGATCAGAAGTCATAATGTTTTGATTATTATACAATGATATAAAAGTTGTAGTTTTTTTCACTCTTCAACCTTCCAAAATGTTTAACGGGATGGATAATTTGTACACTGTGAGCGTGTCTGCGCCAGGGAAGGTGATACTCCATGGAGAACATTCCGTGGTGTACGGCAAGACGGCTATAGCAGTCAGCTTAGGATTGAGGAGCTCTATCGTGATCAAGGTAATGATCTATACTTATCTACTAACCAACCTTCGATACGGTATGCCACGGGGATTTGTTCCATTTATTTTGGTATCCTGTCTTCCGGTGAAGTTTCTTCTGTTCTTGAAACTTGACGGTGATAGTTCCCTCCTCTTTATCTTTGTCTTTAATTCTATGTTCTAATGAAATGTTTCTAAAGTGATTCTTCAGGGTGAAGTAGGACCGTCTTTTGACGTGATGTCTTTAGTGGGAGAAGTTCAATAGCGTCAATTCGAAAGACGATAACAAAATTGGGGTAACAGTGTCGTTGAATAACTCCAGGGAATGTGAAACACGGTGCGGTGTCCACAGCACACCACTTTTTTATTGTTAACTGGTGCTGGTGATACAAATGTGCGGTACCTCCGATACTCAATTCTTTTACTAGTCGCCAACTTCACCATACCCTTCTACGGATTTATAATTGGTATGCCAGAAAAAATAAAGACTTCTTAATCACAGGAAATTTAGCAGTCAGGATTTTTCTTGGCTACTGGATTTAAGCTAAAATGATGCGGAAAACCTTTTATTATATTCGACGGTCTGAAATTCATTTGGCGTAAGGGACATATGGGCAAATATTCTTTTCTTTATTTATTTCTTACTTTTGTTAATAGTTTCAAGTAAAAGAGGATTCATTTTCAATAATATTTGTTAAAAATATCTTAAACATAATTAAAGATAGTTTTTCAAATAATTAAGTTAGAACCAATGATTTGATTAAATTTTCTTTTTTGTAAACCTGCACATTATCCCTGACAACAATTGAATGTATAACCGTCGATATATGATTGGTCAAATTAATTAAAATAGATTTTAATGTGTTTAATACCATAAAGTTGTGAGTGTCAGGTCAACATTTACTTTTGTTTTATTTGCATTTACTTTAGTATGGTAGATCACTGCAGAGTTATCTCGTATAAAATATTTGACACTTCTGGCCTAACGTATGTTTCTATTTATTTCCAAATTTTATTGGTAAAATGAAATAGATCTGGTGACTAGCGAGATTTGGTGAAAATATTGTGAAACTATTTAAATGAATCGTCTCAAAAGAAGTTGGTAAAAGTATAGAAAGAAAAAGAGAAGAAGTAACGCTGATAAAATTGGTGCGAAAAGAAGACATTGATGAGGAAGCAAGTCAAGATTGAATCGAATTTAAGCCAATAAATACTTACACCTTACACCAATCGAAAGTAGGGCTGTAGACTTATGAATTCGATTCTACAATCTGACTTTAACTTGGTAGAAGATAAGAAAAAAAATAGATTTATAAGACTTAAACGTCCTTCCAAATCAGGTTGTGGTCTGATTTTGTTATGAGTTCAAGCAATTTTACTACCCCAGAAAATGATTCAACCTTTTTAGTCTTGAAAACTGCTTCTGCAAGATGTTGATATTTCGATAAATATAAGTGTAAAATGTTAGTCGGATGGAGTATGTTCACTGCTAGACACAGGCAAGGTATATCACGTGAGGTAGACTTCATACAAAGGTCGTCTGCATTGGTACTATTTTAAATAACAGTGTTAGCATTGCTGTTCAGATTTGAGGGGTGAGAGGGGCAGTGAGATTACTCTGATAGATTTTATGCATAGAAATCGCCGTGGGGTACCAGCGGAGTAGAATAGTACCTCTCTTTGTACCAAGTGTCGTAAGAGGCGACTTACGTACCGAATTCGACAGATGGCGGTATTTACATCGGAGACTGAAATGCATACGTTTAGGATGTTCAGCAGCATCCCCATTGCGAAAGCTACGCTCCGCGTCTACTAACACGCTTGCCCAGCGCGGCAATTATAGACAAAATTCCCCTTTTCTTGGGAAGGCCTATGTCCAGCAGTGTACTTTCAATGACAGGATTATATTTTAGATGATATTTTCTAAAAAAAAAATATTGTAAAGATACAGGCTTGAGACACGCCTGGCACCTGAGAGAAGTTGATTTGTCTTCCAGTAAATATCATTTTACTGGGTAATGTGACATAATATCTTCAAATCACAAAGTTGGCAACGCGCTAGTGATATCCTAGCGACATTACGAGCGTTTATAGGCTGCGGTAAACCTTACTATCGCACGGATTGTATGTTAGTTTGTCGACTTGGTCAAAGAAAAGGAAACAATGCTGTCCTATGGATTCAGATCGTCATCGGGTGAGGTATTTTTACGATGCGCTTGCCAGAACGTCTCCGTTGGTAAACATGCAGTGCACATATTATGCAGAACTTGCTTGTAATGATTCGAACTGTTTCTCATACGGATTTCCACGTCTGTGACGCGAACACATAGAGATTGCAAGATCATAGATCGTTGTGCTGTTTTGAGATGCCTATAAGGCCCAACTATTTCACTACCATAAGTAACTGATAATACATTGGTCGAAGAGTTTCGACTTAAGGTACGGAAGTATGTATCGAATTTCCGAACGTTGCCTTGCAGGGTTGGTTTCCACGATTGACCTCTATTAAACTGGCAATCTTTAAAGATGCGAAGTGGTCCAGATGTTCTGTGTTTGACATGATTATAATAGCCACAGAGGGCGGGGATGGGCAGCAGCATCCCCGTCGCGAAGCAACAAGGCGAATGGCAATAAGTCTGCGCCTCAGCTATGTGCAACATTTCCCTTTTCTTGGGGAGGCTTATGTCTAGCAATGGACTTCTAATGGCTGATGTCTGTCTATTTGTTTCGGCTTATGAATTTAATTCATTTTGACGAGACTTCCACTGGTTGGCAGCTGATGTTGTTAAGCTAATTTAAACGAAATACCCGTACCGAATTAAGAGTATTTTCCTATGAAATATGCAGGATTAGCTTTCTACAATTATTGGATTGGTGATTGGTGATGAAAGTGGTGAATTTACTTGTAATGGCAGCGTTCTACTGCTACTATCATCACCAGGGTTTTCTAACGGAAATGAATTATATGCCATTTATTCAAAATAAGATTGTACTAACCTTACACATGATTTACATGGATCTCCTTCAACTATTCCTAGCGCCAAATAGCAGTTCTTGGCTGTTTGGCTTCTGGATTGAAGGGTGAGAGAGGCAGCGAGAATGGCTGTTTAATGTGACAAAAAATTTAGATGTCACGAGTTAGTGACACGTGCTGTGAATATCCTATTTATAAAGCGGTTGAATGATTCGTTGATAATTACCATCAAGGGGGCTAGTTTGCTATCATTCATCCATTAAATGTGGTCAGTGGTCGAACGTAGTCCAATGAAACTGTGTTAATTCCATTCCAAGCGTCGGTCTCATGTTTTTGTTCGGCTCATTGCGCGTGACGTCGGGCACACGCACTTCGGTGTTCGTTCACTTGGCAAAGGGGTTCACTGCATCGTGTATATTGACTGTATGTTACTTTCGCTTCTGCCTTTCGACTTCTCAATTTCCTTAAACTGCCACGCTATGACACTAATCGCTTAATAACCTATGCAATCAATTACATACATTTTTACTTCAGAGTTCAGAATCTTGTTATAATATTCCCTGCTGTACTTAGTATAATGATGATGGTTTAACTTAATTGGTGTAGGTATTTATCATAAAGATTAATGCTATTAATAATTATTATTTCCTTAACACGATGCATGTTAATGCAATATATTTATAATTGAGTTTTAATTGAAAGCTAAGATTAGATGGTTTAGCAGTAAGCAAAAACTTGTTATGTCGTTCCAGGAAACAAACTCTGCCCGAGAACCCTCAGTCTTCATCCACATGCCCAGTGTAGAGCTTCAGGAAACCATTCCCTTGCAGCCAACAATCAAAGCCCTTTTCTGCCCCCGGCTTCTACCAGGTATCACGGGCAAGTTCTCATGGAAACTACCCGACAAGTTGGACCACGATTCGCACCTGAAGAGGGTCGACGAGTTCCTGCATGTGATTAAGCCGAACTTCGACACACTTATGAGCAACCAGAAGAATTCGCTCAGGGGCTTCCTGTACTTGTTCTCTGGTATCTTCGGGAGCACGAACCTGCTGGTCAAATCCATGGATATATCTATGGGTTCTGAGCTGACTATCGGAGCGGGGACGGGCAGTTCAGCGTCATTCGCAGTTTGTCTTGCTGGAGCCTTGATACAGCTCCTGAAGTTGAAGAGCTCCTCTAACTATGACGCGTACTATGATGAGGAGGTCCTCAGCATGAGTGAGAAGGAGATTATATCGGAGTGGGCGTACAACTGTGAGAAGATCATGCACGGGACGCCTTCTGGTGAGTTAGTAATTAATAATAATTATTACTGCCGAATGCTCCGATGGGCTCATCGAATATCATCACTTCAAGGCCCAACCAGTGGTCCATCAGTTCCGGTACCGAACAGTAAGGTACCGGCAGAATGAAATAGTACCTCCATCTATAACGAACGCGTGTAAACTCCTATTAAATAAGCGGTTGTAGCAAAAACAAAGATTTTTGCTGATCTTTCATTTTATAACTCAGATCTATTTGGTTGTTTAGATATATATTACTTTACTAGCAGTGCCCGCGACATCTTCCGTTTAGAATAGTAATTTCGAGGGTATAGTGACCCTCAGGTTTTTTTATTTATTTTAAATCCATTTTTTTTGTTAATATAATATAGCCTTATAGCCTTCCTCGATAAATGGACTATCCAACTCTGAAATATTTTTTCCAATCTAACTAGCAGTTCCTGACATTAGCGCGTTCAAACAAACAAACTCTTCAAATTTATTATGTTAGTATATATTGTCAGCTACTAAGGGGTCAATAGAGATCTCTGTCCGCTGCGTTTGAACGTAAGCGATAATGTGGCCGCACATTGTGAGATGAAATTGACCTCTACAAGTATGTCAAGGCTGCTGACGGTAAGTTTGTCGGATTATGAATATTCAATTTATAAATGACACCAAATTCGAGGTTTGTGCATAGCACAGGTGCCTATTATATGACAGGACCATGGCGCAAATGGTAGTGATTCTATCTTGTGCGCTGAGGGTCGTAGTTTCTATTCCCACCCAGAGCAAATATTCATATGATGATATTTATGTTTGTTCTGTGTCTGGGTGTTGAATATATGTATTTAAGCAGTATATTTGTGATTCCTCTGTTGTCTGGCCGTCTGTCCGTAACACATGTGCTGTAAGCGACTTACCACGGAGTCGGGTCAATGTATGAGATGTTGTGGGAATTTATTATTACGATATATGAGGTAGTCCTCATACATAGGTCTTCTGCATTAGTAATTTTCAAATTTTGCCCATAATTGGTGCTGAATATCTAACCCCGCTTTGAGCTGCTCTGTCAGGTCATCTTTCGGTTCTGGTACCTTAGTCACTTTTAGGACACCTGGTACAGGGAGGTATCACAAATATGATGCATATATTCAACACCCAGACACAACAGGCATCATTTTCTTCAGTCCTGGTTAGGAATTGAATCAACATCATAGAACAAACATAAATGTCATCTATAAATATTTGTCCTAGGTGGGGATCGATCTGATGACCTTTGTACTATTCTTCTCTGCCGGTACTTCACGGCTATACGAGGTGTGTGCATAGTGCAGGTGCCTAATCTATGCTATAAGAGGTAGCCTTCTACCTCATACGAAGGTCGTCTGCATTGGTACTTTACGCTCACTTATTTCTACCGCCAAAGAAGTGATTTGTAGGGTGACAAAGGCTGTAACATTTCTAGATAATATGACATACAATTTAAAAGCCACAAGGTTGGTAACGCTATAGAGTTGTTTGGTTACGAGCGTCTGTGGGCTGCGGTGACGCTTACTATCACGTGGACTGTATGCTTGTTTGTTGACCTTATCTAATAAAAACATAAAAGACCAGTGGTGTGAATGCGAACCTATGTCTGTTGGTTGTAACCACATAATTTAATAAGTTCACTCAACATCTCATGCGTTGACCTGATTTAGAGATACTCAAAGCACTCGTGGTACGGATATTAGACAATAATGATTTCAAGTTCCACCTAGGATCCTTAGGGTGAAAGAAACACCTCAAGGGAGACCACGCAGCCTCCACATGCGTGACGTCTACCTAATTACCAGCTTAAGTACTTATCCAGTTATTATTATTTGGCAATAGATAGAACTAAAAAGTTGAAATTCTTGTTCGTAATTATTTTCACTTTTTAGTTTGATGTATTTTAAAAGCGTGTTCTTTTTATTTTTTTGTAGTATTTTATTTTTTTTGTGGATAAATTCTGCCTGTGTATTTATTATGCAACACATTAGATATAATTGCCAAGGTAACGTTACAATCCATACGATATGTGAACTAAAAAAATTGCGATAATATTTTATCTGAATGTTAGATAACAGCGCAAGTTTAGTGTGACGCAGTAACGCGCGTGAGGATCGTTCACATTTAGTGCATTCTTCTCAGCTTCACGGGGAACTGCAGGCCTACTTATAAACTATCCTATCTCTCATGTTGGGTCAAATTTTTAATACAAATTGCCACAACATCTCATACATTGGCCTGAAATCCGAAACAACAGACGAATCTTAAATACACTACTTAAATACATGTATTTAACACCCAGACTAGAACAAACACAAATATCATCATACAAATATTTGCTCTGGGTGGGAATCGAACATATGACTCTTGGCGCACAAGGTAGAACCACTACCACCTGCGCCTTCGGGCATCTAACTAGAGGTAGACTTTTTACAAATGTCGTTTGCGTTGCTACCTTACTCTCACCTATGTATACCGCCGAAAAGTGTCCGCATTGCTGTCTTCATAATTTATAAAAAAAAACCTTTTACTTTTAAAGACAGTGTTTAAGAGAATTCAAAATATATATTCGAAATACACGCATCATCTTATACAATGAGCTCACTCCGTGATAAGTCGTTTAAAGCACTCGAGTTGCGGATATCAGACAAAAAATCATCACCATATCAGCCATTGGATATCTACTGCTAGACGAAGACCTTCCCAAGAAATAGGGGACTATACACTATTTCGGATGGATATTCCGCCATCTGTCGGTTCCGGTATCTTAGTCACTTTTACAACACCTGGTACAGGGAGGCACTACAAATATGATACTTAAATACATATATTCAACACCCAGACACAACAGGCATCATTTTCTTCAGTCCTGGGTATAAATTGAAACTCTTAGCGCAAAACCTGTCTAATAACACTAAACTCACAGAACAATCAAATGCTATAATATAAATATTTGTCTTGGGTGGGGATCGATCTTGACGACCGAGCGCATGCGCTTATCGGGCGTCAATACTGCATTTTCAATTATAGATAATATTAACTAGAAAAAAATCAACTTGTCTGAATCTTCAGGCGGGATTGAAACCTTCATCTTTGTCTAGCCGAAGGACTGAAGGTACTACAGGTTATGTTGTGAACTCGTAACACACACGCAGAGAAACTTTGTATGTATAATGTTAGACGTATATGTACGTGTTAAAATTGTTGATGTCAGTCAATTGACGCTGGGTTTTGCCTTCTCTTATGTACCAATGATCACCATTGTATAAATAATGAGACGACATTAAATCGTTGGTTTGTAATATTGTAAATGGGTTTGAGTGTTTATGTGTTCACGCCTTTTATGGCTGAATTTACCATAAAATTTTCCGTGACGTCATTCCAACCTACAAAGTGGACATACGATCTGATTAAAACCGCAGGATCGCGTTGGAGCCACGCCGTATACAACTGGTCCTATTGGAGATCAGTTGGGGAGGCCTATGTCAAGCAGTGGACGGCCTGTGGCATATTTGATGATGATGTTGGAAGCAACTTCGACTCTATGGACACCGTTTCCCGTAGAAAGTTTAACAATATATCATATGTTGACCTGATTCCAAGATGATCCTCAAAGCACTTATGTTACGGCCTACAAAAAACAGAGGAATCTCAAATATAATACTTAAACACATAGATATCATATAACAGACACAAATGTTTGTCTTGGTTGGAGTTCGAACCCTCATACAAAAGGTCGTCAGCATTGGTACCTCACTATCACCTATTCGGGACCTGGTTTCATCATCATCCTATCACCCTTTGAAAGTCCACTGCTGTACAAAGGCCTCCCCAAGAAAAGGGGAATTTTGTTCATAATTGCCGCCCTAAGCAAGCGTGTTGTTGGCAATCGCAGAGCGCAACTTTCGTGACGGTGGTGCTGCTCCTCGTCCCCGCCGTGTGCATTTGAGACACACTGTTTTGGATGAATATACCGCCATCTATCTGTTCTAATTAGTCGCCTCTTACTACACCTGATAAAGGGGGAGTTACTATTCTATTATGCCGGTACCTCACGACCTGGTCTAATTAATAACAATTACAATATAAGCCGTACACCATATTCGACTAAGCATTGGTGTCTAACCATTAATTGCAACTAAAATGGCTCGCATGTCGTCAACCTTCACGTAATAGCATTACATCATAACATTGAACTGTACTTAGCAACACCAACCGACTTGATGATTTAACACGTGAAATTACGTCGGTAGATCGAGGCTAGTTGGGCAGTCTGGTTACTCCTTGATAGTAGAGTTGCTTAGGCCGATGCAGTTGGCGCAGATTGTAGTGCTCCTTGTGCGCCAAAGGTCGTGGTTTCGAACCCCGCCTATGACAAATATTTACATGATGATATTTGTGTTTGTTCTTTGTCTGGATGTTGATTATATGTACTTAAGTATTATATATGTGATTCTTCTGTTGTCTAATGTCTGTAACAAGTGCTTTATGCGACTTATCTCGGGGTAAATATATAATAATAATAATTACAGAAAGAAGTAGTTGTGCCCGCGTGTTAATCTGAAGAACAGCCCCGGTTTCGCAATAGTGCTTCGAAGATAAAAATGGGTACTGTGGATCATCCCTTAGAGATGACATATACCACCGCGGACTGTTTTGTAGACATTTTTATCACAATACTATAGTACATTATTTTGATCTATCTCGTCGTGTTAAGCCACCGTTTGCAATGTAATCGTAAAAATGATAGGCCTCCCAAAAAAAGAGGGAATTTTGCCCATAATTGCCTTGATTGGTAAACGTTGAGGCAATCGCAGAGCGCAGTCTTGCGATGGAAATCCTGCTACACATACCAGTGCATTTGTCAGTTCGGATCTTTTCAGTCGCCTCTTAAGACTTCTACTTTACTGGTAACTCACAGCTTACCTGTACAAATAGGAAGTAATTGATGAAAAAAAAAACTTGAATGAACGATTTATGGGTTTTGCAAGGTTATGCAAGGTTTATTTACTGGTGTTTGGTGTGGTTCCGTCTGCGGTCTGTTTGTTTGACAACATAAATGTAACATGGCCGTCTGTCTGTAGCACCGATATTTACGTATCACTTTGTCAACACACGAGTCGTACGTTTGTACGGGTGTGGTCAAACCAATACACAGTTGATTCAGAATTGGTGTGTGAAAAATTTTGTTGATACCATTTGGTGATATTTATGTAACGTCTTCACCCTTTTGCAAGTAGAACGGCACAACACAAAATCAATTAAAATTCAAAAATGTACTAAAATTACTCAACGTTAGTGTTCTTTTTAGACCTTCAGCTACTTTAGAGTTGTGACGATGTTCTTGCTAAAGAGCGTTTACGTCTATTCATTCATGTTTATAAATGTACTAGTTGTGCCCACGGTTCCACTCGCGTTACGTTGCGATAGATAATATAACCTATAGACTTCCTCGATAAGTAACCTATCTGATACAGAACAATTTGTTCAAATCGGACCTGTAGTTTCTGAGATTAGCGCGTTCAAACAAACAAGCAAACTTTAGGTTTTAATCGTCTAATTGTTTATGCTGCACCAAATTAGATAAGTATGTATTTGGTTGTTGCGTTTGTGATTGCCAGGAAGCGGTTTTTGTAAGAGATTTGTTTTTCTGGAAGAGCGGGAAGGAAGTCCCAGGGTAACAGAATTAATCGGTTATGTAGTACCCCTACATAAAATGGCTGCAGTAGTTGTCTAGTTGTATCTTCTTCTTTTATAAGCATACTTTAAAAATGCGGCTTAATTTATGATATAATATTTGATTTTTCTCATGGCGATGACCACTGAAACCACTGCTCGATTGTCGATGTTCTGCAACTTTTGCAATGGGAGGTTATGGGGTATGTGTGACCCAAAACGTATGCTATGCTTCAGAAAGCGCGTTAACAATTGGTTTTTATTTGCGATCCTTGAAATGCATCGAATCCGGATCATGGTCCTAATGTTAGGTCCTAGGATATCTACTGCCTAAGTTCGTTCGTTCAAAGTTCGATTCGTAAGTAGTTATTGCAAGTACGGATGGTGAGCGGCTTTACAGCTCCGGTACCTCTATGGACATTAGGAGGTGGAATTTAGTCCACGCGGTACTAGTCTATAATAGTCATGGGCCCTGGTCCATCGGTAAGACCTGTCGCATCTGGTGCTTGAGCTAGTATTGGTCCCCTATAGCGACGCAAGTCCTCCCTCCATTTATAACCATAAGGTTGGTGATGGGTAAACACCATAAGCTAAACAAGTAGTTCTTTCCATTAAAGTCAAGGGTTCGTGCCTAAATTCATACTTTAACAAAAAAAAATGTAATTCCAGGAATAGACAACGCGGTGTGCACTTTTGGCTCAATGATATCCTTCAAGAAAGGCTCCAAACCGCGGCCCGTCGACGTCAGGATGAACCTGCTCCGGGTTCTGCTGGTGGACACCAGGGTGTCCCGGGAGACGCGCGCGCTGGCTATGAAGGCGGCTGGCGTGCGGCAGAGAAACACAGCCGCGGTAGACCACATCATGGACGCGTGCGACCACATAGCTAATACCGCCACACGGGTAAACTAGAATCTATAATATAATATGAAATAATTTAATATAATAGCAGTGTTCAGGGGTGAAATGAGTAATTCGTTCATATGAGGTGTAGGAATTTATAATCAAATCCCAAGTAGAATTAGCAATATGCCAATATAAATCAAGAATTTTTTTTTTATAATAAATTCCCACAACATCTCATACATTGACCTGACTCCGTGGTAAGTCGCTTAAAGCACTTGTGTTACGGACGCCAGACAACAGAGGAATCACAAATATACTACTTAAATACATATATTTTACACCCATACACAGAGCAAACACAAATATCATCATATAAATATTTGCTCTGGGTGGGAATCGAACCCACGACCCCTGGTGCACAAGACAGGATCACTACCATCTGCGCCATCGGGCCCGTGGGGGTTGTTTCTGTTTTGAAGATTATATTAATGATGAAACCGCTTGGGATTTAATTTAATTGCTCTATCATCTACTATTAAGACAACGGTTTGATAGCACCGACACCGGTATAGGTTCCTATAATACCCACCATAATTGTTATTGGAACCTTTATCACTATCAGTTTTCCTTGCAGGTTCTTTTCTGGTGGCTCGCGTAATGAGCCTGCTAGTCTATTGCTGGCAGACTAGTATTAAAGTAGGACACTCAATGACCTATTTGTTTAAATGACTCTTATAACACTGGTTATGTCAGGTCGGTCATTTTTGTGAAATTGTAATTAGCAAATCTATACTCTTTTTTATTACCTTTGTTTTTTTTGACGATTTAAAAGACTATTTAAATAAAGATACATTTGACTTTGTTCGCTGTATTCCGGTTTGAAGGGTGAGAGAGGCAGCGATACTACTGAGTAATATGACATAATATCTTCAAGCTACAAGGTTAGCAACGCGCTGATATCATTATGATATTGATTAAAATCACGCGAAATGTATGCTTGCTTATCTACCTGGTCTAAAAAAAAACATGATATAATCCGTGTGGTAAGGGTGGTCAGGTGTCGAAAGAGGCGATTGAGGTACCGGAACCGACAGATGGCGGTATATTCATTTTAAACAGCTTAAATACTTTAAAGCGGGGATGGGCAGCATCATTCACGTCGTGATGTTGCGCTCTGCGATAGCCACATCACCTGCCCAGCACGGCAATAATCACACGGCACATCGATCCCTTATCACACTATTTCATTGATTAATATATGCCAAATTGTATCTAAATTAGTAAATCGGAACAAATAAACGTGTCAGGCAGTCATATACTCGCGCATGTATGACAATATGGGTGTTGAAAAACATATATCGTCCCTGCATACTTTGTAGAGGTTCAATTTCCAAAAAAATCATTTCCAGGTTTTGACAAAACTCTCCAGTGGCAAAGGCGAAACAAACATGGAGGCGGAGTACCAGCACTTAGCAGTGAGTACTATTTTTTATCACTAGATGGCGTTATATGTTGTGTTAATAGAATTAAGGTAGACCATTTACAAAGGTCGTCTGCATTGGCATCTCACATATTTCCACCGACAAATAGCAGAGTTCGCATTGCTGTGTTCCAGTTTTGAAGGATGAGAGAGGCAGTGAAATTACTGTGTAATGTGATGCAATATCTTTAAGTCACAAGGCTAGCAACGCCTAGTGATATCATTGTGATATTGCATCTATAGGCTGCGGTGACGCCTTATATCAAGCAACTAAGCAAATGTATGCGTTTGTCGAATTGGTTTAAAAAAATAAATAAAATGAAGTTAAATTTAAAGCTTATAATTATTTGGCAAACAGTTAATTTGTATTTGTAGAAATTATGTTTGAAACTGTCTGTTTCATATGGTACTTTTATATGGTCGCCTCCTGCGGTACCTAATGCAGAGGCATGTGCTATTGTCCGCCGATAATCCATGGTGCCGCGAGGTACCGGCAGAGTTGAATGATACTTCCTCTGTACGAGGTGTGAATTTGAGTTACACTGCTTCGGATGGACATTCCACCATCTGTCGGTTCAGGTACCTTAGTCGCCTCTTATGACACCTGGCAAAGAGGAAGGTACTATTCTACTCTGCCGGTACTTCACGACAATGTTGGCAGCAGTATCCCTGTCACGATAGCTGCGTTCTGCTAATGCCAACTCGCTTGGTCCGTGTGGGGGCTAATTATGAGCAATATGTCCCCTGTCTTGGGGAGGCCAATGTCCAACAGTTGATTTCCTTGGGCTGATATGACGAATCCATGGCACAGTTATTATCAGTATATTTAATGAAGGTATGAGCTAACCAAGATGTCGTCCCAACAGGAACTGTGGGACATAAACCACTGTTTGCTGAGCGCGCTAGGCGTGTCGCACCCGGCGCTCGAGGCTATCCGCGCGGAGGCAGGCGCGCGACACCTCGCCTGCAAGCTCACTGGCGCGGGCGGAGGAGGGTAAGCATCCACCACATCAATTTTAGCAGCCAGTGGATGATCATGGCTTCGTGGTTGGGACTCTGACAACCTTTACATGGCTTCATGAAGATAGGGTCTACTTAATGTTGGTAAGCATTGCCACATGCATGAAAGCAGTCAGCTGATGATGTTTGCTTCGGGAGTGTGACTCTGATTTCCTTAACCAGGCTTCAGGTCGATAGGGTCTACTTAATGTTGGTAAGCATTGCCACATATAGGGTCTACTTAATGTTGGTAAACATTGACACATGCATTATAGCAGCCGGCTGTTCATGATGGCTTTCTCGTAATGGATCTGCAGTAAACTTAAGTTTTTAGACTTGCCTGGTGCCGGCAGACTATTTCAATAGTACCCTTTATCCCGAAACTACTCGTTTAAGGATAAAGGTTACTATATCTTCAATGTTGATAAAAAGTGAAGAAGTGACATAAACCTCACTTTAACTTTTATAATATTAATTAGTTGAGATCAAACAATTAGAATCTGTTTGGGATATTATGTTTAAATTGCCTTTAACTTGACTAGCTTTGACAAATAAATGAAAGGCGCGTTATAAAGTCGATCAGCGCCATCTATTGATTTTTCTTGGTACTTTGTGTTGGCTTTCTCATATATTACTTCATATAAAATTCTAATCCTAGATACGCCATGGTGCTGATTCCGCCGTCCACCCCACGCTCCACAGTGGATGGTCTCACTGGGTCCCTCCTTGAGCGAGGGTTCCGCGTCACCGAGACCTCGCTGGGGGGGCCCGGTCTGCAGGTGGAGATGTGACCCGCGCCCCTTGGCACCCCACAGGGGCGGCACCGCCGGAAACGGCACAGGGAAGTCTAGTTCACCGAAGAACAGGAATTAGAACTAGAATTAATAGCTGAAAAAGACCATATTTTGTTGATTCTTAGACTATAATGAGAGTATCGAGACCTTATGGTCTTTGCCTGTGTGGAAATGTGAGGGTATTGGATTAAGGAATACTGGTTTGCCTAACCAGCTTGAATTGGAGATAGACTTGAGTATTCATGAAGTCTGACGGAGGGAAACGCCTTATTGTGGTGGAAGTTTAGGCCTGCGGTTGGCAATGAGCAGAAGCCGCGTGTAATCTTTACATGGTGGTCAAGACCTGCAAACTACTCTAAGCTACAAATCGCTTTGCCGTGTCGTTGCTGATTCTGCTGATGTTGAAAAAGCTATAAAAATTCTGGAGACGTGTCTTCGGATTGGCAGCTGTGTAATATGGACCTGGTGAAATTCCAAAGGGAGATTGGAAATTGAATTGAAGTATATCGTGTAAATTAACTGGAACTTGTAAAGTGAAGTGAAGTAATGAATATTGGTGAGTGCGGAATATAATTGGACAAGTTGAAACTAATTTGCTGTGTCTATATTTTTAAAGGACATTTGGAGACTTGGTGTGTTGTCGTTTTGTGAACTCGAATCAGAGATAATAGAATTGAGAAGTTGAATTTAAGATGTGCAAGACAATAATATTGATAGATTTTACAAATGTTGCCGATAAAATGTTTTATAATCGATTTTGTCGTTTGCAATAACTGTATTATCAATGAGTATCGTTTGAGCTTAGGCAAAAATGTTGGATGTAACGAAATTTTATTATTAGTAAAAATTAATAAAGGTTTTTAATTTTGTATTTTCTAGCTAAATTTGTACAAAGATAGCAAATGAACATCATTTGGTTTGTGTTGCTCTGATATTTGATGATAAACATTGTTCATCATTATATCAGCCATAGGACGTCCACTGCTGGACACAGTGATAGCCAACAAGACCGGTTGTGTGGTCTGAGTCCAACGCTATTCTGCGGTTTTAGTCAGATCGTCTGTTTACCTTGTGGCTGTGCTTGGCGATACGTGGTCTCGATTTCAGGACCTAACGGCTCCATCGTCCATCGGTTCTGTGTGCTAAGTGTCCGTTACTGCCGCTGTAACTTTCTAACACGCCCTTGCCATTGCGCTCTCATAGCTCGTTTGGCTATTTTGATTTGGCAATAAATTATTTATATTAATAGCTAACCTACAAAGAAGACTCACAATATTTCTAGAACCGCACCATCGCATTGGATGTCCATCAGTGGACGTCCTACGGTTGATATAATATTTATCATCATATCAACGATGGAAAGTTCCTTGCTGGACACAGGCCATCCCAAGATAGGGGAATGTTTGCCCATAAATGCTGCGCAGGATGCTGCTGCCTATCCCCCCCTATGTTTCGGATGGTTTCGGAACCACAGGCGTCTCTTACGACACCTAGGGGGGGGCATTACCCAACGGCTTGATGTAATGATATGTTAATTCCTCATAAATGTGTTTATTTCTAAAGTTAAGTTATCAGAGCAGCTAATTAAAATCGTGCGTACAATACAGATAGCGTGGAATAGATACTGAATAATTTAATAAAATTATTAATAGACGTCAATTTTATGTACCGAAGCGCACACGCTTCCCTTGCAGTGATGTGGTGTGGTTTCTATGAAATCATAAATGTTGAATGTAATGTATTCATATTTTACTTTTAACATATTCCTTATTATCATTAATATCTTGTCTGTGGAAAAGCCTTGGATATCCTTGCGGATGTTGGCTGTGGCTAAGTTGTTGTAATATGAAGTGATTTGTGTAATTTATTCACATAATTGAGAATATGCATGCAAAAAGTTGTATTTAGTGTATCGGGTAATATAAGGTAATGTACTGAATGTGAAAACAATTAAAATTTATCAATAAAATCAATATATAACAATTTCAAGCGAATATGGTCGTCTCTCTCTCTCACGAAAATGGAAGTTGTATTGCGGCGTGCTTTATGACGTCACAGAACATGTAGCACATCTGTTTGCCGATCGACATTAAAACTTCAAAACTTTTTATTATATATATAAAGACAGTATGTTCTGCCGGTTGTGGTCTATGTGCTGACATATATATTAGTCGCATATATTTTGACAGATATTCCAAATTGTTACTGTTAGACGTTGTAATGAGTTTTACATAGGTATACATTTGATCTTATGTAATGATATATACCAAGCTTGAAATGATTTCGTCATCAGATTTCTAACGGACTACTTTACCATTAAAAGGATTTTTCTGGCTCTAAATTTGGCTCTAAAGCTGTAATAAACAACGTGTTCTCTGTAAGTAAATAGTTAACGTATATATGTAAGTAATGGGTGACTATGTACTGGGGAGTCATAAATTTAATTACATATCGATTCTATTGCATATTTACATAGAGCTGCCTCCAGTAATTGAAAACAAGACTTGCATTATGTATAGAATTTATATCAGACTCGATGGTGCACATGATAGTGATCCTGTCTTATGCGCCAAAGGTCGTGGCTTCGATCCCCACTCAGAGCAAAAATTTGTATGATCAATATTTGTATTTGTTCTGTGTCTGGGTGTTTGTAAGATATTTATCTCGGAGTCATGTCATTTTGTGAGATGTCATGTGAATGTCATGTTTATTTACTCAACACAGAATCTTCGATTCCGACAGACTCCGAGATAAGTCGGTTAAATCACATGTGTCACGGAATTCATACAACAAATTTAATACTGAAATATATATTTGACAGAAATACACAAAACAAACATATCATATAAAAGTGGGGATAGGAAGGGGGTGGGGGTCGAACCCGCGACTATAGGCGCGACGTGACCATTAGGGACATTAAATGCGCCATCTTACTTTCAAAATTAATTAACATACTTCGATGTAAAATTATTAACTATCTATATATGGAAACATTAGAATACAAACAAGAACGCGAGAACAAACATCATGCTTTGGTTGTCAATACGATTAAGAAAAATGCCATCTGCTTTATGCTAGTGCAAAATCTATCTGCTGATAGAAATGCACGTAGAAAAATGTCGACCGACTGTCATTTTGTCGGCTGTATCCAACAAACGAGCTCATTTTTTGACCTTCGTAGTTCAATGGTCTTTGGAAGTCTTCTGCTGGACATGACCTCATGGGGAATTCTGCCCATAATTGCCGGGCTGGGCATGCATGTTGGCTTAGTTATTCAATGTGAGTTTATTATATTAGTGTAGTATCTATGTTGTTAGCTTATGTTTTGTTGGGTTTTATTTATTTTTTTCGTAGTTATTCCTTTTCTTTCTCAAATGGACTGAAGCTCTAAGATCTTTAATTACAATAATAATCATTATAAATTCATGCGATCTTTTATACGGTGACGTGACACCGAGATAAGTTGCTTAAAGCAACTTTTAAAAAGCTACAAAGCGTTACAAAGGAGGATAGAGAGTTAAAAAACATTGTAATACTGCTTGTTTTTCCAATATTGCTAAGGTCGCAATCCTTAAGATTATTCCGTTTAGATTTTTACTCATAATATAAATTATCTTTTAACGTCTTCAAAACGCGGTTTATTCAACTTTTTACTATTTTTGTTCGACGTTTCGGTTACTTTGTAACCGTTATTAAAAATCATCTCATTCTAATGATAAATAAAGCGCGTTTTAAAGCCGTTAAAACTTTAAATAGCTTTAAAACTCTGTGTAATGCTAATGCATAGCAAAAATGTCATATGAGCCATAAGTCTTAGAACGCCAGTTCCATTTGAATCCCACCTTTGTAGATGGTATTACGGGTCTTTTATCGTTTTAACGTCTTCCTAAAGTAATATTAGGTAACAGTAAGGAATTACAAAATATTATTATTAACAAATACTATTTATACTTTAGAAAATTGCAACTGTCAAATGTTGCCATCTTGTTCATTCAAATGTCAATGAAATTATTATTCCATTATTGTGGAAAGACATGAATAATATTTTCTAACATTTTCGCGTTTACTACGCATGATAGAATAACTTCTTGAACGACTTTAAAACGTCGTTGAATAACTAAGTGGTAATTGTAACTTTCAAATGCTGACATAACATCCTTTGTCATTCCTGAGAACGGTTACCTCGAGGTAACCAAAACGTCGAACAATGTATAAAATTAAGTAGACCGCGTTTTAAAGCCGTTAAAAGAGTAGTTTTATTATGTATCGACATCAAGATATCTTTGTGTAAAATGCGACCAGAGTACTTGTAGCAAATGTTTTGAATAGACAAGGTCTATGTCAAGATTTTCTTTTTATTTTTAAAATGTGGTGGTAGTGGCACACCACATGTAAGGTATAGTGCTCGCTTTACTGTCTTGACGTTACCCACGCATGACGTCACGCACTGTCTGATCCGAGACCGTGTTTTCTTGGTAAAAAATCATTGATATCATAATTTTTTTATTACTTCCATTTTAAGTTAAATTGCGTTCTTCTGGAAATGATCGATTAAAATTTACTTTGAAGTCGTGAAAATCTAACTGACTCTTTTTTATATTTATAATATCAGTAAGTAAACAAAATGATCTGGTCTCCTATTCTAATCATTGTGTAAAATCCACACTAGACAAAAATGTTAAATGAAATTCTTTTTCCATTCACTAATGTATTACAGCCAAAAACTGTTGGTTACCGACAGAATTTTATTTATTAGTATTATTTAATAGTTTTACAAAATAAACGAAAACTTAGTATTTTGCGTGGCTCAAATTTTTAAAAATGTTATGTAATTATAATATTAGCAGAAGCCATTGTAATGTATCAATATATTTTTTATTTTAAGTAAGCTGATGAGAAAGTGGATTTTAAATACAGCGAGAAGGTAAGATCGACTTAAATTATTTATTGAGAGTAAATAAGAAATCGTTTGTATTTTTTTTGTTCTTGAATATAATTTTTTTATTAATTTTCTATTAATGCATTTAATGTTTAAATTGATTTTTTTTATTAGAATTACTACGATTTGGCAATTTTCAGCTCATTTAAAATATAGATAGTGGTTGCCAGTTTTTTTTTTATATAAGAACCAATGTCATCTAATTATTTCTTATAATCTTCCAAAAAGGTCCAAAGTAAATTCCTGCAAATTCATAAATGTACCTTATATCATCTTAGTAAAGTTAAATATATATTCTACTTCATTTTGTCTCTGTTGCCGCAAAGAATGTATTTAATATTAAAAAAAATATATATGTACAGAGCAGCACATTCTAAAGGGGACTTTATACTAACGCACCTTAAGTATCTGTGTGGCTAATGACAAATTCTCGTACAAGAGAATAGAAGTTTACTTTTTGCATTGTGACACTGGCTACGACACGTACTATTTGCAGCCTCTATCTATGTTGCTTGAGAGATATATATTTTTTTATATACCTAATATGTTCCGATATATAGGCTTTTGGATTTTATTTGAATCTTTATTGTAATTTTCGCAATAGCTCGTTTTAGGCGTGACATTAGATTGTACTTTTAGACTACTGTACACAGCAAAAGAGAAACCTACATAAATCTGTCAACATTTCACGTTCAATGTTGAACTCTATGGTTTGTGGAATTGTGACAGTTTTGTGTGCAACAAAACTGCGTGTGTTATGAACGTTTTATTAAAATCTTAACAACTTGAATAAAAATACTTGTTAACAGCTTGAAAACGAGATAATTGTTACATTCGACGCCCTCGAATACGTTTTTAAGCTGGTAAAGTAGTAGTTCAGTAAATCATAATTAAAATCGTTTTAATGGGTCTCGCCTACATTCAGTTTAAAGGGTGAGAGGGGTTGGAAGATTCATGGTAACTAGGTGGTAAAATTGGTAGTGGTCGAGAGTAGGTAGTTATATTTTGTAGTAATATGGATGTTATTAGCTAAATGGATGTTAAAGCTTTTTTTCATTAAAAGTACATACAACTCCTAATTTTCACCATTCTAAAACCAACCCCTATATTTGAATACCGATATTAATAATTTAATTGTATATTGCAGAATGACGTTAGGACAATACGTTTTTTTTTAAAAGCGATACATTAGGAGTATTTATTTTTCATTTCGTTTTATTTCGTTTTTTTTCAATTATTCCATTCGGCTGTTGTAGATAGCTTTCATATTGCAAGATATCATATTAAAATTAATGCTTGAGTTCAATGAACCAAAATACCTCTACCTACTCGGATGACTGGTAAGTTACATATAATCTTCGGGTACATTCTGCCCCTAGTCAATTTAAATTTACCCAATGACGGCATAAGAAGGACGAGCTGTTGCGATTGTTTCAACAAAACAATGTATCGAAGTTCCTAATGCAATTTCTCAAATATAATTATGTGTGAATAGAAATTACCGATTTTTTTACAGATTATTATTACTGTAATATACGCATAATGTTTATTATAAAAATCTAGAAGCATCCATCCTAATTTATAGTTAATATTCGGTATTATCTTGAGATTTCAAATGCACATTCCTTAGCGTGAATGATTTTTACAATTCGTCTCTTTTCTTAATTGACAATTTCATGGAAATGTTATTTTATTAATTATTCAATTAAATATATATATTTTATTAAAATGCGCTCAATACTTGGGTTACTGGGTGCTAATTGGATAAAAAATAAGAATCATTTAAATTATAACAATTTATAGATGTTTAGATAATATGGAATGGAATAAATGGTTTATTTTGAAAACATTTTAAATTTTATTGTTTTATTTCGTTGTTGACAATTCGTTATCATCATCATCATCATTATTATGTTTAAAAATTACCTTTCAACAATTGCATTAAAAAATACAGTGGAGGTATATACACCCACCAACGGGTAGCACAAATTCAACTGAGCGGCAATGGGTAGCAGTATCTTCGTCGCAAAAGATGCGTTCTACAATTACTAACAAGCTAGCTCAGTGTGGCAATTATGGGCAAAATTGCCCTTTTCTTAGGAAGTCCTATGTCCAGCAGTGGACTTCCAATGGATGATATAATGAAGATGGTTAAATATACTTTATCATTATAATTACAGCTGCTGAACGTTGGACTGATGTTTACTGCTGTACATCAGGACAAGGTCACCCATCCTAATACTTAAAGTGCTATAGCTACTTAACTTCAGCGATCCTGCAGTTCGCACGCACCACTGTTCTGTGGGCAAATTCTGTCCCGCCTTTTTTTGAAAGAATGATACGTTAAAATAAATGTTTAGCCCGTTAGTGTCGTCTCGTAAAAAATACATTCTACTTAAGTATGATATTATTGCAATACATATAGTGGACTAAGAAGTACTTTATATGTAGAAAAAAAGGTGATTGAAATGTTAATTTTCCAAGACTGTTGCTACAAGAGGATAAAAAAAACCTGCAAAAAAGTAGTTCTATGATTATATTATGAGACGTGAATGCGTAAATGTTTTTTAAAAGGTGTTTGAGTTAGAGTGTCTACATCTCTAGTAAGACCCATCTGAAGTGGTATTGGTGTAGATCTACATATATTAGATTGAGAAATTTTAGATATTTTAATTCTGTTTCGTTTATTTTATACATTGATTTAATTCCTCTCATATCAGGCATGATAGCGCTTCACGATGGGTTTAGCCATTTCATCATTAGATTGGTATATCTGTTCAAAGCCCCCGTCGGGTATTGTATTTTCAAAATAATAATGATAAATTCACGAAACATCTCATACTACCTGACTCTGAGGTAAGTCACTCGAAGCACTTGTGTTACAAGCATCAGACAACAGACGAATCACGAATATGCTTAAATTCCCTCCCGATAATATAACCGCGAAAATCGCAGCCCTTCCTCGCCCTCTTACTGGCACAACACAATCACTTACACTCCACATGCACTCGTACAACAGAGCAGTACACCGCGTTCGCCGGCGAACGCGTGAAGCCCCTGCCCCTACGAGCGATAACCGACAGCCCTAGGGCTGTCGGGCTCAATCTGTCCGTCCTCTTTTGCTTATATGATTCATAGTAAATTCAACCCCAACGACGGCGGCCGAGCCTAGGTCGAGCCTCTAGAGGCGCCCTCGGACACGCCGTCGGTCCCGCTCAAATCTCGCGAGTCATTGCGGGCGCGACCGCGCTAAACGTGCGGTCGCGGCCGCGGGGCACGCAGGGTTAATACGCGCATCGGACCTCTCATCTATGAGAGGCCCCGCCCTCTTTTTTCGGTGGCGCTGTAATTGACGTCTGAGTAGTCCAGCACTAGGTTCGTCCGAAAAAAAAAACAGTAATAAAACCAAACGACTATTGACACTGATGACCTGTGAAAGCCATTTGAACAAAAAGTTCCGACGAGTCAAAAAACATAAAAAGCAGGATTTAGATTCCATTAACACATACTGGCTGGTGTTGGAACCTACCGCTGGAAAGGTAATTGAATAAAAAAAAAACATATGTACTATAAAGTGCATTTATTACACGAACAACATGTTCGTATAACCTGTTTAAAGAATCGCGGCTTGCGTGACAACAACGTGATGGAGTTGAAAAATAAATTATTACAAAATTAATTAACGACGCTCAATAATTAATACTGATAAACATATGAAACTTAAAACTAAATTAGGGCACAAAACTTTGGAAGACAAATCAAATAAAAAAAGCTGGATAAAATAACGTAAATAATTTTCATATAATTCGTATATTTATTTAATATCACTCGAACGTTTCAAAGAATGCGGCATCCGCATTCTGAACTATACTGATTTGTTGTTAATGGTCCTACTGCTAATATCTATTGATAATATCACCAGCAAGTAATTAAGTCGAGTTTTGTTTGACCGCCCGCCATGGTGAGCTGTGATATTTGACTCCAACCCCTTTCGTCGATAAAATGAGATTTTTCATTGTAGTACTGGTAGATTTAAAAGACAATTTTCATGATTATCAAGCAAGCATTTATTAAATCAGAATTAAATCAGCTATTCCCACACTGCTGATCAACTTCGCATTAAAACCTAATTTATTTTTCCAGTCCACTAATAAAACGCGCTATCCGTGTCACTATTTTTAAACGGTTTTATTTAGCTCACCCTGTTTGTTTTATTCTTGGGTCAAATTTAGTAATTCAAATTTCACCCTCTTCCTGTCAACCGATTAATCTGAAATTTTGTATACACTTTGGATTTTGGTGACAATACAATTATGTTTATTCATTATCATTATAAATTCAAAATGGCCGCCGCTACAAAATGGCGGATAATTTATGTTTTATTAATCCCATCAATATGGGTATCAAATGAAAGGGCTCAACAAGCAGAATACAATATACTATAAAAAATTGAAATCCAAGATGGCGGCCGCTACAAAATGGCGGATAACGTAGGTTTTATCAATCCCATCAATATGGGTATCAAATGAAAGTGCTCAACAAGTAGAATACAATTTACTATAATGAAGCACTAAATGAATTAAATAGAATGCGAAATAAAAACTAAAAACTAGAACATAAAAATAGGTAAAAAACTTTTTAAGTTAAACGGTTTTATGTTAAACATACATTGCAATGTTTAAGATAAATGTACTAAAAACCAAAAAATAATAAAATAGATACAGTCGTGGGAATTATAAACATATGCATAGACTAGACTAAAATAAAAACCGTGGGGCACGTCTAACGACGAATTAAACGATTCTTCTATAGCACATTAAGTCGATAATTTGTAGACAATTGACGTGCCCCACGGTTTTTATTTTAGTCTAGTCAATGCATATGTTTATAATTCCCACGACTGTATCTATTTTATTATTTTTTGTTTTTAGTACATTTACCTTAAACATTGCAATGTATGTTTAACATAAAACCGTTTAACTTAAAAAGTTTTTTACCTAATTTTTTTATCTGTAGGAATACTAACATTTAAAAAAATCGATTTCCTGTAAAGTCGGTTTACTAGTTGAAAGTGACAACGTCATAAGAAAATACTGATGGAATGGTTGCATTTTTCAAAAGAACGTTCTAATGTTAGTTATGAAAATGTATTATTGTATAGCAGATGACCGCGCGGGGGCATCGCTCACTCGAATACGAGAGAGACAGATATCGAACGCTGCCGAACGTTGGGCCGATTGTGCCTCTTTGTCGCTCGCCCCGCGCTCTCGTTTGCACTTCAAGCCTTAAACGGAACGCCTCAGAGCGAGGTAACGCCGCATGAGTCATGTTTTTTCGTGTTTGCAGCCGAATCCATCGAATTATTATAAGACGTTGTCACGTCAAAAACCTGTGTTGCTATTAATAAGACGATGGAAAATAATAGTACCCATAAAACTAGTACTAACACGCCAAAAAACCTTTTCCGTGTTTCCTCTAGTTAGAATTAAGCAATGGGTCCATAGACAAAACATTTTCCAAATTCAAAATTGTGATTCACTATTTCGTGTACAATTATACTAGTATAATAAATAAATATTTGTTTGTTCTCTGAAGCGTCTTGATAATGCGTTATCTTGAAGTACAGTAAGCAAAAGATCAACCTACCTAAATATGACAAATCTTTACAGTCAATTTTGAACTCAATGGCTCTCTTTATATTTTAATATCGATTGCGAAGTTTGTACACAAAACAACAATTTTATCAAAATTGCGCAATCGATATCAATCTACACAGCAAGAAATTGATTATAATATTTAGGTAGCTCTGTTTGATTTGTACACTGTTTAGAACTCTTTACTAACAGATGCTTATTTATTATCTGCCAATTAATAATTATTTTGTGAACCATTATTTATAAAAAACACTGTGTTCTTAATTTTTTCTTAGTATGCTTCCTGTAGTTGTAGATATTGTCTATATTTGTTTTTTTAATTCAGTATGGTGGCAACATATTTTATCATTGTGCACCCGGCTACAGATCAAAGTACGAAAACAATTTTGAACTCGACGTGCAATATGTAGTAGATTGAGTTTACAATCCATAGACGCGTTCTATAAAGGGGACTTTCTGTATCGAATTCTCGTATCCTTCATAGACGATGGTGCCGCCTCGCTGAGCGGTAAAAGCGGAACTATATAAGGTTTACATAAGGCAAATTTGTGAATTAATTTTTTATTGTCATTTGTAAAGAAAAATCTCCATAACTGAAAAAAAATAGATATTCGTATATGTTGACCAGTAGCCTTGTGTAGATAATAAGTTAGGTACTTTTTTTACATATGGTGAGGGCAATGGACATGGATAGGACAATTCAGCTCAGCAATCTATAATTT
Source organism: Heortia vitessoides (assembly GCA_020976665.1). Classification (NCBI taxonomy): domain Eukaryota; kingdom Metazoa; phylum Arthropoda; class Insecta; order Lepidoptera; family Crambidae; genus Heortia; species Heortia vitessoides. Next base: position 13,258,059 of record JACJUM010002809.1, read on the forward strand.
CAGAGACAATTTCAAGTACTAACACTTTTGCTTTTTGCCAGGTACAATAATACAATGTCACCATCACATTACACATTTTTCAGAAGTATCATTTCATCATCTTACCTAAAAACATGTGGTCTATCTATAGACTTTCAAAAACGATATCAAGCACCATATAATACATTAATCCACACAATGTAAACATTTTTAAATAATAAACAGTATGATAAATCAATCGGCGATTAGAATGACCTATAAGAAGTAAATAGATACTGTTTTTTTTTCTTTAATGCAAAGTTAGTGATGTTAACTGTTCTGATAATCATTAAAAAGGTTGAATCGACATTCATTTCCGTATTTATTTAATAACAAGTTTACAATAATACACATTCGGTTCAGTTGGGATATACAGATAGAACCTTCATATAAATAATATATTAACCTCTATAAGGTAATGTTTAGTAAGCACAAATATTTTAAAAATACCCAGCGGACATTTCGGAAAAACAGTGTTACTGTTAAATCTATCAACCATTTTTGTATTGTGGGTTATATTATCGTTGACTTTTTTAATTATCCATTATTATATATAATTTGTCGAGGAAACCGTCAAAGAACAAGGAATACTGCAAAGAGCCCTTCGTCGTGTCAAAGTGTAAGAGTAATATTTTTACCCTAGATTATTATTTATTAACCTAAGAGTAATATTGTTTTTTTAAAGAAAATCTGCCCGTATATTTTACAAAAATTACTGGCTTCATTTCTCGACTGAGATTTAGATATTTTTCTATATCTTCGCGCACTAGAAAATCATCTCAAGCAATCATAAAACTTTATTATTGAGATAGGTGCCCATAAGAATGATTATCTAGAAAAACTATTTAATACTCTATTTTCATAAATCTCTTTTAAAATAACTAACTCAAGCTTATCGCTAAGCAGAAACAATAAAAATATATCAGTGTAAATAAAATAAATATTTGGTTCGTCAAAATATAAAATCATATAAAATAAGCTAAACTGATGACAATGTAAATGGTCCATAAATACCGTACATATCACATTCAATATCGACTAATCACTACGAATTATACTTAATTAGTAATTATTATTTTATATTTTTAATTAATAGTGAGTTATATTAACAGAGAAAACTAACAGCCCTTTTTCAAATGTATTCGACTTATAAATAGGTCATAATTAACTATCAATTTGAAGTCAATAAATTCGAGGCCTATGCGATTGTCACCTTTGCCATTGCATGTTGCAGTGCATAAAAAACCCCGATAGATTCCTTAATACAAAACAAACTGATTACACACACTGATTTACTGTATCGGATCTAAGATTGTAGTTAATATTCATAGAGAAAAGCAATTTCTAAGCCTGGTTAAACTTATGCCAATTTCTGCTTCGTAAGTGCGACCTCTATCGGAGTCTGTCGGAGTAATGCTGGTTTTTGAAGAAGGTTGACGGACATAGAAATTAGTTGTCGTAAGGGACTTTGTGCAGGTTTACATGAAGAACACAAAAGAAAATAAAAACAGTGCATTCGTTATTATTTGAAAAGCTATTTTATGTATGTTTACGCAACAGCTTAAACATTTAACAAATATCACTGAAATTGAATCCTTATTTACGCAAAACTATTAAAAAAAGACAGGAATAAATTAAAACAAAATTTTTTGCCCATACATCCCATTACGCCAATGAATTTCTGACCGCCATTTTTATCGCCGGCTCGCGCGTTTATTTAAATATATTATCTGTGTATGTTTCAATATGTCGTTTTGTACAGTTGTTCAATTCGTTTGTGTTTTAATAAGAATCGTTCAATTAAATGTAAACTTAGCTTTACTGTTCAGATTGGTAATGTTCAGGAGTTATCAAATACTATTTACTATTTATAATGCACTTATTTTAAAATATATAAAGCGTTAAATTCATGTACTACCTAATTATAACTAATCGATTGCAGGTTTTTTCTGACATCTACAATGATTATATGAACTTTCTACGGATGTGTGAGTGATGATAATTATTTTTAGTTACATTTTTTATCGGCAACTTTCTCTTAAAATGTAATGTATTTAAGGACTGTATCTAGAAGCGGCAAGAGTATTAGTTGCCTTCATATTACCCTTAATTGAACAATAAATTCTTTTGTTATTATATTTTAATTATTATCTACTATATAACTTAAGGTCTAGTTCATAATAAATCAACATAATAAAAATGTACATTTCATAAACGCTTTGGCCAACAAAACAACCAAAGAGATATTTCTACTAAAATTATATTATATAAATAATGCAAGCTTTCTTACACAATAATAAATTATTTAAGGGTATCTGATGTTTTATCACAATAGATGCATTTATGATATTTTTAAATCAGTTGCCAGTTGGCATTTGATCTCTTAACTGTTTCAAAACCGGATTCGGATCGGTTTTGATTTGAAACAACCAAAATGAGTAGGTGTATATAGTTTAAAAAAAACGTAATAATAAAGGCCAGAGGACTTTTCGACTCAACGGAATAGGCATGAAATTGGTCAAACATTAATCACTTATCACAGATGTTACCCCATTCGAATACTCGAGACATTAAGCATTCATACACCATCCAAAAGTAGATTTGTCAATAAAAACACCATTCAACTTATTCTATTTTGACGGAGTATTTAAAAATGGCAGGTTACTTTTTATTTACCTATTGGAAAAAATGTGGAATCAATTTTGTTACTTTAGGTATACTCAATATATGTATTATGTGCTTTATTTTAGTTATTTAGCAAGTATATGTCTTAATGAGGTATTTGATTAAATATAGGTAGTCATTTATATCGAATAATATCAGGTCTAAGCTTTATTTTAATATCATAGTTTTTGTGTGGTAACACTGAATTTGTAAAAACGTTAAAATAGAAGTACTCATTCTTGAATTAGACCTTAAAAGGTGCAACATTTATAAAAACGATCTAATCTGAAAAAAATATTTTATGAGACTACTCAGTGTTGCCAATTATATTAAGTGTACTATCGTCATAACTTTTCTCTGTCTATACACTAAAAAAACAATAGATTGCTTTTATCTACTTTGGATAGATTTTCTAGGTAATATCTAATACAATTAAATAGGTACCTCAATAAAACAGTAAGCTAATAATTTTCTACTTTGTACCTACACCAATAAAAATTAAGGGGGTATCTACGTAAATGAGTAATCACATTCCAATTCTACCTCTCATCATTTTCACATGCTCAAGAACAAGCTTAATGTCCTATGTTAAGGGCACTTCCTTACTTCCCTGAAGCCCAGAAAGGCGTTTATCAGTTACAATAAAGGTAAAATTTCATTTAATCAAATCAATCAAATCAGGGTATAGATTATTATGTTATTAAAATAAAATAAATAATGCACTTATCTAAATGGAGAGTTCCAAAAGCGACTGTATCTTAAGCGTTGTTACTGGTATAGACTTATTTATATCATGTACTGATCCACATGTACATTTAACTCTATCGCATTTAAAACCCTCAATCGCACATATCACATAACAACACGAAAATTACAGTCGCTCCGAGCGCCATCTACAACCCATCGTTTGGTCAGAAACACTGTCGCATTTTTTTCCACGCGAACGTTGCGCTGTCACACGGCCACGTTTTTAAAAGCCGACAAAGGCACCGTAGATCCGTCTGTAGAGAGTCCATCATAAATTCTTCAGCGCGTCCCACAGCGCGAGCAGGCGGGGCCGCAGGGCGCGCCACGCCAGTCTCTACAACTGGTAACCTCGGCCCCGCCCGCGGCTCGCGGAACCGATGCTCGCGCCATCCACCTCGACCTCGGTGGGGTCCGCCATCAGAGGGGGGGCCAGCGGGTCCTCGCTCGATGCGACAGTTGTGGATGGGGGTAACCCTAAAAGATTTTAATAAATTACAGGCTGGTTACAGCATATCTATAAGTGAGAGAAGTGGTATTGCTGGCAAAAAAACAATAAATTTAACCAGAATTTTAAAATATTAAAGAAAATCACACGATTTGTCTAGATTAGAATGTCAATGTTGTAACGTGCTTCGAGTTATTTATTGCAATAAAATTTATAATTTGTTATTAATTATGTTAACATTACAAAAGTTTTACATACATTAAAATATTATATAAAATCAATTAAAAAAATAAGATAAATACCAAATAAACTATTTTAAAAACACGTTAGTTTCACAGCTCTCATAACATTGAATTATACTAAGATTATACAAGTTAACTGTATCCGAAATACACCTGTTTTGGTTCACAGATTAAGTCACGAGAGCGTAAAAAACATGCAGACATTTTTGCAATACAATTAGTATGCATAGATGCCACTATGGATCTAGCAATATCCTAATTCCTAACATATTCTATATGTCTATATAAAATATAACCATGCAGTCTCACGCAGTGATTGACAAAAGTACGGGACCCTAAATAATGCCTTGAGGAACACCTACTTCTTAACAAAACTGTGATTACAGAGTATAAAGTAAATATGTCAGGCTAACTGCCTGACATATTTTAATAATAAATATAATTTTATTTTGTAATCTAGTAATTTATTTATTGCCCAGTCGACGTACCTTCGTTCTCGTCTTCGTCAGCTAACCACTTCTGTATGTCGGTCTGGTACATGCGCCGCTGCAGCACTTCCTTGGTGCGCGGCCGCGATCCGATGAAGGTCACCTCCGACTGTGGATGTCAAACATAATTATGGAGCTTGTATGACAAGAGTGTCGAATGCCTAACGATGTGTTCAAAGCAACAAACCAATCTATTCAAATCTGAAGAAAATATAAAAGGGCTTTGTATTCTAAACTTTCACCTTGTGTACGAAGATCTAGGAAAATAAGTTTCTCAATTGCCCCACTTTGATAAAACACCATATCTCATACGTGTTTCCGCGGTAAGTCGCTTAAAGCACTCGAGTTATGGATAGCATTCAATAGAGTCATCACAAATGTAATATTTCAATACATATTTAACCCCTACGCACAGAACAATGATAATTGGAGTCTGAACCCACGACACTTTGTGCACAAGATAAGATCACTACCATTTGCGCCATCGGGGCCGGTCCGTCATGAAGGAATAGTTTCTGAGAATATTTGTAAGCATTTAATACGGAAGCTGCTGGGTTTGACTAAATTATTGATAATTCCATTCCGCGAGGTACCGGTAGAGTAGAATAGTATCTCCCACTACACCAGGTGTCGTAAGAGGCGACTAAGGTACCAACCCAAATGCACAGTGCGGGAATGAGCAGCAGCATTCCTATGCGATTGCCAACAGTTTGTCCAGCACGGCAATTAATGACATGAATCCTCCTTTCTTGGAGAGGACTATGCCCAATAGTAGACTTTTAATGGCTTGTATAATGAAAAAGATTGGTAATTCAGCACAAACATATAGTCTGAATCCAAATAAGCACTTGAAGTGTTTTATTCCCAAGTATGGACTCCTATGATACAAGGGTCTAGACCTTGATGACCTTGAGGTATTGGGGTAACCGGGCGCATCTACATCTCAACGACAGCCACTCAAGTCGAGGACCGTGCCTTAGAAGCGCCGTGATTTCCGTTGGTCTCGTTCCGATCCCTCAACTTCCCTATGCCTGCGCTTTTTCCGCTCTCGCAAGAAATCCTAGCCTCTTTTCCCGGTGACGCTGTTACTGACGTCAGAGTCAGCATTACTTTAGCACGAAAAAAACAACTGTCAGCGCAATGATTCCTCCTTTTTCTTAGTAATATGGAAGACCAGCCAACTACTGGTGCAGCACTCACCCCGGGCGGCAGGAAGGTGCGCAGCTCGTCGGCGAGGTCTCCACTGGCGCCGAGCTGCTGCGCCTCCTCCCAGCTCGTGTGCACCTCCTCATGCAGCAACTTCTCCTCTGCATACCACACAGGGATAGTAACTCAGTGATTTTAATTGCATTGACAAAAGTGGTTTGATATAGATAAGTACTGTATTTGTTACGAAAGTATTAATGGATAAATCTCACTCGACTTATAAAATTCTTATAGCAAGAATTGACTCTCCCTGTAATATGTGTAAGAGGTACCGGCAGAGTAGAATACCTCTCCCTATACCAGGTATCGTAAGAAGAATTCCCGTCGAAAAGCTATGCTTTGCGAATGCCACCAGTCCTACCCAGCGCGGCATTTATACAAATCACGTTTAAATATATAAATTCTAGGTAAAGATCTATTTTTTAAATATATAATATAGCCTATGTTACTCCAGAAGAATGTGGCATTCTATTAGTGAAAAAAAATCCAAATCGGTTCAGCAGTTTGAACCTATCTTATCCTATCTAATCGCAATCGCAGAGCGCAGCTTTCACGACGACAGTGCATTTGAGCTGCACTGTTCCAGGTGGATATACCGCCATCTGTCGGTTCTGGTACCTGTGTCGCGTCTTACGACACCTACGCAGTGGGAGATACCATTCTACTCTACCGGTACCCCACGGCTCAACCTATTCGACTGAACCTATTCGATATAAAAAAAACAAATATCTTTAAATATTAAGTCCAGATTTACCGTCTCGCTTGGTGGTGCTCCTCTTGTACTGTATCCTGAACCGGAACGCCTCCAGCACACTCGCCACCACGATGGTCAGGACAACCATCGTGAACAGGTAGAACACCTGTAGACACCAGAAGACTCGTTAGGTATTAAGAAGACATACATAACTATTTGCCGCCACCGCTATGGCGCCACCCTCAGTGACTTCATAAACAACAAGTTACGCCAACTGATATGTCTCAAAATCTGTATCGCGCTTACAAAGTTATTTTTTATGAGACCAGGTCGACAAACAAGCATACAGTCCACGTGATAGTTAAGCGTCATTGCAGCCTATAGACGGTAGTAATATCACAAACGCGTTGCCAACCTTTTAAGTTATAAATTTAATGCGAAATTACTCAGTAATTTCACTGCCTCTCTCACCCTTCAGATTGGAACACAGCACTGCTGTTTGGCGGTAGAAATGGGTGAAAGTGAGATACCAATGCAGACGACCTTTTCTATGAGGTTATTATAATGAATTGGCATTACGGCATTTGGCATCATGACTTGTTATTTGTATTTACAAAGACTTCACATTTAAAGAAAATTTTGCAAAATGAAACTTAAAATAAAGATAGAAAGCATACAATTTTAACAAAATTCAAAACACGTTTTAACCAGCGCCATAACTTTAAAAAAAATTGCGGCCGAATCCTCTTCAGCTTCTACAAAAATTATCATTATCGGCTAAAGGGCAGAAAATACATTAATGTTTTTTTTGCTTGTATTCTTTATCATTATTTACGTCTTGTTTCACAAAAAAAGACATGTCGTATACACATCTCATCTTACCATTTAGTTAATATTATATTTAATTATGAATATTAGTCATACCAAACATTAAAAGTCCACTACTGAACATGGGCCTCTCCAAAAAAGAAGAATTTGCCCTCAATTGCCGCGCTGGGTAAGCGTGTTGGCAATCGCAGAGCGCAGCTTTCGCGACGGGAATGCTGCTGCCCATTCCTGCCCTGTGCATTTGAGCTGGTGCAGTGGGAGGTACTATTCTACACTGCCGGTACCTCACGGCGATATAATACCGGCACGTATGATGACAGTAATCGAATCTGTGCCCGAATTCACCTGCGCACCCCGCGGCGGCAACGCGCTCAGCTACGGTCTGACTCACGCAGGGTTCGCGGGATTTTTGACAGCTGTCATTCTAATCAAGCTATAAATGATGGACTATAGAATGACAGTCAACTGACCATAAAGTAGACCCGGCTGAATTGGCCCGCGACCGTGGCGTACGCGTTCATGAGTATGAACCAGTTGTTGACGACCGTCAGCTCGAACAGCGTGACGCCGCTGGTGACGATGTTCTCGAAGTTGTTCAGGTAGTAGTAGCCCAGCGCCGTGGACCCATTCAGGGAGTATTTGTAGAAGTCCTCCACCGTCGTGTTACTGTGGGAGATCATCACCATATCAGCCATTGGAAGTCCACTGTAGGATATAGCCCTCCAAATGGAATGGGGAATTATGCCCATAATTGCCGCGCTTGGCAAGCGTGTTGGCAATCGCAGAGCGTAGCTTTCACAACGGGGATACTGCTGTCCATCCTCGCCCTGTTGTATTTGAGCTACGCCAGAAGCAGTTCTGGTGGATATACCGTCACCGGTCGGTTTTGGTACCTCAGTCCTCTCTTACGACACCTGGTACAAGGGGAGGTACTATTCTACTCTGGCAGTACCTCACCGCCATTTACTGGGTAAGTATGTAATATCTAATTTAACTTTAAGACTCCTTAACGTAATTTAGTTATTAAATAATTGTTTCTTCTTTATCTATTGCTTCAAAGAAAATTGTTTAATTTTGACATTTGAGTATTCGCTGGTACTTACAACATTTAAGAAATAGCGCTGATTCTCATCACAAAAAGAAAACTAAAATCGACGAGTCTGCTGAGGTCTCGTTAGCACAATGGTAGTGCATTAATCCGACATGGGAAAGATTCGTTCGACAATATGTGTTTTTTTCCGCTAAAAATTATCTTGAAAGGACCAAGAAATCTATCTTATCTTGAAGAGCTCCTTCAAATTCGGAGAAATGACAAGCTACCCCCAAATCTATTTAATTTTTTTTATATACAATTTATATTAAACAATCTGAATACCAATATTGAACCGATATCGAAGCAGCCATTGATTTTTATATACATCATATTATATATATATATTAATGTTTCGTGGTTGCCTAGAAGCCTATTTAGTAGATTTATAGGGTTCTCAAGAAGAAACTGGAGTTATCATTTGGTACTTACACGCAGCAATTCTTAAGGTCATACCCCGCGAACAGCTCCATGCCGACGATGGCGAAGAAGTAATACATGACCAGCATCACGCAGCCCGCGGACGACATCAGCGGAGACAGCAGCACCAGCGTGCCGAACACATCCCGGTATCGTTTCTTCAGCTTGTACAGACGCATCAACCTGACAACGAATAATTATAATATTCACACAACATCTCATACGTTGACTGACCGTGGTAAGTCGCTAAAGGCACTTGTGTTACGGATATCAAATAACAGAGGAATCACAAATATAATACTCAAATACATACATCCAACACCCAGACACAGGTTAAAGACAAATATCATCATATAATTATTTGTCCTGGGTGGGGATCGTACCCACGACCCCTGGTGAATAAGACAAGATCACTAACATCTGCGTCACAGATCCCGTCAAACAGAATAGACAATTTTGTTTTATTTGACGGGCCCGATGTAAATAATAATAATAATAAATTCCCACAACATCTCATACATTGACCTGACTCCTTGGTAAGTCGTTTACAGCACTTACAGACGCCAGACAACAATGGAATCACAAATATACAATTTAAATACATAATATTGAACACCAGACACAGAACAAACCCAAAAAATCATCATATAAATATTTGCTCTGGGTAAGAATCGAACCCACAACCATTGGCGCACAAGAAAGGACCACTACCATCTGGCCCATTGGATGTTCCTATTTTGTAAGCCAAGGGTCGTGGGTTTGATCTACACCCAGGTTAACTATGACAATACAGTGGACCCCCGGTAGACCGACAAACATTTTGCAGGGCAGAGTCGAACTATCGAATTCTTCGGATTATATAGTACTGCCTAAGACCCCCTATAGTCCGGATTTTTTTACAAAAGAGTACCCTGTAATCCGACAAATTACAGATCCAATGATAAGATTCTTTATACATATTATATATACATATGTGCATATATGTACTCTAAAGTACAAATCATACTTGTAGACCATGCCGGATTACATGGGTCGTCGGATTAGACAGGCCGTATCACCGGGGTCCACTGTATTTGTATCTGGGTTGGATTGGTTATATTTGTGATTCCTCTGTTGTCTGATGTCCGTAACACGAGTGCTTTAATCGACTGATCATGGAGTCAGGTAAAAGTATGAGATGTTGAAAAAAGACTTCCAATAAGAATAGTGAAGAAGTTACTCCACATATAACTTGATGACATTTATAGCGCGATAGTTTAGACGCGGGGTCGCGGGTTTGTTTCCCGCTCCACAAAAAATAACATTTCTCTTTTTTATTTTTTAATAGTATATATGATTTTGTAAATAACTGTTCTAATTAAAAGGATATATGTGAGTAGATGTGTTGAAGAACTGTTCATAAAAAATACCGAGGAAACGAACGAAGTAACTATGAAGTAGCTACACGCTAAGAGCAAAGTCAGCAAACTGCTCCATTTTTAACAAAAAGGGGTTAACCTGCAACTCTTCCCAGTATGCCTCCATGCTAAAGAGAGTGAATAGGGGTTTTCATAAGGGTTTTACCACCAGGTTTTCTTGTAGGTTCCTTTCTGGTGGTTCGTGTAATGAACCTGCATTAAACTTAGTTTTAAAACCCGTCTGGTGCTGGCAGACTAGTATAAGGTAGGCCTAATTTATATGTTAGATGACTCTTATAATCACGTCGAGTCATCAAGGTCATTAATATTATGAATATAAAACAATTTAGTACTTAATATTTCTGAAAAAAAAAAATATTATTTTTGAGGATTCGAAAGGGCTTGTAATGGACCTACTTGAATAAAGAATATTTTGATCTGATTTAGATCAACATCAACACACAACCGATCTTTTTTGGATTCGGGGTAATTCATGAATATCAATTTACTAGTGAGTCTGCGGCAATTATAAGACTTCCAGTCTAGCTTTACCTAGCGGTATACCGTCCCGGAGTGCGCCCTCTACCGCCAGCAGTGGGAATAGTGGTGCCTTACGAGACCGCCAACTCTCGTGCGAGAGTAGGATGACCTCCCCGTCCTGAGCGGGCCAAAGATAACTTAACTGACCTGAGCGGACGGAAGATGACGACAATGAAGAGGCCAGGCGCGATCGAGAGCAAAACAGCGCCCATCAACGCCAACAACGTCACGCTGAGGTCGAACACGTTCCACCCGCTTTCCAGGTACGCTGACAGGCCCGACGCCATCATCCTCATGGCTGCCTCCAGCAGGAATACTAGGAGCAGGCAGTTTAACTTCTAAATAAATAAATTCATGCGACATCTCATACCTGACAGGTATGACCTGACTCCGAGATAAGTCGCTTAAAGCCTATGTGTTACGGACATTAGACAACAGAGTTATGGTTAATACATATAATTAATATGCAGTCACAGAACAAATACAAATGTTCAACGTATAAATATTTTTGTTGGGTGAAGATTGAACCCACGATCTTTATAGAGACCAAGATAGGATCACTACCATCTGCGCTATTCGTTCCGACAACTCTACTTCATAACTGCTACAGTATGGTATGTTGGCGCTATTGTCCTGAACAAGATTATGCGTACCATGGATGTTTTATGGTATATCAACGAGCAGAGGATATGTTCTTTCTTGGACACAACAGGTCAGTGACCACACGACTTAGCCTACTAGATTGATAGAAATGTGTCTTACGCGTAAGGAAGAGCCAGGTGTCCCAGGAAGCGCATAGTAAGCGCGCGCTGTCCTGCAGGTCGCCGGCCGCCTCGCACACCCGCAGCACCAGTGACACGCCATTGCCGATTATCAGAGCATCTGGAATAGAATCGTCTTTTGTAAGAGTCAAGAAGTATATAAATTCCTCATCTTCCTGACTCTTACTTTCCTTCTTTTAGATCAGGTTGACATACAGGTAAACAGTCCTAATAAGACGCTCCTAATATCACAAGGATATCACTAGCGCTTTGCCAACCTTGTGACGTGAAATATTATGTCATATTATCCAGAAATTTCACTGCCTCTTAGCCGTGAAACCAATTGACGTTACGCTCTTCAGTTGTTTATTTTCAGTTGAACGGTGGCAGAGGACGATGTACCATAGGCAACTTCTGAAAGTAGAATTTAGGGACCTAGAGGATTATTTTACACAGACAGATTCTTAAGAATTCAGACAGACTCTAAGAGGTCTTAGTACCATCGTTGGATAGCGTCTGCTAGAAAATGTTCTTCTACTTCTGTCTTTCTTTGGTGTAATTGTAGCAGTAAATGCAGATCACATGTATACGTACGAGTCCCTTCACGTGACAGGAGATTTCAACCGTAAGAAAGTGTGCCGATAATGGTGCCGAAATCAAGAAATAAATAATTTACATATGTATAGTACTGAAAGTACGGCATCCATTGCTGTCTCCATTGAACACTCGGAGTACCAAGTAGCCTTCACCAGGTCGACTACTATCTAACTTTGATATATCTGCACAATAAGCGATAGTTAAATATACCAAATCTACCTAAAGAGGAACCTTAACCCTTCAGACTGTCTCCTTCCTCTTCCCATTCTTCTTAATCTGTGTGATTACTGTCATACAGCATTCCATCCTAGAAAATAAATTCTAAAGCAGATAGAGCGAGTAAACTTACATATAAGATACTCGAAGTAGGGCCACTTGACAGCCGCTGAGGCAGCTCGGCCCGCGGGCTCCAGGACGGAGGTGGAGTACCAGGGCGCGCGCGCCGCCTGCGGACACCAGCGGAGCGCAAACACCTCGTACAGGTTGGCGAATTCCGTGCGCGACAGCTCCCCAGACCCTGACTGGTTCAGCTGCTTAAACATCAGGTACACGTCCAGTCCACCTGACGAATTGTAGCAATGGTAAGTAAAATTATATAAAGTTAATAGTTATATACAGTTTCAGAACCGACAGATAGCGATATATCCATCCAAATCAGTGTAGCTTAAATGCACACTGCGGGAGTGGGCAGCAGCATCCCTGTCACGGAAGCTGCGCTCTGCAATTGCTAACACGCTTGCCCAGCGCGGCAATTATGGGCAAAATTCCCCCTTTCTTGGGGAGGCTTATGTCCAGCAGTGGACTTTCTTGTCGATGGAACCGACGTCAACAACGTCTTGATTCGATGGAGCCGGCTGCACGCACGGAGTAACATGACTCATACGACGTTACCTCGCTCTGAGGCGTTGCATTTAAGGCTTGAAGTGCAAGCGAGATCGCGGAACAAGTGAGAGAGAACGAGAGAACGGCCTCCACGGACGGCAGTGATCGACATCTGCCTCTCTACTACATGACTAAGCGACACAGCGCGGACAGCTGCCATACAATTGACATAATTGTACTTATGCGTATAAATAAATGTAACTTAATTAATTCAATTGTGATTTCTATTTACTTCCTTCTCTATATCTATACAAAATATCTATCAAACAAATAAAATCAAAATTTTGTTTTTGAAAAATGCATCCATCCATCAGTATTTTCTTATGACGTTCAACTATTGTCAGTGAACCGACTTCACAGACAACCGATTTTTCTGCTGACAATCATTCACGAGCCCAATTGATACTTACTGTAGTGGGGAGCGTAATGCCTCATGAGTCCAGAGAAGTGCCGCAAGCGGACAGCGCGCGGCGCGCGTCGTGACACCAGCAGACGGAAAGCGTGTCGCGCGGCGCGGCGTCGGTGCAGCAGCAACGCGCGACACTTCTCTCGCTCAATACGCGTGAATGTCTCGTACACCACGGCCAACATCTGAAGAACAATTGCAATGTGATGTTGTAAATAAACATGTTTTATTGCGAGTCGGGTTTAGCTAGCGTTTGCAATGTCAAACGCGTCATATATATATTTGTCGGTACCGACAGAGTAGAATAGCACCTCCCTCTGTACTAGATGTCGTAATAGGGGTCTGTGGTACCAGAACCGACAGATGGCGGTATATCCATCCGAGACAGTGTCGCTCGTGGGGATGGGCAGCAGCATCGCCGTCACGAAAGCTGCGCTCTGTGATTGCCTAAATTGCCCCTTTCTTCGAGAGGCCTATGTCCAATGGCTGGTATAATGATGATGTCGTCAACCTTGTACTGTGACAGTATTTGTATCAACCCTCTTTCTTTCTTTCATTACACCTAGGCATCAGTATCGTAATAATATATAATTACATATACATAAAATGTCTAGGTTAGTATATTAGAAAAATATTAATTAAATGAGACGAATTAAGAGCTTACTTAATTTTTAAAGTCGTTTAAAAAGAATTACTAAGCTCTCTTCAGTTAAAACACTTACCAAATTCATTAGAACGTAGAGCACAGTGATGATGTACAAGATGAAGAACAGTGCGTACCATTTAGATTTGGCATAAGAAGGCATCATCACGTCTGGGAAGCTAAAACAGATAACAAATATATGTATAAATTATTATAAACTCTATGGCTTAAATTTTTATTTGATCTTATGTAATTTGAACCTAAAACACAATCTGAAAATTTATTCAAATATATCTTTTGCGAGCACTTTTAAATATGGTACAAAATTAAGTGTCTATAAAAATAGATGACTGTGTGAACTCAAATGACTAGGACATAGGAACCAGTTGGTCTAATTCAAAACTAATCTGACGTGACAAAGACTACTATAGTTTCATCAGGAACCATCAGAAAAACTTCAAAATGCTGGTGGATAGTGATAGAGGAACTCCTACCGGTGTCAGCGCTAACAAACCATTATTAGATAGATCTGTTCGATTTTATCACATGCAGCGTTATCTTTAACTAGCAACGCCCCGCGGATTCTCCCGCGTTAAGTTGTAGATCAAACCTAGTATCAATTATGCTCCACTGTTATTGGCGCTTGCGTCCTACATTTTGATGGCTCGATCGCGCACATATTAGTAATCTTATGCGCCAAAGGTCGTGGGTTCGAAAATATTTACAGGATGATATTTCTGTTTGTTCTGTGTTTGGGTGAAAAATATATGTATTTAAGTATTATATTTGTGATTCCTCTGTTGTCTTAAGCCCCTAACACAAGTGCTTTAAGCGATTAGCTCCGAGTCAGGCCAATTTATGAGAAGTAGCCATCCTTGATAAATGGTCTATAATAATAATAATAACTTTATTCAACAACAAAAGGTAACTTAAACTAAAATACATTTTGATACTTAGGTACCTAAACTAGGTCTAGCCTGTTCTTATAGGCACCTATCCCTTTCCAACACTAAAAGATTTTTTTAACTCAGGCCAACGGTTCCGGAAGTTTGGCGCGTTCAAACAAACAAACAAACAAACTCTTCAGCTTTATAATATTAGTATAGATATTATGTTTTGTTGCAAGTTGATTAACTTACTTTGCTGTAGTCAATAAGACAAACATGCTGACAAAAGAATCGCTGATGGTTTGGAAGTGGCCGTTGTCCACGTGCTCCGAAAATAAATAGTATCCTAGGAGAGAGTACGTGGCCACGAAGAACATTAAAAGACCTGTCAACAAATTTATCTGGTTAAAACTTGCTAGATATATCTTATCTATGACTTATTTGTATGCTTAGATAGTAAAATTACCTCTGTACCAGGTCTACTACTACCAACTGAGGTACAAGAACCGGCAAATGGCGGTATATCCATCCGAAATAGTGTAGCTCAAATTCATGGGCGGGGGTGGGCAGCTCTGCGATTGCCAACACGCTTGTTCAGCGCGGCAATTATGGGCAAGATTCCTTGTATCAGCAGGGGGCTTCTTTTTGTAAATAAAGTCACCCATTACCGCCCTG
Source organism: Heortia vitessoides (assembly GCA_020976665.1). Lineage (NCBI taxonomy): Eukaryota > Metazoa > Arthropoda > Insecta > Lepidoptera > Crambidae > Heortia > Heortia vitessoides. The sequence goes on from JACJUM010002809.1 coordinate 13,273,689, forward strand.
TGCATTTCAGCTGCACTGTTAAAGATACAACGCCATCTGTCGGTTCTGGTACAGGGGAAGGTACTATTCTAATCTGCCGGTACTCTACGGTCCTTTGCTGGAACCCCACGGTATCAAAAAATGGGAGATGCCTGGTCCCTGAAATGCCATGGCTAATTCGATGAAACCCTTACTCACGCAGTCGACACTACTTTTGGAGTCGGTAGCCCAACATTCCACCCCCTCTTGTTATGGAATGTTAAAAAATGTTTTTTTTTATTACACCAGGTCGACAAACCAGCATACGGTCCATGTGATACTGACGCATCACTGCAGTCTATAGACGCTCTTATATATCACTAACGCGTTGCCAATCTTGAGACTTGAGGATATTATGCCACATTACTCAGTAATTTCACTGCCCCTCTCACCCTTCACATCGGAACACAGCAATGTAAATACTGCTATTTGGCGGTAGAAATAGGTGAGAGTAAGGTACCAATGCAGACAACGATTTGTATGAGGTATGTATCTACCTCATGAATATTATATTAAAGAAACGTTTTAATAAAATCAAATGAACTTATCCCAGGTGTCAGGCGGGATTCGAACCTGAAACCTTTACTGAATATTTAGCTAGTGTAATATTAATTTTACAAAGGGATATTTATATACCCAGCATGTCTATGATAGGCGGTAAAGACTGCAGGATCTGCCGGATGAATCTCCTCACGCCGCCGCAGTGCCGCGTGTCCACCAAAAAGATGGGCCGAAGCGCGCGTGTCACGCGGAAGTGGGAAGACTGCCGGCACAGCACCACCACCGCCTCTAACACCATTATCAGAAGCGTTATACCCTGGAACAACGGGAGAGTTTAAGTAGATTTCTCACAAAAAAATAAGCTGACCTTTTAAAATTTGCCAATATCAGCAAATAATAAATTAATTCACAAAACTAAGATCTAAGCGTCATAGTGAGGAACTGACAGACAGCGGAAAGCGACTTTGTGTTATACTATGTACCTAGAGGAAGAACGGAATTCAGCAAATTTAACGTGTAAACATTTTATCGAGAACTGAAGTGAAACTGTGAACTGAACAAAGTTACCTTGATCATAGTCCTCTTGTGTTTGAGTATGGTGCTCCAGCCGATCCATTTCAACTTCAGATGTAACTCTACTCCTATGACTGTGAGAGCGAGCAGTTCTATAGTGCCGTGTGCCCATACAGGCAGCTGAAACATTGCCATTCAATTAACATCTTAATTTCATAATCACTAAAATTATAAATGAAATTCACAAGTCTGAATAAATTCTTTTTTTTGTCTTTTGGACCAACAGTTGCACAGTCCAGTTTATTAATATAAAAATTTGTGGTAAATCATACATTAACTGTGAAACCAGCAACGTTGACAACAGATAAGTAAAATAATGTCTTTTCAGTTGCCGAGTGTTTACACAAGGCAACAGACAGTCCACACATGTCAAGCCACTTATGTATGAAGCAATTAACAAGTGATGCACTCATTTTGATAATTCTTCCTCTTAACTTTTGGACTTTTATGTATCAATAAAAGCGGTTTAGAGGCAAAATTTTACATTTTATATTTAAACATTTTTTTCACTAGAAACAATTCAACTTCATGCAGCAGTGAAACCAATGCTCGTAATGAAAATATATCTTTAGGCAGGTCCAATGGAGAGAATGCTAGGTTGCTTAGCAATCGACGGCTTATTGATAAGGATAGTTAAACAAAATGTCAAATCGCTGACCCTTCCGGTATTAGGAAGAAAATGATGACACCTTTTCTTTAAATTAATTCCCACAACACCTCACACATTGACCTGACACTCTGACCTTAAACATTGTGTTACGGACGCCAGACAGAGAACAAACACAAATATCATCATATAAATATTTGCTCTGGGTGGGAATGGAACCCACGAACTATGGCGCACAAGATAGGATAATTACCATTTGCGCCCTCGGGCCTGTCTAAATACCACGATCTAAGTGAGCATAGTGAAAACTATTGGAACAATAGTGGATGGACAGCTACAACACGCTCCATGCTTATGGCGTCTTCTGAAAAACTGTCTATCGGTAAAACTAACTAACTAACTATCGGTTTTCGACCCGTTATTATCTCAGTTGTGACCTTATTGTTATTATGCCAATTCATGGCCTAATTCCGCTCAATTTGATATCCGAGATATCTTGGGAGAGGTCGGGTTAGCTTTGCCGAGCCTTGGGTCTTTGTTCGAGCTGCTAACAGTCTTGTCGATTCAAGACATACTTACTCTGAAGGCAGGGACCGCAGGATCCTCAGTGAAGGCAAGCAGTATCAGTATCAGCGACGCTAGCAAGTCCAGGCCATGGTACCAGGGGTTGTGGACCCGGAGGTATGCTGGCAGCTCTTCTGGACTTGACGGGTGAGAGTCAAACTTCTCGTTGTTGAGGCCTTCCTGGAATGATCAAATGCAAAACGTTATAATTGAGTGAATTGCAAATCTTAAAGCAAGTTTTTGTCAGCTCTAAAATAAGGCTTTGCCGTGAGGTAACGGCAGAGTAGAATAGTACCTCCCTCTGTACCAGGTGTCGATAGAGGCGACTAAGGTACCAGAACCGCCAGATGGCGGCATACCCATTCGAAAACAGTGTAACTCAAATGCACAGGGCGGGAATAGGCAACAGCACCCCCGTCGCGAAAGCTGTGCTTTGCGATTGCCAACTCGCTTGCCCAGCGCGGCAATTATGGGCAAAAAACTTCCTTTCTCAGAGAGGCCTATCTCCAGTGAAATGATGTCATCTTACATCACGACAATGAAACAAGGTTTATGTAAAGTTTTATTGTTCGATGTTTCGGTTTTCCTTCCGTTAAGGCCTTATTTTATGGCTGGTAAATACTCTGCTACTGGTGCTATATTTTTTTCTGGCTAAGTCAGTGGCAAACACAGTGTAGCTCCGCGTTGGGAATGCTGCTACCCATTCCTGTCATGTCGCATTTGAGCTAAGCCTAGGTTGAATACATCATCATCACTATACTAGCTATTGGAAGTTTACTGCTGGACATAGGCATTCCCAAGAAAGGGGAAATTGCCGCGCTGGGCAACGTGGTGGCAGTCGCAGAGTGTAGCTCCGCGACAAGATGCTGCTGCCATTCCTGCCATGTCGTATTTGAGCTACACTGCTTGTGATGTATATACCGCTATCTCTGTTTCCATCATCATTATCATATCATACCAGCCATTGGAAATTCACTGCTGGACATATAACTCTTCAATTGCGACGGGGATGCTGCTTCTCATTTCCGCCCTGTGCATTTGAGCTGCACTGTTTCAGATGGATATATCGCTTTATGTCGGTTCTGGTACCTAGTCGCCTCTTACGACACCTGGTACAGGGGGAGGTACTCTTCTACTCTGCCGGTACCACAATATACCTAAAATTAACTATACAAATTGGCGTTAGAGGTATATCTGCGTCTCCTGTAGCTGGTACTTGCGTCATATGCCGATTTGGGTTTATGAGAACATAAAGTTACCACCTCGTCTAGTCCGCAGATTCTTTTACGACTCTGTCGACTGATACCTACCGCGAGCGACTACATATAAATAAACTTCATATCCCCTCCATCTAAATACGTTTTATATCAAGTCACGAAACAGATCGATACAGAAGGCAACCATAAGTGTGAAATCACATAAAGTAGACCACATACAAAGGTCGTCTGCATTGGTTCCTCTAGATCTATCCCACGGGAACATTCTTTCAGAATAAAAACAGCGTATGTGTTATTTCAAACTATCAATAATCTTAATGGTAAATCTCATCCTGGTCCGTTCGGTCGTTCTGACGTGAGAGTTACATACATACATCCACGCATCTATACATATGAACATTCGTATTTATAATGACGGGCTCGATGGCGCAGATGATAGTGATCCTGTCAAGTGCCTTGGGTTCGATTCCCACCCAGACAAATATTTATATGATGAAATAATATTTGTTCTGTGTTTGGATGTCATTCATATGCATTTAAGTATTATATTTGTAAATCTTTTGTTTCCTGATATCCGTCACACAAGTGCTTTAAGCTATTTTTTTTATGTCATGAAGTCAGCAAACAAGCATACGGTCCACTTGATGATAAACGTGACCGCAGCCTATACACACTCGTGTCATCACAAAGATATCACTAGCCTCTCGCCAACCCCGTGAACTGAAGATACAATGTGACAATTATCCAGTAATAAGTAAATTGGTAATCAACAATGTGAGCATTGCTAAATGGGGGTGAGAATGAGGTACTAATGTAGATGACCTTTGTAAGAGGTCTCCTCTCTACCTCTTGGGGCAGGTATGAAATGTCAAGTGAAATTATTTGTACATAGATACATCACGCCTGATACCACGGATCTCCACTTGTTACGATCTTGTCATGCCTCTCTCGCTTCCCTTACTCGCATTAGTTTATTCATTCACGCTCGTTTATTCTTGGCACTTCTGACCTGGCCCTTCTTTAACACCTCTTCTACCTGGTTAGGATATGTTGCGTCGGTCGTCCTATACCTATTTATTTGTTACTGTTATTATTGTGATACTAGTGAGGATAAGGATAGATGAGGACTCACTTCCAGGTATATGGCCGCCTCATGGTAGTTCATCTCCCAATGTTCGTCTTCTGACATGTTCAGCCCGGTGTGGAGCGAGGACCGGCTCCCCATGTCTAGGGTTCCGGCGTCGCCAGAGCCATCTGTGCCCGTCCTCGTGTCTGTAACAAACAGTTGAAACCCATTAGCTATTTTTAAATGCTTTATATTATTTATTATTTATTTATTTACTATTGGATTAACAACATGAGTAACAGCAAATTACACTGGTCAACAAAATTGAGTAACAAGAAAGATGCTGGCTAATTTTAAATTACCTACCTACCCTCATTTTATAATCATATTTATTTGGATTCCATCAGATCTAGTTTTCGTGTTACAGCTACTACCCACAAAATTAAAAATTAACCGATTTTTATTTACTCTCGCATATAAAGAATTTGTTTATTTGCAAAGCGCAGTGGTTTGTTCTGTTTTCAGCGTGAAGTTATTCTTAAATAATGTCGAGAGAGTGTAAAAATGATCTTGACAAGTTCTGTTACATTATAAGGCTTTAGGCTGTATATGTCATTGAAAATATATTTTCTCCATTCACATTTAGACTTGTTTTCTGAAAATTTGGGCGCCGTTGGCGATTAACACGGTGAAAGATTCCATCAAGACATTTCTGCCATGGAAAAACGTATTAGAACATGTGAAGCCCACGTGTGTTAGCGGATTTCTGTTGGACATTAAAACGAGACGTTCCTGAAGCAAAATATAGACAAAAATCATAAAAGTGAATTCATAAATCGAAATGAATTATTAGTTATAAATAATATATGTTTATAAAAATTCAAAATTTCTGAAATGTTACAAAATTGTATTACAAAAGAACTATTCGTATTTGAAGCTATTTAATTTTATTTCTAGTATCCTTATCCTTGTCCTAAACATTACTATACAAAAGTTTTCATGTTACATGCAAACATTGTTTTTTTGTTGACTAGTGATTGAACAATAATTGTGTTTTCAAAGGACATCAACTAACTGTTCTTACAATTACAGGCAATCACATCATGCATAATTATTAATATTTAAAAAAACGGTAATAATCACTCGGTAAGAATGTAAAATAAATAACAAAATACAATACAGTGAAAATCAAAATTCAGTAATCTTACGGTACGCCATCAAACGATTTCATCAATGACAAAAACACGGGAAGAGTATGAAAATTAAAGTAATATTAAGGCAGACTTTTGGCTAGACTATTATACAGACGGGATACACGGTTAATAGGTGAGTTACTTCCCATCCTGATTTTACAGAATTTATTTCTAAATAGTCCACAGGGGCGACGTGGTTTCCTTTGTGGCATATTATAGTTAATTTTCCCTAATAATACTGGACTATCTACAATACAAGCGTCTTACAGCTAGAGCATCAAGACGAAATGCTTAAGCTGGTCGCTGTAAAGTGCTAATGTTCTTGGAATCTGAAGACTCTTGTTACGTATTATTTTCTTTGCACTTTTTCTAGTCGTTTGATGTACACTATAACTTGAAGACCAAACCCTGATACAGTATTCAAGCTTGCTTCTAACAAATTAGCTTGTATGTATGTATGTGTGTATGTTTGTAACTGACTCATTCAAAGTCGATTTTGACCCACTTTAGACGGATAGATTTAATTAAAACTTTGTACACATATCAAGAATCGGTGCCAATGCAATATTTCTATAAAATTATTTAATTATCCTGATCAGGAACCTGTGGATGAAAGAAATTCCACTGTTAAGAGCAGTTAGTGAGACCACGCAGCCTGCGCATGCGTGCCGTTTAGCTAATTTCCAGCTTAAGTACACATCTAGTTAATATTATTTGACAATAAATCGAACTTAAAATTAAAATATATAATCGGAAACTATTTTTTATATAATCGGAAAATAATAAATAACAAAAAATACTAGTAGTTTTCTGTAAATAGCGTAGTCGTTGGGCCGTATTTTTCTGGATCTCTCATCCCGCGATTTTTTTTGCGAGTATTTCTTGACCATCATTATTTACACTTTGTTATAAAAAAAATATTGTTTACTTTTTAGTTTGATGTATTTTAAAAGCGTGCTTTTTAGATTCTTTAAACTATATTTTTGTTTATTTATTTATTTACTAGCTAAAATGGTTAGTGTAGGTTATCTATCATGAAATTACTTTCAAGTTAATAGAACTACAATGTATGTAATGTATTTAAAATTGGGGCGTATAAACGTATCTTCGTAACATTCAGTTTTAATAAATAAATTATAAATGTTAAATTCGTAAATATGTACAATCCCACACGTTATTTCAAGACAATCAGGAATTACCTAAACTTACTCACCTCGAGGCAAATCATTTTCCTCTTTCGCATTTGCTATTGTAACATCCATTTGCTTTTCCTTTTCCATTTTCATTTATAAATCAACTAAAAACTTAACACATCCTAACTCAATTTAAAACAGACAACTAACATTAAAAAAATATAAACATAAATCAAAAAAGATAACATTGAAAACGCACCTATGAAACACATTTAAGTTTTAAAGTTCAACAAATATATCTGGCTGTGAAAATATGTAACCGCTCAATAGAACAATCGTAGGCTGTGCACACAATCCACACTGAATTCTCAATTCGTATTGTACAAACACCGTTTATACACGAGAGAGGTAAGAACAAAGAAACGACGGACGTTAGGACAAAAAGTAAAAAAAGAAGACACGACAAACCGGTAAAGGGTTTGACTTGAACCGCTATATCTTGGGAAGGCCAGGAAGGCTCTAAGCAGTCTTCCTTCAGCCGATACAACATTAATTGTACCGATATAACACGAATCCATCGAACCGACCTCACGCAGTGAAACTATTTCCGCTCGCCGCCTCAATTAGATCGCAAATTTATAATAATATAATTATAAATAAATACAGTAAAACTATATTAACAGCTCCGTGAAGCGTATATTTGACAATTGTAAAATAAATAGCATTAAATATTTTCCGTGGGGTACCGACAATGATGACAATGATGACAATGATGACAATGATGACAATGATGA